>VYZW01036811.1:0-13860 GCA_013401315.1 Balaeniceps rex | reverse complement strand
CATACTATCGAGTAGGACCTTATTGTATGGGCTCTAAATCTGCAGCAAATTTTAAAATAGTGAGTGGTTTTAAAATTGTGAGTTTGTGCTTAATATCCCAACTTGGAATTTATAATTTTTAATATCCCAGTTTGGCATTTGGAAGTTCTAGTCATTGAACAGAATTTACATTTTTAAATGCATTTAATTCATCCAGTCTCTAATGAAACATCAAAATGGTGATAATGTTAACAACAAAGGGAGGACATAACATATTTTCCACATTAAGATAGGAAAATATAAGTACTGTTCCTGTGTGCTTAAAATTCCAACTTTGAGGGTTTTGAAAAGTTGTTTTTCATTTACCTTACATTTTCTGTGACATCTCATGAGGGACATTATTTAGTAGAGAAGTCACAAAGCTAGTAAGAAGAAGATTTTTAAAGCTCAGTACATGGGAGAAGTCACTCGCAGCAAGTTGGAAACCAAGTCACATGGGTCATTTATTTCAGTTGTGTTAACTGCTACATGACTTCTTGTGGTTTCATCATTTGTGTCTGAATAGTCGTGGGGTCTGTTGCTCAGGAAGTCAGTGGACTGCGAATTGGTAGGTGTAAGAAGCTACTAAGGAGATATCATCTGACTCTTAAGTGTTTATACACTCGACTGGAAAAAATAAAACAAACCAAAAACCTGAAAGCAGATGCTTAATCTGCCTTGAGGTTTGTTGAATCACGGGACAGTAGAAATGATCAGATCAGTGTGTCACGCTTTAGCTGGTGCAAGATAACTCTGTAAAAGTACCTTGCATGGTGTCAATGAATCCTATGCACTTTTATAGTCTCATCTCTTACTCCCCTCTCCTACTTTCCAAAGGATGACAGATGAAAGTGGAGTAATACAGCTCATATGGATGATTAGCTTAAAGTTTACATGTTTCTGCAGTGCTGAAGTGAAAGCATGGTAGTTTGTTCCTGTCAGTACTCAGACGACTGACTTTGTGATAATCAAGTACAGTGCTTTAATAAAATGGTTGACTTTGTCCAAAACAAAATAGTAAATCTTACTGTTGTGATGTAGGTATAGTCAGTTCCCATTTCTGCATTGTGTTTTCTTACTTCATTTTGGTTGTGTAAAGCACTCCTTAGCTAGTGTTGATTTCTGTGAATTGTGAGCAAAAAATCCAGTGCCTGGGGAGGAATTATTGGCTGCCTGAGCAAAAGCTTAAGTTTTTCATGATGGGTGCTTAAGTTATACCAGTTCACCCATATGTCTTTAATATTCTTATGTCAGGCCTGACAGGGAGGTTTGTTGTGATATTTGTGTGCAGATACCAACTTTCCGTAAAAATTAATTCCAACAAAAAGTCTTTGCAGAGACATGCTTTTAGGCATCCGTTAACTTTTAGAAGTCCCTTGTCAGGGGTTCAGTTTGTTTTTATTTTCAAGCTTCATGAATGCAGTAATGGACCCCTTCTTGCAGTATGAACTGTATCAGTGGTGGTTTGATGGAGTTTTTAAGGCTGATATCAATGCAACATACAGGGTGTTACGTGGTTTTTACATAAACTGAGTGTTGTGAACTTCCAGGTTTGATTCTAGCTTATCCATTGATTTTAATCAGTTCTTATTTTAGTGTTAGAGAAAAATATTCAGAATTGGAGAACAGGAGCTTGTTGGTTTGGAAATTAAGCAGATCCACTGCTTAGTGGAAAGTAAAGGCTGCATGGCCTTTAAAAAATATTAATTGACCTTCAACTGAATTAAAGTAGCGCTATGTTCTAGGAGCTTTGCAGGAAAACATCTCTGTTCTTGTCAAACAGTTGTGTTATAAAATTTTATAAAGAAAATTGCAGTGTAAATGTAGACAAATTTGTGCATGTGGGCAAGCTCATTATGATTATAAACTCAAAAAGGTCTTCTTCCTGAGTAACATAAAAACAGTGATGTTGCTAGCATCATTAGTTACACCTATTGAACGCTGTTCTCTGTCAGACCAAGGAAGAATTCTTGTTCTGCCTTGAAGTTTAGCAGTTGCTTTGGTTTGCTTTTCCCTCCTGTTGCATGTCCTTTGGCATCCCAGCTGTTGCACTTTCCAGGTAGTCACATCAGCTGCTAAACTTCCTACTTATGTTGCCCAGGCACTTACGCAGCTTGAGACAGAGGAGTAGAAATTCCAGGGCTTTTTACCAAGCCACCTCATCCAAACCCATTTTTGAAGACTCGGTTAGTTTTGGTATGAAAAGAAAAGGCAGAGACGGAAACTAAATAATGGAGTTGCATGCATGAGAGTCTTGGACGAGTACTCTATTTCTCTCCACCAGCAAATTCTGCATTTTGGCAAATGCTGAAGTGTAATTTTGCTATTCCAGGACATGGCCAGATCATATTTAAGACTCCAAAATATGTATGGAAACAAAACGTGAAAGAACAATCCTCAGCTTTTAAAATGTACAAACTGATTTCAGTGTGGTAAAGCAAGTGAGAACCATCAGTGGTTGGGGAGCCATTAATTGTTGAGCAGAGTGAAGCTGGAGAGAGGAAAATATGCACAAATTAGGGAGCCAAGAGGTACTGGAGTGGGAATAGCAATGGAACAGTTGAATTGCCATTGGTGGGCAATTACAGAGATGTTACAGGCAGGAGGGCTGAGAGCTTTACAGTGGGGAGCTTAAGGGTGTTAATAGACTTACACTTGTTCATAAAGAGGCTCAGCAAGGTCGGAGATCACTGTATGGTATCTTGGGAAAGATCCAGAGGCTGCTGTACTCCTTCAGCAACTGTGGTTGCTGACACAATGAGGCTTTGTCTTCTAGCTGCAATCTCTGCTGTGAGCATGGCTCTCATATGTAAACAAATGTCACGGGTATGGAAAATGCTTCCTTAGCAGATGCATAGAAGAGGCAGCATGTGACAGGTCTCCTGTCCTATCTAGGAGAGCTGGTGGCTCTGGCTTTGTCTTCAAGCAGGATCCTATTGACATTTTTAGGTTTGCAAGTAAAAAATGTGTGTGTTTTTGAAAGAGGAAAATGAAAGGAGTATCCAAAACAAGCCTCATTAATTGTCTGGGAGTCTCCAAGGAAATGTCCAAAGTCCATGTTTGCTGGTGTTAAAATCAGTAGCAAATAGGAAAGTTGATGATTTTCTGTAGAAAGATGTTACATAATTCCCATTTAGGCAGCTCATCTTGGGCTTAATCTCTTTGCCAGACTGGTATTTGTGATGAAGACCAAATGCATAAATCCACATGAAGGAGAAACGCAGCTACAGAATTTGAAGGATAAAGTTTTTGATCTTTTCTGACTTTGAACAATTTGCAAAAGACTCTGCATATTAAGAATAATGTTTGAGAAGGATAATGCAGAAGTGGCTGTCCTGTTCCTTTTTAATTTTAAAGCAAAATGCCACTAGATGCTTTTCAAAATATAAACTCTCAGTACTTTTTAAGAAGCCATGAAATGAACCAGAAAGCTTTGGCAACGACCAAAACAATGAAATCTTAACAGTGTTACTGATCCTCATTGGGAGCAACAAGTTCATTTGTGTATATCTGGTTTTTATTATTATGTTTGATAACCACTACTTTCTCAAACAATGTGTGCTGTAAAAATGCATTAAGAAAATTTATCTGAGTATTTGGATAAATTTTAAGCAATTAGACTAGTGGATCTGCAAAAAGTTCACTTGCTTTAATAGCCTTTTTTACTAATCTATTGCCACTGGTGAGGTAATGAAGAGTGAGCTTGCCAGGCCAGAGTTAATTCAGAGTTGACATACCTGCATTGGACAAAAAATGCCTTTCCTTTGTGTAGTTTATTAGCATTTGGCTGGATGTGACATCACTTCAATGCTAAAAATTAAGTGTAGCAAATTACATAGTTGTATGTGCTATTGCATAGCAAAACTGGGGAGAGGCTTCACAGAAGTCAAAATTGCCTTGTACCCTAGNTTAAAATGTTCTTCAATGAAGCCTGGGTAAATAAACTCTGTGCTTTGCCCAGAAGACTGAGGGTTGGGTATTTTTGAAATCAGCTGATTTGAGTCAGGTGCTTCTACTTAAAACACTCTTGTCCTAGCTGTAGTGTTCAAGAGACTGTCAATCCAACAATTTAACTGATCACAACAAATGCAGAAAAGCTGGAAGGGCTTCTGCCATTGAATTTCTACTCCTGTGGAGGACTTTTTAGTTCAAAACATGCCTTGAGTTGCACCTGTTAATGAACCAGAAGCTAGTGTCATCTCCTGAGAAAGAGGTGAAATAACTGATTAGAAGGGTAGTTGTATTCAGTAAATTGACTTTTTTTGCCAGTTGAGAGAGTAGCTTCCTGCAGAGTGTTGCATGTCAGAGGTGAGAGAGACTTTCTGGGTGGTGCTGCTGGGAAAGGCAGCGCTTCTTAGATGTTCAAACTGACCCACTGTTATCCTCTAAGTGTTGTAGCTCAGTTAGGAACAGTGATGAATTGAGTACAAAATGTTCCTGTCTATTGTGCTGTGACCAGCTACTGGCTGCCCTTTGACTGAATTTTGTGCTTCAGTTATTGACTCTCAGCCAGTAGAAAATGAAGCTGGGTTGAAGTTGTCTGCATGTCATTCTGTGGAAGGGAAGGTGGAGGAGATACTCTCCTATAAGCTCTGTCTCTTTTTGAATGCTTTTTGAAGGATGCAGTGAGTGGGGAGGGAACACCTTTCCTTGGAAATCTCATTGCGTAAAAATAATAGTTGGGCCATCCTCCTGCTGACTGAGAGGTTCACCTATGGCAGGAGCCTGGAGTACCCGCTGAAACAAAGCCGTGGGCCTTAGAGAGAAGATTATCATAAACGAATAGAAAAAAGGTATCCAAAACCCTTTCTTTTCTTTTGCCTTAGGTATGCTAGGAAGTCTGTAACTGTCCAGAAACAGCTTCAGGGTATTAAATTGTGTTAAGAATGAATTTGACTGCTGTGTCTAGAGTCTGAATTCATGTACCCTACTTTGGTTGTTGGTTTATGAAATGTTCTGTTGTTAATATCTAAGAGGCATTCCTAGGATAGAGACCTTAAATAACAGCAAGTATGATTTAAGCCTTTATACTTCGTGCTGTACTGGTGTAGTTGGTGAATTAAGGATGTGCCTGGTTGCTGGTACTGATTTGTGAAATATTTTATGGGTTCGAAGGAGTTGGTTTATAGGTTAATGTCAGTGAAATTTAGAGCATGAAGTTCAGATTTCATTTAGTTACTGAGCTGTTATAGCCACTTTACATCCTTTTTGGTTTTATGTCTGTGCTGTTTTGTCAAAGGTGTGTGTGTATAATTAAGAGATGATATATATGTAGCTAAAGAGAAGCTTTTCGCTTTGTCTTGTTTGCAGCCCAGACACCAAGTATTTCTGTTGTTAGACAGAAACTGCTATCGTAGGATGCCACAAACACTTGTAATATTAAACAGCTCATGTATCTTTCATTTGAATTATGTAGGCTTTGTTTACCCATGCCGATTGATGTGGTATACACCTGGGTGAACGGCACAGATGTTGAATTGATCAAAGAATTGCAACAGGTCAGAGAACAGATGGAGGAAGAACAGAAAATAATGAGGTAATAATCTTATGTATTTTTTCCCTTTAACTGACAGCAGCAATCTAACGCAGTACTAGCCCTCTTTGGTTTTTTTCTCCCATGTTACTCAACATGAAAATTCAAAGCACATTTTCCTCACTTCTTCATTTGATTATTCTCAAAACCTTGTTTCAGTTCTACATTTAGCTATGAAGTACTATCTAATCAGGAAACTGTTTAAGATACAAAGCATAATAATTTAAAGTAATTAAGGCTGTTCTGTCTTGAATTTGTAAAATGCCATGCAGAAAACTGTGCTTTGTGTATGTAATTTTGTATTGACTTCTATAACTCAGTTTGTAAATAATAAAACTATATCTCAAATGTATAACCTCTCTTCATCCCCTTTTTCCTCCTCACCCCCCCGGTATTTCTTTTTATAATGGGCTTAATAAAATCTTAAACATATGTTTCTTAAAGGCTACTTTTTAAAGTTAGATTTGTAGTCTCCCGAACACTGAAACTGAGAAAGAGGAAAATAATTTATTCATGTTATAAAGGTATGAGTCAGCCTTCTAACAAAGGAGGGAAAGACATGTATTGCTGCATTTGGTGTTATAGATCATGCTATACTGTTCTTCAAAATTACTGATCTAAGGCTTCAAACACAGGCTGCTGCAGATACCTTGGATTGTGTCTTTTAACCATTGATTTAGTTTGTAATAAGCAACTCTGTGGTCACGTGATCTGTTTTGGCCAGAAAATATGCTGAATGGAAGAACAAGTCTGTGTTTTAAGGGTTGTAATAGTTTAATTCAGAATAATCTGAAATCCGCAAGTGAGCGGATTGATCTGATTTTTGGAATGTTATGACTTGCAATTTAGGTACCACTGACAATGTGATCACAAGTGAAATTCTGGATCTTTGTATTGCTACCTAAACAATGAATGTATTAGTAGAACTTTAAATCCATTAAGTTTAAACATCTTAACTATAGACATGGTCTCTGCTCTGCAAAGCTTTCAAATTCATACTAATCTTTTCCTAGCAGTTCATATCGCAAATGTTAGTGGTTTTAGCTTTGTCATCACTCATGCTGCGATTCCTGTTTTACAAAGGGAAAAACGCATATTGTTTTTTTCCATAAGGCTGATTTGGAAAGTTGATATCAAGCTTAGGAGTAAGACTCATGTCCATGCCACGTTCATTATCTACAAGGGCACCTGGTTCTCTCCCTTGTAGATAACTTTTTTCATGTACTTTGAAATCAGTTAGCACTGTTACAAAAAGAGCTGTTTCATGGGATCAAGATAACTGCAGAAGACAAAGGCAAGGATGCTATAAATCTCTGCTAATGAGTGTATATTTTGTATTGTGTAGCAAAACTTAGCAAGTTGTAACTTTCTTGTTGATACACCTGAATTGAGCTAGTCACGGTCCAGGTGCTTTATTCTTCAGTGGGAGAGAGTAACTTGATGGATGGTGGTTCTCTTTCTGTTGGTATGTGTAGAAGGGTGCCCTTCTGATATGAGTATTATTTAGCATTAGCACTGCACTACCTTTACATTAATCCTCATTAGCTTCTACGAGCACATGGCAAATGCATGATAGACCTTATCAGGATGTGTATACTAGGCAAAAAAATCAAGTCGGCCTAGTTTCAGATCACTTTATCCTGGTTTCTTACCAGTGTTTTTCATATCAGCATCAGTTTCGTTAAGTAATCTAATAATAACCCCTGAAAATCCTGTTAGCAAAATGAGTCCTGCTGCCACGGCTGTCAGCACACCCAGGAATTTTTGAGCTACGCTGCGCAAGGGTGAGCAGTGAGAGGCACGTGTGTCAGCCTGTGCTCGCCTTGGCAAGGCCAGTGGCAAGGCCTTGGCAGTTTTATAACTGGGTTATCAGTGCTTTCACAATGTGTCCCTGACTCAATTAACAGTCTGAAATTACACTAAATGACTTACTGTCAACTCAGTGTTATTTATTGTAGTTGTTTTAATTTTGTAATAGGGAAATCCTCGGAAAGAATGCAACAGAACCAACGAAGAAGAGGTGAGTTTTTGTGGCTTGGGGCATAAATTGGAATAAATGATACCCTACTCATTGTTAGCTGAAAGCAGATGCTGGTTGGAGAGGTTGTTTGGTTTTCTATAGCCTGTGTATGCTTTCCTTCTATGTCACTTCAAGAAAAGTTGACAGCATGGTAATACATATGTTAAATAAAAGTAATGTTATTGTGACATATATGAATGAGCTTCTTAAAATGTGACAATTTCTGAAGTTCAGAAAGCATATCCATGTCACTAGTTAGGCATAGTTCCTATTCCGCGTGTGGATTTTTAATGCAAATGTACCTGGAGTTTTATAATTCAAAAGCATGAAATTTTTTTCAACACTGCTTTCACCTGCCATTTGTATACACGGCACTGCAAGTAATTGCCTGTGGAGGGTCCAAGCCTCTTGTGCCTGTGCTGCCAGGAAGCGGCAGGACCTGGTCTGTCCCATTCTTCATTTGGCTTGGTTGTTCTGCTGTTTACAGATCTTTATAAGGTTTCCTCTGTGGGCAAACTTTGAAATCTTGGAAATTTTTGAAAAAACAGTTATGGGAATGAGCTAAACTCTAACAGTCAGATATTTGCCTTCTGCAGCAAAATAAGCAGTAATTTCCCCCTGCCCCAGCAGATGTTAGAAATAATTGATCAGATTTTACAAAAACATCTCTCATTGCATCTAACATTAATTTTTGTCTTATATTTTCCACTAGTGTTAAATATACCTTTGGTATTTTGCTGTAGTGAGAAGCAACTGGAGTGTTTGCTGACACACTGCATCAAAGTGCCAATGCTTGTCCTGGATCCTGCGCTGCCTACCAATGTCACACTGAAAGACCTGCTGTCCATTCATCCTGCTTTACAAGCTGCTAACAATATGTTCTTTGTAGCAAAACCAAAAAATCCTTCTACCAACGTGACAGTAATTGTTTTTGATAGCCCTAAGGATGGTAAGAACCTATTTGTCAGATTCCAGCCAGTTTTCTAGAGGAAGCTTTTTAATAAGCTGCTGTGAATTAGGGTTGGGGTTTTCTTCCCCCTCCAATACCGACTCTGCCACTAATTTTTTGTTTGACTTTAGCAAGTCATTCAGTGTCTCTTGCCCTCAGTCTGTTCCTCTAAGTGACGACATTAATGATACTGTTTGCTGACTTCCCAGACAACTGATTACAGATGATTAGAGTTCCATGCTTTAAAAGACTATTGCAAAACAGTCTTGATATCAGTGCAACACAGATATTCAGATAATCTCAGAAGACTGAGGTTTGTACTGAGGAAGATTAGTTTTAGAAATCCTCTTTTAATTGCTGTGAAGTCTAGTTTTAATATTGTGCAATAAGTTCTGCCCTTGCTTAAAGGATTGCATACCTTAAAACAAAATTATCCATGTGTTCAGCATATATAAGTAGGATCTTAGAGCAGTTATGGGCTTCTTATTTTGTTTAATATGTAGTGCCCGACCACTACCACCCACTAGCCCAACTACTGGTGTTCATTTTACCACCAAGAATTTTTTAACACTTACAAAGAAAAATCCTCACACCATAAATATCCAAATCTTTTTAATTTGCAAAAGTGTATCTTAGTTACTAGAATATACAAAAGAAGCGACTTTCAGTTTTTGATTTGCAATGCATTTTATGTATTCTAGTTGAAGCTGCCCATTCTGGAATGTTAAAAGACAACAGCAAACAGATAGTATGGAGAGGTTACTTGGTATGTACTTTTAAAACCTGTTGATTAGCTTTTGTATATGTTAAACTTTTTGTACATTTTTAGAAACTGTTTCTATGCTATTCTCTTTCCATAATTCACATGTAGTAAGAAGTGAAAGCTTTTAAAATAACCCTTATTTCAATTTTGAAGTTTGGGTTAAGTGTCAAAATATATACTATTAAATCCATCGCCTGATGAAGGATTGACAGGTAAATGTGAATTACTCTAAGTTTAAAAAAGTCTTTATACCCTGTTTTCTTGTTTTTAGACTACAGACAAAGAAGTTCCAGGTCTAGTATTAATGCAAGACTTGGCCTTCCTTAGTGGGTTTCCAGCTACATTCAAAGAAACAAATCAGCTACGAACAAAACTACCAGAGAGCCTGGCCTCTAAAGTAAAACTGGTAAGGGTCTAGAGGAAAGAGTGACTTAGTTGTATTGTTTTTTTGGAATGATTAACATGCAGGATCTCACCCACCTAGGAGACTTAGGCTATTTCTGACAGTAATCTATTTTTCAGTGTGACTCTGTTTTCTTGAGTTGTGAAGAGTAGTAAATAGTGACTCAAATAGTTGCCTTCAAAAGACCAATTGTCCATTCTGTGACTGCAAGTTATCAGGCATTAGATTTGCTAGCCTGCAACTGATTAAAAAGTACCAGCCTTATCAGTTTCTCTCAGCCATTTGCTATAGGCTCTTGTCTTGCTGAAGTATACTATATCACTGGCTTGTTTAATGTGACAGAATTTTGTTTATGTAGCTTCTTAGCTTTTTTCCTTCCCTCTTTGATTTTAGAAGAAATATCTTAATAGTAACAACACTGGATTGTTTCACAGCTGAACGCTGTATTTCTCTCTGCCAAGTACTCTCTATGATCTTGAGCAAGTTGCACTTCAACTTACCCACCTGTAAGGCAACAGTAGATCACAACTTGCGTGACTGTGCCATCCATTAACATTTCATGCCTTCTATTCTCCCCTGCCATTTGGACACCTTTTCCAGTTACAGCCAAGTTTAACAGATAGGTAAAAGTTTAAAAAGTCTGTGAAAATCATTGGCTTCTCTTTGGAGAGAGATGTGATTGGTGGTGTGAAAGGGGCTGAGGCCAGGGAGTTTGTGGAGGAAAAGGAGTTAGCAGGGATAAAGGGATGTCAATCCATAGGTAATCTGTCTTTGTTAATCTGATGCCCACCTGTAGGATGAGCTAATTCACTTTACGGCTTGTTCTTGGTGCTCGAATGAGCATGACTTCCTTTTCTTGTCTTTTTTTTTTGGCAGGCTGGGTTAACAAATCATGTATTCTGCTATTGCAGAAACAATATTGTGTAACCCCTTTCATAGGCTGGTCACACTCCAACTTAATGCAAGCTGAATTTCTTCTTTCTTGTCTTGGCTTGTGTTAGCAAGCTGTCTTAGAGTCTCACTAATGGTAGAAACCTTCCGAAGTAAACACATTTGTACCTCTCTTCATACATGCTCTTAAACAGCTTAACAGAGAGAGCTGTTAAACAGTTATTTAGGCTTAAATAGCTCTTTTCCTTTGCCTTTGTTTACATCTCTAGTGTATTCATAGAGAGTAGCTATGACTTTTCCTAGCCTTTGTTTTACTAAGTTAATCAGGCAGTGCTCATCCCACAGCATTGGCTCTCCATTCCTCTCATCATTCTGACAGCCCTTCTCTGCTGCTTCCACTGTGGATTTGTCTGCCTTCGACACAATTGACTGGAATTTTGTACGGCATTTTAAATGAGGCATCACCAGAACTTTTTACACAGTGAAAAATATGTAGTATGTAGCTAACCCAAGGCCGGCAGACCATCGGAGACTTGCTGTGTGCTAGATTATGGTCATTGCAAACAGTGCTGCCACCGTTTCTACGTAACCTCTCTTGCATCCTTCCACTGCCATGTATTGGTGCTGTTCATAAAAATTGTCTCTTGCTATTGTGAATCTGTCGCTAGTTTGGGTGACTGATGGCAGATGTGCTCTGGTGTGGCCAAGGCACCCTTCCTTCTCTTTCTTAGTGGCACATTGGTTAAATAGCAGTGGATATTTGTACGGTCAATCTGCCAGTCTCTGCTTGTTTCATATGCTATGGGTATTATTTTAATTGCTTTAAAGAAATGCTGTTTACTGTAGAGAAATGAGATTGTTATTGAACAGGAGATGGTACTTAAGTTTTGCTGTCTGAGATGCTAGGTTCTTCATTTCAAGTTTGCATGAGGAACATTGTTGGTTGAATGCTTCCTTCCTTTGAGCCATCTGAAGAATCTTCTATGAGTGCAGGTTCATCCATTTGGGGTTTGGAGCCTTTTCTAGTTCCTCACCACAGCTTAACTAACAGGTTCCCGTAGTTTTAATGCATTTGACTTCATGGAGCTGAAGAGCTCAGAATACCTTTGAGTTCAATTACCAGCTCTTTTCATTTGTTAAACTTGCCCTCTAGCATTCAAGAAATTTAGTAACAAGATGTTCCTTAATTATTCTTTTTCTGTTTCAATTTAAAATCAATTAGCTTATGTTTTCCTGATTCAGGGTTATTTTCCAGGAGCAGCTCTTATGTAACGTTCTCATTAATTACCAAATTGGTATCTGAAATAATATTGCCTCTATCAGTTCAGAGATTATTTGGTGGAAAAGAAATCTGTCTGCTTCCACCTCTGGGAATATATTTGAGCACCATCCTAGGCAATGTTTGTTCTCTGGTCGAACATCGCAGATATAAGCTCTCATAGCAACATAGTTCTGAGGAATGTTCCCCCCTCAAACAATATTTGGAATTTCATTCCCTGTCCCTTGTTGCTTTATGCTCTTTTTCCAAAATGATTTTGACTTAAATCAGTTCTTTTACCCATAGTAACCTACTTTTTTTTTTTTGAGTTCTTGTGCCTTGTGTCATTAACACTTGGTGTTTCTTTGTCAGAGTAACTTTTACGTGTCTTTCTTGGACCCTTCGGTATCTTTCTGTCCTTTATGTTCTACCACCTTCTCATCTTCCCTCTGGTGTCATGGCTTGTACTAATATTTTTGCTGCTAAAACATACTTCTTTTAATATAAGAATACCTGTTGTTGTGTTTTGGTTTTTTTTTCCTGTTTTTTTTAAGCTTGTTCCCCAGCTCTCCCCAGGCACTTTCTAACTTCATTAGTTGTGGTTATTTCTCTAATTGCATTATCCAACTATTGTTCATGTCAGTGTTGATGCTTTTTCTCCTTAATTCTCCTGTGCGTATTTTTGCTTCCAGCACTGAGAAGTTCATAATTCTTTCTAGGATTTCTGCTGTAAATCTGTCAAGCACAGACCTTATTCTTAGACTAGCCCATGTCTCTTGTGCTATAATAGAGACCTTCCATCTTTCATGGACACCTTGGAAGAATGAAGTAGCCAGATTTCTCCTAATTACTTTTGAGCCATCTGCTGGTTTTTTATTATCTTGTGGTTTTAAGACTTGTGGAGCAATTCTGTCTGGACCTTAATTTTTTGATTGCAGTCATTTTTTTGTTTCGTCAGATGATCCCTTTCATCATCTTTTTTTCCATTCCCATAGGAGCTCCTAGCAGTATTAGTCAAACAAAAAAACATGATGGACAGATTCTTTCTGTGTTTCAGTTCTGCTTCTCATGTCCAAGCAGATGGCTAATCTGTTGTCTGTATCCAAGTTGATCACTAGCTTAACTCTAACAAATCTTAAAAATGCTATAGTTTCTCTGTGTTTTTGCATTGCTTTCCAGATGAACATAAAGGCTGCATCTCTGGGGTATCTTAGATATGTCTCCCATCTCCTTGTCTGTTTTTATGGAAGTGACATCCCATGCCTATTATCTTTCTACATGATTTTTCCTTACCCTGTTTTGGTTGTGTTTTTCTCCTTGTCATCAGTCACATGTCATCCAGTTGATCACAAATCTTTCTGTTTGTGCTGGTTCTTATCTTTGTGTAAACATTACCATTGTGATCAGCTCATTACCTGTTCCTAAGAGCTCCTCTTCTGCAATTTGGTTAGGCATATCTCTGTATACAAACACAATTTTTGTGAGGTATCTACAGCATTCTGCAGTTTCTTCATCCAGTCATCACTGCTGTCTGCGTTTCTTTTCCTGGTGGTGGATGCTTTAGAACAATTAAATTGGGATTATTGCACCCGGTGTGGTCATAGCATCAGATTCTTCCCCAACCAGTTCTATACTCTTGATAGCAGCAATTTATTGACATTATACCTACAACGAAATATATGTATATAAATGTAAGAACTGTTTTATTTGCGAGGATAAAAATTTTTACGTATGAAGTGTGGATGAGGTTGTTTCTATAGAAGCCTTTACTAAGATCTTAGCTCAGAATCAGTTCTTCATTCAGTGGATGTTGTAGGTAGGCAGTTATGGTAAACATAACCAAGTGTGGTTTTTTCCTTAACAGAGAGAGAGATGCTAGGTTAATGCTACAGTTAAGTAGAAGAAAGGTTGGTTGTTTACAGTCCTTACTGAAACTTGCAGCAATTCCCTCTGCTGTTATCACTTTCTGTGAAGTGGTGTGAGATGCCCAGTGGAGAGGGAGAAAGCTACACCTAAGTTTAGGCT
>VYZW01036808.1:6129-35231 GCA_013401315.1 Balaeniceps rex | reverse complement strand
TTTTTCAGCTTTAAGCATAGTAATTAGAAACAAAAGATAAATAACAAATTCTTCTATCACAAAAATTCAGATCTCAATCTAGAATTACTAACCTCAAAGACAAGAAATAATTAATTTTTTTAGATTACCTCAGAAAAATAGACATTACAATAAAAGGAAAAAACAAACAAGTGGTCAGTAAAACAATCCATGAAGTAAGATGAAAACTTAAGAACACAAAGCTGCTAAAAAAGAAATTCATTTTCCCCCTTCTACCGTAGAAAATTCCACTGTGTCAGAGTTGTCAACATACTCAGACTACCTAAACTGTATAACAACTTAAGTAATAAGCCTATTAAATAAAAAAGAATGTTAAAACGAAATGACAGCTGAAATGCTGTAGTATTGTGATTTTAAAATATCTACTTCCATGAAACAAACTTAGATATAAAAACAGGCTCATCAACCCAGTCTGTTTAACTGTCTTTGCTGTTGATGATGCATGTATGTTTTTCATCAACTGTCTCACTGAAAGTCTGTTCAAGTGAAAAGAACACAACAAAACGCCAGGTAAAGTACATCCAGTGATACTGGACAATATTCCATCCATTTCACAGGACAGCAGGAACACCAGCAGGGAACTGTAAATTCCACAATTATAATGAGACAAGAAAAAATTGAGAGAGAGAAATTTTGAGGGCTTAAACCCACAAAAAAACCACAACACATTCCATTCCCAACAAGCCAGAGATCTCATTAGGACATTAGAGGACTTAATTCTTCTCGTAACAGTCTTTTAATGACATAAAGTACTGATAGTGAAAGTAAGGTAATACTCCAAACTACAAGAAATATCTTTTTAAATATTTGAAGACTTGTCACAATTCTCCATGGTTCTTGCTTCACAAATATACAAACTCCTTCAATTTTCCTTTGTAGGTCATGTTTTTAGACTCACATCATTTTTGTTGTGTTTCTCGGACTTCCTCAATTTGGTCTTTTTTTTTTTTGAAAGATGATGGCCAGCGTCAGAAACAGGCCTCATAAAGGTTGAATAGATTAGAAAAATTACTTCAGTAACTTTGCTGGCTCTATTTCCTGTTTATACATCCTAATACAGTGTGTGTGTGTTTTACAACAGCACGATATTGTTGACTCATGTTCAGCTTGTGACTACTACAAACCCCCAGGATTGCACTTTAGCCAATTGTTCTCATACTGCATTTGTGCAGCTAATTGTTTCTGCTTAAGAGAACTACAGACCAGTGGTCTCCATGAATTTCAGCCAATTTTTTTCAGGTCATTTCTCCAATTTGAAAAGGTCATTTTCAATTCCAATCCAAGTGTCCAACATACTTGTAGTTCTTCCCAAATGCATATCATCCACAAATTTACTAAATACAATTGCTCATCCATCATTCAGCTTATTGGAGAAGACACCAAAAAAACCCAACAGATGGTCTGCGGAACTTATCAACTCCAGTTGACAAGTTTTTCATTTTGACAATCAACTACTCATAACTATTGTCAGGGTAAAAACTTTAGACCAGTTTTGCACTGATCCCATAGAATTTTCATCTAGACCCTAATGCCAGGGCGTGCTTCTGAGAATGCCATGTGAATTTGTCAAAAACTTACTCAAGTCAAGATAGCTAGCATCTCTTGCTATTCTCCTAACTTCGAGAGCTCTTCAACAAAATTTTTTTCAATTGATATAATTTTTTTTCTATTTATATTTAAGTCCAAATCATAGCCTTCACCGTATCACAACACCTCGAAGGGGGGTCAAATTTTAATTGCAACACTCTTTAAAAAGAAAAACAGAAAAAGAGAGAGGAAAAACACTTGCAGATAACGTAAGTTTCTAGGATAAATGTAAATACATATTTTTCCTCTGTGTTTAACTGGGTGGCCTTACAGTGAAAAATTCCATAGTATTCATTGTTAAGCTAATTTAGCTTTCATTTACTTTACGGCACATTGACGCAAAGTGTTTGAAATTGACTTCTTGGCAATAACCCATGGCAGTGTAATTATTCAAGGGAACAGTGCTTCTAATAAGACATGTCCCGTCACAAATTTGTAAGCAGATGTATCCTGGATAAAGCTAATGCAATTCTTTATTTTATTAGGATCATCATTTTTGCTGTTATGCATGATGTTAATTGTTTATTATGCACCCTATTTCCATACACCAAACTTACTCATCAAATATATACAGCTGATATTTTTTGAAGGCGGCAGGCTGGTAAAAGGAAAGATATAGAACGGCACAGGGGGAAAGCCGCAGTATGTGTCCCATGTCATATGGATGTTATGGCAACAGTGATATGTGAAAACTGCTTGCAGGTGAAGGAATAGCCATTTTATGAGAATACTTCTTTTCCCTTTCCCAAGTTCTCAATTTTAAACCTTACAAATAGCTCCAATTTCCTCCCTTTTACAGACCTAGAGTAAGAAAAAACCCAAACAAGCAAACCTAAGAAACCCCACCTTCCTCAAGACCAAACTTACCAGACTTGCATCGATGACCTGCCCTTTGCCAGATTTGGTACGTTCATAAAGGGCGGTAACAATGCCCATTGCGCACATGACACCTCCACCACCAAAATCAGCCAGAAGATTTACGGGTGGACAAGGATTTTCATCTTTTCTACCCAGCTTTGACAACACACCTGACAGTAGAGCAAACAAAGCAAAAATAAGTATAAAATTAATTATAAACATTCATTTCTACATTTCTACAATTAAGGTTTCATTCTTTTCAATCTATGCAAGTAAAGAAGGGATGAAGCAAACTTCTACCAACAGTTTTCTGTCTCTACTTGGCTGTGTCTTAGCAAATAGTTACTCTTTAATTCACAAAAGAATAGAATATCTGAAATCATATTAGTGAAGATGCATGTAATTAAATAGATTAATAGAAGTCTCACAGACAAACCACTGATAATTAGGCTGTATGGGGACAAAAAAACTTGTGTGCAATAATTCTATATTATTACTTTGTACATGCATAGAACCTCCCCCATAAGAAATCAATAGGCATTATGAACATGTCTCAAAGCAACTTTGGTAAATTTTTCTTCTTTGAATCTAAAGTAAAAATGCAGATGTATAGTCTCTGTGCACATAACCCATGAATTAATAATCATAACAAAGGATTTCACACCGACAATTGCACTTCAGTACTATCCTCCTTCTTCAACTACCTTTGGAGAAAAAAAGGTTGCTTGTTAAGAGGAACAGGCAAGTAACACAGAAAGGCTACCTCTGATTGCATGCAATATAGACACAGGGAACCTATGTTTATGCCAGAAATTATGCAGAAATGAAAGGGAATAGAGCAAAGGCTAAGCCAGTTTACTTCACATGGGGCTTTGAATCGTTAGCATTCCTCTGCCATACCAAACAACCTCTTTACTGTCACCTTACTCTTCGTAGTTCCACCATAGCAATTCCCTTTGGGCAAGCAAGAAACTCTGCAGTATGATCATCTCTCTCCTATGCCTGTAGCCTAAGGTCTGAGACTTGCAGCATACACGCTCAAAATTTCCTGAAAACTGCATGATTGTGATGCACTGTTTAGTTAGCTAACGGTCTAATGCACTTCCTAAGTGCAAGCAACTGACTGCACAGTATAAAAAAGTTCCCAAAGCCTGTAGTGCAAGCATAAAGCCCTGTCGCTGACTGAAACCTCACAGTCTAAACAGTCTAAAGGTCGTCACAGGCACCAGCAGATTAACATATTAACTTATATCTGGAGTTTCTAATGCAAGCCATTTTTTACTTAAAAGCCAAAGCTCATCAGGAAAATACTCAGGATATGAGACCTCATTTTTGAGGAATGATACTTCCCAAACACCTTGTCCTATTTCCTTTAAATAGGCAGAAAAACTTGACCTGTGAAATTTCAAGCAAAATGATTTAATTTTAGGAAGATAGCACTAACCAAACTACTATTCATTAAATCAGCTCCAGAGAAAAAAAAACCACTTCTTTTGTAAACAGAAAGTACTACAATCTAAGGTAGCGATGGACTATACCGTTTCTGTACTGACTCTTTCCCTACGCTAATAACAAATGAAAATATTGTAATACTTTGAAATCATCTGGACATGAAGTCAAGTGTTTCAAGCAAGGCATCCTTTCTTTACTCTTTTATTCTCTGACAACCTTACATAATGAGAAAAGACTGAAACCATCTCTGAAGAAACTTAATTCCACAACACAATGACTCCCCATAATAGGTGATACCGGATCACCACATTTGCAGTGCCTCTGCTCTGGCCCTTTGCTGGGGCTAAAAGAAATGCTTTATCCAGTGGGAAGCTGTCCTAGTTTTGGCTGGGTTAGAGTTACTTTTCTTCCTAGTAGCTGGCATAGTGCTGTGTTTTGGATTTAGTAGGAGAAGAATGCTGATAACACACTGATGTTTTAGTTGTTGCCAAGTAGTGCTTAGACTAGTCAAGGACTTTCTTTTTCACCTTCCCATGCTCTGCCAAGTGAACAAGAAACTGGGAGGGGGCACAGCCAAGATAGGTGATCCAAACTGACCAAAGGGCTATTCCATACCATATGACGTCATGCTCAGTATATAAACTGAGGGGAGTTGGCTGGGGGGAGCGATCGCTGCTCGGGGACTGGCTGGGTGTCGGTCGGCGGGTGGTGAGCGGTTGCATCACTTGTTTTTTTCCTGGGTTTTGTTTCTCTCTCTCTCATTTTCCTTTTCATTGCAATTTTATTACTATCATTTTTATTATTATTTTATTTCAATTATTAAACTGTTTTTATCTCAACCCGCGAGTTTTCTTTTGCCCTTCCGATTCTCTCCCCATCCCACCAGGGAGGGGGAGGGGGAGCGAGCGGCTGTGTGGTGCTTGCTTGCCAACTGGGGCTAAACCACGACAGAAGCCAAGGAGTTTTGGGCCACTTTCTCTCCTTCCTCACAGGCGCGGAGAAGAAGCTGAGGCAGGAGCAGTGTGGACAGCAGTAGGTGGGGCCATGCACAACACACTGACTGCTACCACCAGAGTTGGGTAATGTTGTTATTGTTTGTTACTGCATCCTTGTAGGAACATGACACTTAAAACCAGTATACTGTCTGCAACACCGTAAGGAAACATACCATTGCCACTTTATTTTAAGCCTACTTTCCTTTGACTTAGTATCAGTGGAGGGACA
This sequence comes from Balaeniceps rex, assembly GCA_013401315.1. Lineage (NCBI taxonomy): Eukaryota > Metazoa > Chordata > Aves > Pelecaniformes > Balaenicipitidae > Balaeniceps > Balaeniceps rex. The sequence goes on along the minus strand of VYZW01036808.1, from coordinate 30,071 downwards.
TTTACAGCAAAAAAGCACAAGAGCTCAAACGGCTTAGGCTGCCTAGTTTTTATTCACTCAAAAAAAAGCTGCTCACAAACACGTAAAATAATCTGCAGCCCTTTTGGGATTATAAGCACACAGATTTTCTGGGAGAGAGGCCCTGAATAAAGACAAAAATGCATTAAAACTCCAGTCCTCTCTTCAAAGAGAAAAACTTTATTCAGATAAAATAGCACAAAGGAAGGAAAATACCGTACAGTCTGAGAAGACATGCTGATCCAGCCTAACAGCTCACTGCTGCTGCCAAAATGAGCAGCCCATCCAGCCCATGTTTCCTCCTGTCTTGCGCTGACTTTTTATGTTTGTTGGATGCCTTAATGAACTGCTTGATCTCAATAACCTGGCAGAAAAATATCCTCATTTCTCCTCGCCAGTTTTTGACATGTGAGGGAGCTTACAGAAGGGTTAAGCAAGCACCAGAGCTGACTGGAGAGAAAGGAGCAGGGAGAAGCACATGGAAAGAGAAGGAAACCCTCCTTTCACTGACAGAGATGCTTCAGATCTGCTCAGCTGTTTCATCAGACTGCACCTCAGGTAATTTGAGCTATCTGCCAATAACCTTTCAATAAATTCTTGAGTCTTGATTTAAGGGGGGGAAAAAACCCTTATTTGACAGGAAATTTTACAGCCTACCTGATAAAGCCAAATAATTGATGTCATGACCTGCAGACTTGGCAAACTTTCCTGACTGGCCAAATCCAGTAAGTCTAGCATAGATGAGTCTGGGATTCTCCTCTAGAAGGACCTCTGGACCAAGCCCAAGTTTTTCCATGACACCTTAAAAAGACAAAGGCAAGGAATCCTAATTCGCGTTTATTTTTAATAAGACTCAAAATATACATGGTTCAAAGTTAAATTATACAACAACAGAACTGAACTGCAATTTATGAAGTAATACATTCTAATTCAGTATCCATATTACAATGTGAACACCCAGAATGTTATAAATTACCAACAGCTTGCTGTAATCCATGTACTGCTGAATAAGAGAGAAAGCTACCAAAGGCTTGTTAAAAGAGAGAAAGAGCAAACTTTTACGTTTTCCATATTAAAATGATCTGAAATTGCTTCTGTCTCTCACTGGAATATACTCTCCTCACCGTATGAGCCTCTCAGTACCCCGTGTGTACCTATCTTATAACTCACTGACGCGAATGGACCATGCCACTATTCCACAAATGATTTGCAACAACTGTGCAGCTTGGTCAGAGTACGCCCTATAATCTATACTGGCACTGCAGGGAAACATATTTTGGAGGGGAAGGATAACACAATTTCAATGCCTATTCCGCCCTAAAATCTATTACTGCAACTTGTTTCACAGACTAGTCCGTAATATTACTGAATCTTCAAATTCCTTAAGATCTATTTCTATTGTTGTGCTGGATTCAGCTGGGATAGAGTTAATTTTCTTCCTAGTAGCTGACATAGTGCCGTGTTTCGGATTTGGTATGAAAATTATGCTGGCAACACACTGATGTTTTAGTTGTTGCTAGGTAGTGCTTACACTAGGTCAAGGACTTTTTCAGCTTCCCGTGCTCTGCCAGGTGCACAAGAAGCTGGGAGGGGGCACAGCCAGGACAGCTGACCAAAGGGCTATTCCATACCATATGACGTCATGCTCAGTATATAAACTGGGGGGAGTTGGCCAGGGGGCAGCGATCGCTGCTCGCGGACTGGCTGGGTGTTGGTCAGTGGGTGGTGAGTGGTTGCACCACTTGTTTTTCCTGGGTTTTGTTTCTCTCTCTCTTATTGGTCTCCTTTTCATTACAATTTTTATTACTATATTATTATTATATTTCAGTTATTAAACTGTTCTTATCTCAACCCACGAGCTTTCTTACTTTTGCCCTTCAAATTCTCTTCCCCATCCCACGGGGGGGGGGGGGCGAGAAAGAGCTCGCCGGNGGGGGTGAGCAAGCGGCTGCGTGGTGCTTGGTTGCCGACTGAGGCTAAACCACAACAATTGTGTTATTTACTGGGGAGTGGCAAGTGATTAATGCCAAGAAGAAAGCAGTGAAATTTGGCGAAGAGCAAGATTTTCAAAAGCACAAGTGAGAACTGGGTGCCAAATAACCCCTGGTGTCACAAAGTCATAGTCGGAAGGTCAATGGTACATGTGTGTTTAAAGAACTCTCCTGCCACTCGGGCCCTCATCTTCTCATTGGCTCACAGCAGCTTCATGCTGGATCACAGATTTGCCTAGTTCAGTTACAGGCCCATAAAACCTAACGTCTAGTTACAAAATTACCTGCATTTCCAGTTTAAAAAAAAAAAAGCAAGCATCTATAAACCCAAAGAAAACAGAAATTTCCATGATAAGAAAAAAAAAAATCCCACTAGAAAATAGGAAAGTAGCTACAATGAAAAATGTAATTTAATGTCTTAATTTTGTTTGCACAGCTTCTGAGGAACAAACCAAAAAATTCTTCAGGTAAAAAAATCACAATCATAAACCCCTGTTTTCAGAATGAAAAGCATTATCTGTGACACAGGACATGTAAGCCTGTTTATGATGTATGATGTTTAACTGATACAGTCTTCTATTTCTAAACTGACTGCAGAAAACCCGAAACACTTCAGCTAGCTCCTCATTGAAGCATGATCACAGAATCATAGAACAGTTTGGGTTGGAAGGGACCTTTAAAGGTCATCTAGTCCAACCCCCCCCTGCAATGAGCACGGACAACTTCAACCAGATCAGCTTGCTCAGAGCCCCGTCCAACCTGACCTTGATGATACTCTTCATAACAGAACAGCATCCTCAAGGAACAGCAGGGATACTGAAACAGCCCATGCATGAGCATCAGACGAGTGACTGTGTATGGTTTTTGAATGAAGAGAGCATGTTAGATCTGTTGTCTTCAGAGGAATCTTAAGCTCTGAGACTTAGACCACTACCTGCTATGTCTTCCCCACAAGCTAACCTTACAAATGTGAGTTGAATTATATCAGCAGGCCTGAAAATCACTGCAGGACTGATGCCCAAGCTCATGCATGACTCCTCGACTCAGACTTCCTCTGCTGCCGTCCCGAACTATTTGTTCAGTGTCTCTGCCAGTAGGGCAAGGCCCTGGCTGAGCACTTTCCACGACTTCTTCCCTGTGGTGTTGCAGGGCTGCTGCAATTCACAAATCCCGGTCCGTCCTGCAGCATTTTTCACCCGGTCACACGAAATAAGCCCTCAGAAGCTGTTCCCTTCCCGCTTCCCGCTGTGGATTTCAAGAGGTCACGGACTGACAGGCGTGCCCCCAGCACCGCACCCCGTGGCCCCTTAACTGCCACGCACCCGACCTCCCGCTTACACCATACTACCTCCGTGAGGCCCCGACCGCACCGCTCCGCCAGCCCTACCCCGGTGCCGCCTACGGCCTCCGCCGCCTCACCGTGGCGGTAGGGTTCGATGAGCACGTCCGCGCCGCGGCACAGCCGCCTCAGCACCCCCGCGCCCGGCGGCCGCTTGAGGTCGAGCGCCAAGGAGCGCTTGCCGCGGCCCTGCACGTCGGTGGCCACGGCGGAGCGAGGCATCCGGTCCACCCGCACCACCTGGGCCCCGAAGTCGGCGAGGATCATGCCGCAGAGCGGCGCCGGCGCCAGGCCGGCCAGCTCCAGCACCCGCACCCCCCTCAGCGGCATGGCGGCCGCCGCCTGCCGAGCGCCGAGAGATCGATCCCCGCCGCTGCCCAGAAAGTCGTTCGCGGCGGAGCGGTTCCGGCAGAGTGGCTCAGCGGCCCCCCCGCCCAGGGGTGTTCCGGGAGGAGTGGGCCGCGCACGGCTGTCCCCTTTCACGTGGCTTCACTCTCCGGGGCCTGAGGAGAGTGTGGCCTCTCTCCTGTGTTTCCTCACGATCCCCCGCGGCTGCGTCGACTGAGCCCCGGACTTTCTTGCCCGGGTTACAGCGAGGGTCGCCCCGTCTCCCCTCCGCAGTTGGGTTTTAGTCAGGAGATGGGCATTCCCTTGCTGCTGGGGGTCGGGCAGGCAGCAAAGAACGTGAAAATCAGCACCCAGTTTTCGGAAAATGTCGGCCGCCCTGTTTTACAGGGCAGCTAACAGCAACGCCAGTCACCAGCCCCGTCCTGGGGCTGCCATGGGTGGTCCAAACACACAGGCACCTCAGCCTCCCTCGGTCAGACATCGGGATATTAGCAGAAGAGCTGATAAAAACTGTTTTTCTTCACCAGATGTGCCTTCAAACTGGGCTGTCTGGTCCTGCTGCTGCTGCTGCTACAGCAGCTATAGCCTCTCTTGGAGGGGCACGGCCTGCAACTGGGGTAGTGACATTTTAAGCAGTGCCTGCTAAATCTGGTCAGGACAGGGCTGGCATGGCAGCTTGTGGAAAGTACACCACTGGGATTTTAAATAAATACAAATTTTAATCAAGATCTCGATGCTTGCAGCTCACCAGTGCAGAGACATTAGCTCAGCAGTGCCACAAAGGGAAGACAATCACCATGGAGGCCATCAGCCCAGCAGCCTGCCGGCCAGCAGTGTCGTGGAGCTCCACCCAGAAACGTCTCCTGTCTGCCTGACACTTTCACCATTTCCCTTGCACAGAGCACGGGGGCTTGTGTTTGGTTAAATCAGCTTTAATAAAGGCTGCATTCATGCACAGTTGCTCTTTTAATGCAGCCTGCCAGAAAAGCAGCCAGGTTTGACTGGAGGCAACGATCGTTTTGTTTTTGTTTAGGCTACTCACAGGAATCCATCCAGGAGAGGTGATGAAACAGGCATTGGATTAACACAGCTTTTCAAACATATGTCCTGTTAGCAGTATTTCAGGTTACCAGGTAGGTGACAGAGCAAAGAGGCCCTTAAAATCAATTCCATGCTCATTTTGTTTATTTCTTTAAATTAGTTAGACTACAAAAATGTGTAAAGGCTGCAAATATGAATGCAGAATTTGTTCTAACTCTACAACAACAAAACAGAAGAGCTCTATTGCCAGAATACTCTTTATTTTCCAGGTAGACACCTGGTCCTGTAATGCAAGCACTGATTGTATCCACTGCTGTGCTGCCACCCACAAGAAACGGCACAAAGTATGTGCATTTTCATTCAAATGAAGCTGGCTTGTTTTGTTTATTTTCCATCTCCCTTTGAGACACTATTCCATATAAAGGTTTGTTTCCACAGACATCATCATGTGGCTGGGACACTGCATTTCTTTAAATGATTCTCAGTTTCATTTGTCCCCTCTCCCTTTGGATCTTGGAGTTACTATTGAATGAGAACAGGCGATTTCTGTTGTGTCGCCTTCTTTCATTTCACCTGATGCTCTTTAGTTTATCATATCCAAATAACACTATAATCACACACTGGATAATGTCTGGATTTTGCTACGGTTTAACTGAACAACTCTTTGCACCTACTTTTTTCTTGCCATCAACCATTACAATGGGTACTCTGTGGCAGGAACATTCAAGTCAGGACCTTATTAAATTATTCAGTTTCAGGGAGGTGAGGGCAGCATCTTATAAGCATTAAATCCACTTTGAAAAATTGGATTTTAACAAACTAAGAAATAAAGAGGCATGAGAGAGAAACACACATTCTAATTAACCAAGAGATAAGGCTAATGATCTCAGTCCAGCAAACTCTCCTGAAGCAGCAAGTTGGCCAGCAGAAAACATATATTAAAAACAAGGAGCCATCCCCTAGCATAGCCTTGCAGTAAAACCAGCGAGTGCTTATCTATGCAATACCATTTAATATGCATCATTAATACGCAGCAGCAAGTAGGTGGCTGTATGAATTCAGCACTGCAGAGGCAATGGGTGTAGCAAAGGAGATTGTTTTGAGATTAAAACTCCAATGTGGGTGGCAGGACACTCGGTTGTGTTTCACACCTTGTCAGACTGCTTTTGTGAGCTTTAGTGAATTACGTCAGTGAGTTGCTATCTGTGTCATCCTGTGAAATGTATATAATTTCTATACTGAAATCAGTGCATTCCACAGTCTGTTAAAAAGATGAATTTATATATACTGTGTGTTATATCAACATTTCTTGCAGAGGTACAGGCACTTCTGTGATACAGGCTGGCTACACTGCATGCCAGACGTTTACAGTTTATATCAGATTTGTTGTTTACAATTACTCTTACTTTTCAGTCCTTTGGAAAAATGCCAAGGCAGGAATGTGAAGTTGTAGCTGTACACAAAACCTTGATTCTACCCTTTCACGTGTATATTGTTTACAATTTAGTCCATCTTAATACATGGATAAAGATATAACCAATACAGTTTGTATTGGTTTTGTTAAATTAAAAAGCAAGAATTGCTCACATCTGTTATAATATTTCAAATCTTGATAATTATAATTGCCTAAAAAAGCAACTAGTAGGTCACTACTTAGGGTGAAACTTCTCTAGTCAATTCAAGCATATCTGCATCCATCTGAAATTGAGAACTTTAAGGATTTTCATGAAATCTATGGTGATATTTTTGTGTCCCAAGTTTATCAAAGCTTTCAAGCATGGGTGCTTTATCCTGCAGCCTGCATTTATGCCTTGCCTGAATAGAAGCTGGGCTCCATTCATAACACTTCTTGATATCCACAAAGACAGTGTAGGTGATAGTCCACATTTCTGACCCCATATTGTGTGCTGTTGTGGCACACTGTCCCTCGTACAACGCGCTTGTCAAATGCAGCAGCTTAATCTTTGCAATTTCAATAGGTTGTTCAGCTTGGAACATCTCTTTGTCTTTCCGTGTTTCTCTGCTGCTGTGTGAGTGTGGATTCGCACATTATTGCTCGCTCTCTTAAGTGTACATCCCACCACACACCAGCAAACAGCCCCAAAGTGAATCTATCCTGGGATCGATACATCCCTCTAAAGTAGCTGTGAATTCATGCTGCTTGAGAATCTGGCTCTGTCTGTCTGAGATTATGAATTACAGATTTAGAAATGAAAGCTCAGTCTCATCCACAGAAAGTAATTGTATAAGCTGCCTTGTGCTACTTCATTAAAATCAACATATCCTAGGAAAACTACTGTTTGTGAGTTGTTTAGTCCAGTCAGTAATTGGGGTGATGACCTGGCCTTGCTGCAGTGAACAAGCTTTGCCATTAACTTTCACAGTGTCAGAAATTTGCCCCCTGATACTCTGTTAAAGTAGCAGAACAAATTACTGATGCCCGTGACAGTGATTTCTGTACTTTGGACCTTTACTCTTGTACCTGAACCAAAATACTCATCGTTTATTTCTTTTGAGTCAAACCTTATGGTAATACTGTGCTTTCATGATTTAGATGAAGAGGCTGGCAAGCAGCTTTATATTGCTAATATTTATGTTGGCTAATCAGTAGAAAATAAATATTTTCCTGCAAGTTTATTATTAATCACTATTGTAGGGACTGGAAACTCTAGACAAGGGTTATTCCCAGATTTTGTTTGCCTGGATACTGAGCCTCAGCTCTGTGCTGGGTACCACACGTACTACCGCTTGGCCATCCTGCCCTAACTTATTTCCAGCAAGCCATTACTACTGGTTAGTGTTGTCTACTACATTCATTAAAGACAATTTCTCCTGAATTGCTGGTGCGATGGATTGATAAGCCTTTGCTTTTATGAACTGTTTCCATCACCTTGCCCATGAGCCATTTATTTGTGCCTTAGCTATGGCACACCTAATTTAAGTTCTTTATTTTCTGTGCCTTTGATAATCTGAGAAAGCAAACATGGATCATTCTGAGAAGCAGCTAGTCTTGGAAGGAAGAAAGCATTGATCTGAAATGATGCAGTATCTGAAAGATTTTATTCAAAACAATCATACTTCTACTCTTTTCTAGTTTAAAAGATTAACAGAAGACAAATCAATTCCATCCAGCACTTTCAGCTGCAGACCAGGACTTTTCACATGACAGAATGGCACAAACTCTGAATTCCCATCTCCTGGCCTGAAGTTCCAGTCCTTACAGACTTCCTTGACCCTCATCAACTTTATTGTGCTGTAAGAGCCTGGAATGTTTTTCTTTCAAAGAATTGCTAAGATCGAAAAATGAAGCTCTTAGAAACTTAGAAAATGCCAAAATGAAGGTTGGTGCTGTGGATTTAATTCCTCTGTTCTTTCTTACATGTTACATATTTCTTTCATATATATTAGTATGCTCTATTTTTTGTAGTAACAGTGCTTCATTAACTATACATTTGGATGAAGTTACTGAATGAAGCTGTTCTGTATTCATCTCTTGCTATCACATTCCGGTATATGGCCCATGCCTTATTCAGCAAGCATCATATAATTGCTGCTGGATGAGGCCAAGAAGTAGCACATGACTGTATGATGGGAAGAACATACTGTGAGACACATTCACAGGAAACAGGAGCTACGATATCAAAGATGATTTTTACAGGGGTATTTCCATTCTTGGTGTTGTAACAATGTGATTATTTTAAAACACTGCTTTTTGTGGAATTTTCACATCTGCTGGATTGTTTTCAGAAAAGCAGAAGGATAAAACTCCATTTGTGCAATTTTTCACTGGTTAACACAAGAAGTCTCTTTGTTTAATAAAACCCTGTACCACATGTGTTTTATTATTTTGTGAATGTGTTCATGGAAGATGCCCTGCCCTATTTCAAATGCAGATGCACAATATTGAGCCTCTCCCACTGTCATCTCTACAGTCTTCATGCCAAAATCTATGCACTGATTTTATCTATCTAGTGGTAGAAAAGAGTGACTTAGCCAGTCACTCCTTTGGGGAGGAATTTGCGATGTCAAGAAGCCAGCATAATCTCTTCCCACACCTATTGTCCGTCTTTGTTCAGCCTGCAAGGTACTCAGGATGATGTACACACTAGTGAATTAAACAGCAACAGGAATTTCCGTGTCTGGGAATTGCTGGATTGTAGTGTTGTGTTACCAAAATTGATGGGTTATACAACTACGTTAACAGAACGGTCCTGAGAATGCCTTTAGCCCATGACAAGGAGCTACATCCCCAACTTTTCTTGAGTACTACTTGAAAGTTAGCGCAAACCAGGGATCAGTCCCAACAGACAGTTTTGCAAGCAGACACCCTGCTGTGGTGGCTGAGAGAGTTTAATTAGCATTAACATTGTCAGATGATAACTCTGGGCTGGAGAATACACTCCGGCACTGTTTTGGTTTTTAGCATCAATTTAACCAGAGAGCAGGAGGATGAGGCATGAGAAGTATGGCTGTTCTCCGCTGCTACTGCTGTGCTGCCTAATTCCCTCAAGGAAACTATTTGATAATGAAAATTAACATGGCACTGCAGATGCTCTAACTCCTGCTAGGACTGTGTGGTTTGGCCCAAAGACCAAAGGAGCNGGTTATACAACTACGTTAACAGAACGGTCCTGAGAATGCCTTTAGCCCATGACAAGGAGCTACATCCCCAACTTTTCTTGAGTACTACTTGAAAGTTAGCGCAAACCAGGGATCAGTCCCAACAGACAGTTTTGCAAGCAGACACCCTGCTGTGGTGGCTGAGAGAGTTTAATTAGCATTAACATTGTCAGATGATAACTCTGGGCTGGAGAATACACTCCGGCACTGTTTTGGTTTTTAGCATCAATTTAACCAGAGAGCAGGAGGATGAGGCATGAGAAGTATGGCTGTTCTCCGCTGCTACTGCTGTGCTGCCTAATTCCCTCAAGGAAACTATTTGATAATGAAAATTAACATGGCACTGCAGATGCTCTAACTCCTGCTAGGACTGTGTGGTTTGGCCCAAAGACCAAAGGAGCTGTCACCCTTTGGTGTAGGAAGGAATCCGGTCATACTAAGAAATGCACATTGTATTGAGTTCTTTTAATTTATGAAGATAATTTCTAGAGTTTGTGTCTTTCTTCACTGGTATCTGACTACGACGCCAGTCTGGAGCACTGCTTTGCATAATTCCTTTTGTTGCCTCAGATTTTTAAATCTGAACTGATCACTGTCAGTTTTTATTTCCTTTGGTTGCTGAAGCAGAACTAACTGCCAAATAGAGAAATTTTGCTACTGATTCACCAAAATGAAGAACTGTGNGCCTCTAAAACTAAAGTCATAGACAGATTTTTTCTCAAGGATTGCTAATTAGAGTAAACTAAGCTTTCTGCTTTCTTTAAACACTACTTGGGAAACTGGGACCCAGACCTAAGACATTTTCCTTCAGTTAGGTTTCGTTCTAGTTCATGAGTTTCTTGCACAGAAGTTGGGGTTTAGTTCTGCCAAGGGGTTCCAACCAGCATTCTCTCAAGTGGTACACAGCCCTATTTTGCAAAATGCAGCTCTTAATGTTTGTAATGCAGCTGGAGATGAGAGCTGCTACCTTGCAAGGGTGTCATGGGGAAGGACAGCGGTCCCTTGGTCTCCAGGAGAGGGGAGGAGTAAGACTGGGGGTGGTGTTTCACACAGAGCAGAGCTCAACATGTCTCTGTATGAGGCAGTGTTTTCTCCTCTAGGATGCCAGCTCCTACCACAGAGGCAGAATATTGCCTACCAAACCACAGCTTTGTGGCAGGCAGGGGCTTGCAGCTCTTGCCAGGTTTTGGTTAAATCTGGGAGCTCATCAAGTGGGGGAGAGAGAGATAGACTCAGCTTAGCAAAGATGAGAAACCTTTATACTCCAAATTGCAGCTTTTGAGTTTCCAGAAGGTTTCTCACTCATAACACAAATTACAAGATACCACCTATTTTATAACAGAGGACAAAAGTCTCTAACAGAAGACATTTTGTCTTGAGCATCTGCTAAGCAAGAGGCTTTTAACTATCAGCAGCAATGGAAAGATGACTAATTTTCATAAACATTTCTGAGAAAAAAACATACATTCCATATGACTTACTGAATATAAAACTTGGTCATTTTGAGGAACAGGAACACACACACACAGATTTTTACATCAGCTGCTACATTTTGAAGGATTTTTGAAATGAATACATAAGTTAACAATTTATTTGTAAAGTACTACAACATTCAGCCAGCAGAGATTGCATGCAATAACTTTGCAGAGAAAAGACTTCAGAGATTTCGTATAAAACCAAGGAAGTTTCAGCCTTGATGTAAAAAACCTCTTGGCTTTAATCTTGAAACTGAGACCATGCTGCTGTTTGTTTGTCGGAAGCTTTTGTGGTCATTCTTAGTTGCTTTGTGCTCTTAGCAGGCCCAGTTGCACAAAACTTGTGAAAACAACGTAAAATGAGAATGGCAAATCTTGGTTTTCTTTTATATCATGGCCATTACGAAAGATGATGTAAAGAAGCTTAAAATGAGTGTATGTATCATAGTTTCTAAGTGCTTTATTCTGACTGAAATGGATTAAAATGGCCATGCCATAAAGGAAAATTAAGTCCCCAAAGGAAACCTTAGGTATTTAAATTTTATGTGTGTGCGTATATATATAATACACATGTAAAATAAACGTATTTTGACCCTTAGTGCTGCCTTTCTCCTGTTCAGTAGCAAAATGAATGCTTAGGAAATACATATTAAGAATATATCTCTGTAGTCTCCAAATGCTAAGATCCTTGGTAAATATAGATACGAACAAACCAGTATAGTTTTATGACTATTAAACTTTATTGGGTAAATGTATATGTTACAAAGTAAGCGAACATTCCTAAACAACAAGAAATACTTTTTTCAAGATTTTTCCTACTGTGAACATTAATTCATGATGCCATGTATCTGATACAACTTGTGCACTTATTCCAAAAGAACAACATTATCTGATTACCTGGTGAGTGGGTTCTAGTTTGAAGGCATGCCAGAATTTTACTAAAACGCTTATTAAAATAACATGGTCTCAGATTTTGAAAACCTATGTGGTGCAAATCTTTTCTTTCACAAAGAAACAATAAAACTCATCAGATGACAGTTCATTAAAGCTAGTATTTTCAGTGGTTGATGCATAAAACTAAAAAATCACAAGTCATAATCATCAAGTGTCAACATGCATTTTTTTCATCATAAGACGGGGTTTACATACACTAGGAACATGTACAAGGACATACAAATTTGTAGGGCAGATTTTGATTCGTTTGCTCTATTGTTGTGCTACTGGTATCTGTATCCAGTATAAAAGAATTTCAAATAAATGTTTTCCTAACCCCACCTGCTTGTTATACATTAATGGCAGGTAATGTCTGGTTAAAATGTAATGTCTGTTAAAATGTATTTTGTATTTCATTAGCTTGTGTGTGGAGAGCCAGGATGTGCAGAAGATACATTCATACTTGAGTATTGTCTTAGTATTTTTGGTGCTGATTCTGATGAAAAGAAAATAGCAAGACAGGATTTCAGGTACGTAAATTTTGAAAAACCGGTGGCAAATATTAATGCTGAAGAATGGCCCAGTTTACTGTGACCAGAACTTCTGAGCCAGCCAGCGTTTGCTTTCACCAGTTAAATATTGAACTGGGTTAGCTGCTGCTTTGCCAGGCTGCCATGTCTTTTCCTGAAATACTGGTTCTTGGAAGGCTGGTAGGAAAACTGTATCAACATCTTGACTGTTAAGTAAATATGCAATATTAAAAGTTACAGCCTTCTAAAAGAGCTCCAAACTCCAGAAAGTGTGTGTTTCTCTGTTTGTGCTGTTGGCATATCCCAACTTCTCCAGCATATATGCCTCTGCTTTGACATCTTGCATTCAGTTACATCGGGTTTTAACAATTTGAAGGCTAGGAAGAAACATTACATTCCCCTGTCTGATCCCCTTGCACTCTGCAGGCTAAATTACCTTAGCCTCAAGCTGCTACTATAGCAAGAATTACTACCACTCTTTTTTTAAGAGAGAGAGCGAGCATAAATATGTACTAAAGTCTATGAAAAATGACACCAGATACATCTTCAGAGGTTTGAGATGAGAATACAATAAACCTGAATCCTTGACATCTTTATTTTCACATTTTTTTCTTCTATTGGTAAAGTTCATTCTAGTCTAGTAAAAAGGTCTTCCTTTAAATCTGTTCTCAGCTGAGCCTACTTATAATTCATTCAGGCCTATTTCCATGATGCAAACTTAAATGAACATGTAATAAGAACTGAATAAATGAACAGAAAAACATGAATCAATTGTTCAGTTCCTGACATATACTTAAGTAAAGTATATTTACAGACAAAACTGACTTTACTGCGCAAACTGCTCTCTAAATTATTTAAACTCCTTTTCCTTTGTTTTTCAGTCACTTTGGAGAAGAGAGCAATAGCAACATTTGATGATTCACTAGATACAACCCAGATGACAATACATCTTCTGTGAATCTGTGTGTCAACTACCCAATGTTATTTACCTCATCTCTGATATACAAATAGCAATGCATTGCATCAAAACAAGCCTTGTTGATCTTTCAATGTTGTAATGCTATTCCACAGTCCAGAGAAAAATACCAGTTCCAGAAAAGAAGTTTCCTCTATTGGGTTGTTTCTTTTTTTACTTGGTTTCAAAAAGAAGAAACCCAGCAAAGGTAGAGAAGCGTTGATGGTCCCCGTGGAGGGCTCCATTTCCCATTCGCAGCCAAACTTCATCTCCCTTGGCAAGTTTCAGCACTGCACTGTTTCCTGAAGTGTCTGCTTTCCCTTTTGATTCATAGCTATGGATGAATATTTTAACAAGTCAGCTTTTTGTTTCTCAAAAAATGATCAAGCAAACAACTTTAAAAGAAAAGAATCCAAGAAAGCACATTGTTATCCTGAGCAAAACTTCCTTGAAAGGCTTGCCAACAGTTTTTTCAGCTTTATGAGGAAATTTGGGCATCTTTCTGCGTTTGATCTCCTAGTCAAATTTTGCACCTTACCTAACTGCATCATTTCATTCCTTTCTGAAATTCTGGAAGTTTAAGTTACGTATTTTTTTCCAGGGCACAGGAACAAATTTTTTCTTCTTTAAAATAAAACTCTGCTCATTCATCACAATACTCCAGATTTCCTGTGATGCTCTTTTTCCCTTAGGTTCATCCCAGCTAATGTTAAATGCCTCCAGGTCAGGAGTCTCATGTGAGCTGTGCCCCAGTGCTCCCAGCACAGGCAGTGTGCAGAGACAGGCAGCTCACTCCATCCTGAGGCCTTTCGTTGGAACATAGATATGTTCGATGTGGGCTAACCTGCTGGCTTTGCGTGAGTGTTGGTTCCCTTTCTTCCACCTATTGCCTTTTCTGGCACCAGTGCTTCAGGCGAAAAAAATTGGGTACTTTTTCTTTTGCAGGAAAGACCTATTGGGAATGAAGCACCCTTTGGTGGTTCTTCAGGTACTGGCTGTTGAAACCTTGACAGCTTAAATGAACCTGATATAATCTAAGTGCCTAAAATCCAGAGCGATCAATCTAAGCTTTTCTGTCTGTTTATTCAGGCTCAGGGGAGAAGCTTGGTTTTGGCATCAGACTCCTGGTTGGTATTAAAGAAATAATAGTTTTTTCCAAACACATATTTTTTTCAGATATCCATCTGGCTACAAGCTTCTTGACCTGGTCCTTCATGTTTCTTGAAATGTGAGCAAGCTATCACATCTGTGCAAACATGTCTTTTGCATTAAAATGGCATGGCCTTTCACTTACCTATATAAGCTGAAAACTGTATTACCATTATGCATCAGGTACACGTATACTTCCTCCACATCTTCATGTTTCATCATATTGAAGGTGAAGAAATACACCCCTGAAAAGATTACCAAATACAATGTGTTTGCTTCATAGAGGGAGGTAGTCATGCTATGGACTTGTGCTTCTTGCTTAGAAAACGTAACAGCTGAGGCCAAAATTACCTTCCAGTTGTCAGTGGGTATTTTGCTTCTGCTTATAGTGTGCCAAAAATCTGACTAATTTTTATTCTGCATATGGCAGGGGGTCAGCCACAGCCTGTTCCAGGGAAATGACTGTATTTGAACATGGCAGGACCACTCATCCCTTCCTTCTCACTGAAAGGGAAATTTCCCACAGGCTGAGTCTAGTGACCCCTCTCCCACCTTTTTTTCCTTACCTTCTTGCTCCTGCCCTCTCCCAAAAGGGCAGCCTCCAGGCCAGCCAGGGCTCAGCCTCGGGCTGTCAGGCAGCCACCATGTCACCCAGGTCAGGCAGGGCGTAAGTGGTTTTAGCAGCACCCACTGCTACTCACTTGGCCGTACCGCATCCTGAACAATGCGGACATAGCCACCGCTTTTTCTTCTTGCACAACACACCCTTACCATCACCCTTTTTCTTTTTAGCTCTTTCTCTGTCTGAAAGGTGCCAACAGTGTTGTCAGTGCAACCATGCTATGGGTCATGAGCTCTACAAGACTCTCCCAGGTGGGAAGAAAAGCTCCTGGTTCCTGAACAGTAAGTCTGTAGCATTGACCCTGCAATGGGAGCTTGGAGTTTGCACCAAAGACATTAAATCATCGTGGGTCAAAGTTTATTGACATCCACACATACATTAACCTCAAAAGGAAACAGCTGTGAGGACACACACCCCTAACTGTCAGTAAGATGTGCTACAGCAAGCTTGAGCAGCCTGACTTTTATTTAGTTTAATACAATTTCCCATAGCAGTGAGTAAATAAATGGCAGGGTGAGAAAGGCCAAGTGAAGGAAGGTGCTATCAGGCTTTGCTTAGATATGGTTTTGGTTATGGCCCTGCCTCCCCCGTCTCCTGTTCTTCCTGTGCTGCAGCTGCATGGGGGGATGGGGGATTGATGCAGCTGGAAAATAACTCAGGAAAAACTGTTATGCCTCATTGCCAGCCACACATCTATTGCAGGCCAGATCACAGCTGAACTGGCATGAGGGAAGATGGGGATGAAGAGAGTGACTGGAGGCAGGAGGTGGAGGAGGCAACTGTGAAGCTGCTGCTGCAACATCAAGGCCATGGTTATCTCATCATAGTGGCTGAAGGGCTAAAGGTCTCAAAGCAGATGGTTCTTCTCCCTCCCCAGCTCTGGCCATGCCTCTTCCTCCTGCCTTTGTGACAGCACTAGTCTCACTGGCTGGCAAGCCCTCGCTTGGCTTGCGCAATTTCCAATTTCATTTTTTCTGAAAGTAGGTAGCAAGAGCTATGCAGAGCAAGTCTCATCAGTGCCTTGTGCAAAGGCAGTTAACTAGTTTCTCATTGTTATTGACCACGCTTCTCCCTGTAGCTCCCAGAAATGCATTATTTTGCTTTGCAAACACTCACCATTCACTGGAGCACCAAATCTCCCAGTCATGACATCAAAAAAATTCCCAACATTGGTTTCGACACTACTGAAGATGATCCCACTGTTCTGGTTGCTGAAGTGAGTAGCCATGGAAGCCATGAATGCGACCTGCAAAAATGCAGTTCTTATTCAGGCAGTCGTTCACGAAATGCACATATGTAGAGGAATCAGCTACAGAATTTTTTCCTGTATTTGTGGTCTGTTTATTTTCCTGACAGAGATGTTCTTCTAGGGCCTGCTCCAAGGCCATTAAACTCCAGTAACAAAACTCCCATTGAATGAAACTAGAAGAGGACTGGGCTTCTTACATTCAATTGGACTATTCATGACTTTAAAAGTAAGTGTACGGGCAAGTGTTTGCAGGTCAGGACCTTCATTTGGGATTTTATTTACTTTTAAGTCTCTCTAGAATAATGCAACAGAAAACTGGTATTGAAATGGATGGTGTTTCTGACAAAAGTGATTTAATTAGTTTTTGTGTATTCCCAATGCATTTAGACTGGATATTGCTTTTAACTGAGTGTGTGAAATAAGTAATGCTCGGTAAAATCCATACACATTAGTGTTTCTTGCTAACTACCTTCAGAGATACATTAAGCATTTTTATTAGAGGTCCTCTAGAAATGCAGTTGCTGGGATCAACAGTCGGTGCTTTTTCTCTCTTACCAGTTGCCCTGTACCCTCAGTCACGACAACAGAGGGTGGTGGAGACCAAAAGAGGAAAATAAGAAAGTGAAAACTGTGCTTCAACTTCATGTTACACTCCTTGCGGTGAGATGTATTGGCTGTGGAAATTGTTTCATAGGAAGCAGCGCAAAACCTCCACACTAGGCAATTCAAATTACCCTCAGGAAGATACCAGGGAATGACCCTGCCAACTTGCATGGGCTGGGAAGGGGATTATCTCTTCTGTGAGTCTATGATCCCCCCATCTGACTGTCAGTAAATGGGGTACAGGCAGAATTGCTGCACCCGGATGCCAGAAGGTCACATAGTAACTTGGCATTTTTTCTCTGTCTCTTAACTTCTTAGATGAGAAGTGTTCAATTACAGTTGTTACTGCCCTGCACAAAAATGACATTTTTTGTGAGATTCCAGCTATACTGGTATCAAAAACACCCACCCCAAACTTCTTTTGATTTCAGATCCAAACGAGAACAAAACCAAAACAGTCAAAATCAAATACAAGTCCGGATCCAACAATGGAAATCATTAGCCATCTGCTCAGAAATTTGAGGAGCTCCAGATGTGAGCTGAAAGCTTGGGCTGATTTCCCTTATCCCTGCATGGATGCATTTTCTATGACGGCAAATTGTTAACTTCTTGCTTCTCAGCCAGGATCACATCAAAGTTCATCATGTGTTAACAGAAAGCAGCTGCAATGGCAGCTTGACAGAATTTATTGCTTTTTGTCTAGATTCCATCTCACATTCTCTTTGACGCCAAGCTACTTTTCTTGGGCTGATCAGAAGAGCTGAAAAAGATGTCCTTTCTCCCCAGGTCTCATTTTGAAGTAGCAGATCAACATGGACACGCCAAGTCTTTCAAAGTAATCCTGTACTCAAAACAGTATTGTATTCAAAAGTTTTTTCTCCTCTACTTACCCCCACTCTAAAATTCTTAAGCATGATGTTAACAAGAAATTATATGCTATACTGTG
This sequence comes from Balaeniceps rex, assembly GCA_013401315.1. Lineage (NCBI taxonomy): Eukaryota > Metazoa > Chordata > Aves > Pelecaniformes > Balaenicipitidae > Balaeniceps > Balaeniceps rex. Next base: position 12,252 of record VYZW01036808.1, on the reverse strand, counting down.
TAAAGAATTTTTAAACACATCTGTTAAAAACAGTGATGGAATTTTACTTGGAAATAGGTATTGCAATATAAGGTTTTGTTACTCATCCTCTTTCATTTTTCAGTTTTAATCAAACTACTACCACTATCTTTATGTAAGAAAAAAATGCTGATAGCTCATTTTAAAATTGCAAAAGGATTTATGTTGAATGTAATTACAACAAATATGGTTTTATGATATTCAGCTATAATGTTAATTCTTTAAAAATACTAAAATAATTCTGCTTTATTACAAAATTCCAGTAATTTTGGAAAATATCTCCATTGTGAATTTTATTCTGTGCAATTATCCTGTCTTCGTGCAACCTATGGTGGAGAATTCAAACATACCCAATACAAGAAATCCAAACCCATTTTCTCACACGGTGCACGTTGGTGGTACTGTTGATTTTCCTGTTAATTTGCCTGCCTTTTATGACATATATATAAAACAGATATGAATGACTGTTATTGGGAAACACTATCCTTCAGTTAAAAGGTGTATATCTGTAAATAGACCAGAACTTTAGTTTTCACCATAGTCGGAGTGTTTGGAAGTGGGATTTCTTTTTGTGCATGTTTGCTATATCCCATTTTGTCCCTTCTGTGGTGAACTTGGTGTAGGGGGTACGAATCAGGTCAAGACTAAGACACTTCCATTAAAGTGTGTACATGTGAGTAAACTCCCTTATAGTTTCTGGAGATCAATATACTCTGAGCCGTCTGAAGTCCCATTTGCCCAAAAGCGGCTGTGGTTGTCAGACTAAGCTGAGTTGCTCTTCTAGATCCTCAGTACTTGTAATGGGAGCTTAGATGCTTCCCTCACTTGTAGGCTCTCTGGAGCTCAATCTGACTGCAATCACTTGCCCATGCAAATGCATCTAGTGCTATCTGAAGTGCTTTAGGATTCCCCACCCAGGGCTGGGTGATCCAACCTACAGAAGCCCCTTCCACAGTGGCAGCTGGAGACCAGCAGGGATAAATCTCAAAGGCTTGCCATGCATCTAAATCTTGCCTTTAGCACCTTAGCTGTGCTACATCATCGAGATAGTAAAGTCTTCCTGCTATTGCAGATGAGCTGCTTGTATATTGCTACACTGCAGCGTACAGCATGGACAACTCTTTTAAATCCCCTTTACAACAGCAACCAAGGGTCTTAGTTATCCCAGTCCCATTTACTTTCGGTTGCCTTAAGAACAGGATTACACCACGTCTCTGCTGTACTGCAGGTATGTATGTGTGTGTATATATATATATACACATACATATATATCAGCTCTCTGCCATCTGCCAGATTCCTGGGACATGAAGAAGCTCTGATGCAAAAGCTATGGGACTATGCCAACACAGTGTTGAGCCTAAATGATTATATCCCATCGCTTAGCAGAGCTTATCAGGTCAGGCTTGAACCTGTGTTTTAATGCTCATCTGGCTTTTGGGTAGTTCATTCATAGGCAGAACCTACATGCTTCTCAACATATTTAAGGTATCTAGACATATAAAAACACAGATAGCTACTGAGGGTTATTTTTCAAAAGCAGAGGACTTCTGTCTGCACTCAGAGGTTTTGACCCCATACTTTGAGGTGTTGGCTACATACACTTCTGAGAATCTCACAAAGCCTGACTAACCTGAGAAGCATGGGCCTGAGTGACTCCTTTACTTGTTTCATATGCCATAGGAAGCGGAGTTATGTATGAGATAGCCTGATAGAAAAATGATAGTCCCCTTCCTATTCTCCTTTAATGACCCAGATACTGGCTTTCTGCCCTAAAAGGAAACCATATATGTTTCTTCCTGCTCATTTCTCAGCTGGATTCTTACTCTAAAGAAAGACTAAGCCCTGATGTCTTTCTTTTCCAGGAAGATCTGGCAGAGCACATTTGTCAGTCATGACAAGGACTACATATGTGTCTTACTGTATTAATTTACAGGGGGATTTGCTTCTTACGTATCTTACAATAGGTAGGTGCTGTTTTTGAGAGAAGAAAACCATAACCTGAGAGCTGCTGCAGCCAACACAAGCCAGAGATTTTGTACCTGTAGCTCTGGGGGAATCCCAGGGTAACCCTTCTCTCCTTTGGGTCCATGATGGCCACGCTCTCCCCTTGGTCCCATATCTCCTTTGTCTCCTTTCTCACCTTTGGCTCCTTCCTGGCCAGTTGCTCCATTATTTCCATTGTTTCCATGATTTCCTTAAAGGAAACAGAGTTTTCTGTTTAACTTAAATAATTTCATATAATATATTTTAACAGATAACTGTGACAGGGTCATTTTCCACCAGTTTGCAACACATGGACTTTTCAGTACCATAAAAACCAGGTTGAGCTGCGATGGATAAGAAACAGCTGTGTGGTTAGGCTGAAGGTGAAGATTTTGATGAGCAAGTTTCCAGAAGGATGTAGATTGATGTTTAAGAGTTAACTCTCATGTTATCTTGGTGTTGCTGTATAAACTGCCGATGTCTCACGTTATTGCATTGTTGGGGAGATATGCAAGCACAAGACCTCGGCAGACATGAGGCTCAAGGAAAGCAAAAGCCACTGCCTATTGACACATACCAGGTAGCCTGCATAAGCACTCTTGTTTTTCCTTTTGTGTAAAAACTTACTTCCTGGTAGTTTAAGTTTATTAGGATAGGATAAGATAATTCTGAATAACATTTTGCTATCTTTGAAACATGTCTACACAAATAAAGGATGGCTGTAGCCTTGAACAAGCTAAATGACCCATCTGTGCCAAAAATGTGAGAGTGTGCATTCTCAGCATGCTGGTTAGCTTGAAGGGGTTGATTCCTAGGTTTAAAGAAAGACAAAATTTTTATAATGAAGCTTTTTTGAGATGGCTTCTTGTAAGAAGGGTCATTATAAAAACATATTCCTGCCTCTGCAGTATTACTTCCTGATGTTTACTGGGGAAATTACTGAGCAAACGTCTATGCAAGTGACAAAATTTTACAGTTGGCTAGAATCACTGAGCAATTATTATGCCTACCTGAAGCAAAAGCCTGACCTTTCAATGAGTTACTCAGGGGATTAATTAGTGTCATCCTTGTTCTAATTCTACCTCACTTGAAATTAGATTCTTCGCCACTCTGCTTGTTCTCTGATTAGTCACTCTGGTTACAAATTTACAAGAAGAACAGTGTTGTTTGAGATCAAATCTAATGATTAAGTGATTCTTCAGAGTTTTTGTATTGAGAAAAAAAAATGCTTCAAACAGGGAATTGTGTGGAAGAAATTAAGCAAATTTTTGTTTGGATAGAGAAATCAATAACTCTTAAAAATAACAAGAATGATCCTTCATGTAAAGCCAGAACTACTTCTCTACCAGTTCAGAACAGAAGTCTGCAAGCGACATTTGATTCAGTCAAGGGAAAAGCAGCTGTTGTTGTTCCCCTTACAGGCACAATGACATGAAATGCAGCAGATGAAGGAGACAGAGAAATTCCAGGGTGCAGAAGGTTGCTGTCGGCCATACATTTGTGGCATCCTGTGGTGACAAGAAAGTGTGACTGAGATACATCCTCACATGAGGAAAGGGCAAAGCTGGGACTGGACTGTGTCCCAGTATGTCCACTGCAGCCTTCAAAGTGTAGGTCTAACACAAAACTGTGTCCTGCTTCTAAGAAGCCAACAGTTTGTTAATATGTAATGCAATATTTCTGCACAAGAGGCCTCACCATTAGATTTCTCTTACTTCTGTAATGGTCAGTAGTATTTTTATAAAGTGTTGATGCATGAATAGCTTACAGCAGGCCAATACCAAATATGCCTATGAACTAATTTTGCCTAATACCCAAAATATGTCAAAGTAACAATTCATTTCAATATTTTGACAACTGAAGCTAGTTCTTGAAACAATTCATTCACTCAGATTTAACTTCATAACAGTCATATTTAACTGTTACTGTAAACTGCTTCTATCAAATATCATTCTTTTTTTTTGTGTGTGTATGGTTATCTGTCATGTCTGTTACTGTCAGTACATTTGTGAGATAGAAGGATTATGAAATTGCATTTTTATTGTGATAACAGAAGATGTAAGCTTTTGAAGATGAGACAAATCTGTCAGTCAGTGGCATGTTCATTTACATTATACGTCTGCTTTAGGAACGGTGATTTTCAAATTCCTGAAGGTAGCTGCTGTAACAAACTTGCACCAACATGCAACTAACTACCTTGTTCCCTTCTCTAGGCTCTTCTTTTTCCATACCAATTATCAGATCAAAGTATACCCTTGTCCTGTGTATCCTGTTTTTCTGTGTGCATTTTTAATGGAAGAATAAGGTACTTTTTATTATGGAAGACAAAAAGAAAGAAGGAAAAGCAGACATTTCTATGAGAGAATAGAAGCATGTGAGTCTCTGTAAAATATTGGCTAGCACTATGCTAGATGAAAAAAACTCCTGAATACAGTACACAATAACATAGCTGGATATTCAAAGGTGATTGCAATAATCAACTCCAGGGAACAGTTCTTCCAAATTTAATGGAAGCTTCATGCTGCTTTAAGGAGAGAGACCAATTAGCCCTAGAAATGTAATAAGATTACTTTCAGTATGAATTTGTGAAAGCTGAATTTTAATAACAAATGAGTTTTCACTGGAGAAGACTTTAGAGTCTAACTGAAAATCTGTCTCCCCAGAAATTATAGAAAAACTTGTTTCTGCATCTGTCCCCAAATACTGATGTTTGGACCATTCTCTGATATTTCATAGCATAGCCTGTAATTTATAGCCTGTAATTAGACTGATCGAAAAATCAATTAAACTTCCTCTTTACCTGGCATCCCAGGGGGCCCGGGAGGTCCTGGGGGCCCTTGGTAGAGTCGAACTCCAAAGTCACCACGGCAGCAGGAACTACAGTCTGGATTTTGCGGTCCGGTTTGTGGGGGCTAAGGGCAAAAAAATAAGCTTTAAATAGCTCATTCATGGAGGGCATCAATCATATGCATGTCGGTTACAGGGTCTTCATTATATATTCTCTGCTTATATATTTGCTAAGTTTTCAAAACACTTCCTATCTCGGCTGAAATCTCCCATACTTGGGCTGTCCCTGAAGATGTTATTTTTGGAAGATTTAAGGGAATAGCTCTTCAAGTGTTCTAAGAGCTATACGAATATTAAAAACCCCCGACTTGTCCTGTCAGATAATGAGGGTTTTGAAAATAAAATAATACCAAGTAATGAAAGTTAGATGAATATTTCAGCTAGGTTCCTATCCTGCTTTTCACTGATTCCACATTTCAGCTGACCTTTCTTGACAAACAAGCCTATGTACAACGAGTGGTAGGACACAAGGGACTTCATTTGACCTTCAGCAATGAACCATCCTCCACTAAACATAAAGAAAACTGTGTTGAACTGCCCGAAGGAGATGTTAAAAAATGTCTGTGCAGCATATTCCTGTTCATGGCCCCAGACTTGCGTATTTATGGGCTACTAAAGTTGGGGGAACCTAAAAAAGTGCCAAGATACATGTCAAAAATTTGAACTGACCACAACACCTGGTATTATGGACATTAGATTATTTGTAATTGTGGGTGTGTAACTGTGAAAACCTGTTTATATGCTGAAACTAATACAGCAGCATAAATAAACTAATGAATTTATTATACACAGCTCAGCTACTGTAATAATAATTTGATAATAGTTTTGTTTCAGTGTTTTTCTTTCCCAAATTGTTGTATTTATACTACTGGAGTCTCATTCAATCCTGGCTGGATTTTCTAACAAGGCTCTTGCGATGATTTAACAGCCGCAAATCTTCCGATGGGTCAACTGAAGTAGAGGTCCAGGGTTTGATTTTATTTCTCTACCTCCTCCTCATTTCTCCTTCTTTGTTTCTTTTCCCCTACAATTCTTTGGTATTATCCTGAGGTGCAAATCTGCAGTTCTTAAATTCCAGAGGGGGATAGTTACCCCAGTCCAACTGCTACTTTTCTCTAATCATTTTACTGTTTGTCTTCCTTCCCTTTCTTTCCACTCATCTTTATCATCCTCAAATGCAGACCTGTTGGTTTAATGCCAGAAAATGAGCTTCTGGTGGGATGGGAGCTGCCAAATGAACATACAGATGTGCTATATTCCTGCCCTCAAGGTCAT
>VYZW01036807.1:4562-39553 GCA_013401315.1 Balaeniceps rex | reverse complement strand
GGGATTTCTGTCCTTTTAATTTCAGTCTATGTGTACTTATTTTCTTTGTCCCTGTCCTTGCCTAACCTTGTGGCAGAAGGCAGCCAAGCGTGGAACATTACTATACCTGCATGCTCTACTTGTGCAGGTTATGGTTTTGTATGTTTTCTTAGAGGAACAGGTTAGAAAGGCTATCATATTTTCATTTCTCAGTTTCTACATTGAGGTAGATCCTAACTGGTCCCAGAGGCTACATTTTTACTGGCGAAGAAATTAGGCCAGGGTGTGTGAAGAGCTCTGGCCTTGAGAGCAAACGGCACAGTACAGCTTTCATCCCGGTGGCTAAGTCCTCATAAGTTTAAATCATGTTTACATGCTGCCTGCTTGGAGTGGCTATGCTGTTCCCCATGCTGTGTCTAGGTATTCTTCTTTGAGAAGCTGAAATGGTATGGGCCATAGTTATATAAAAGAGCATGCCAATGATTAAACAGCAAGGCTGTGACTGTAGGTCAGTACCCCAGGCTTACTTGGCTGACTTGAATGGATGTAGCCAGAGCCTAATCTCTCTCCTCCTCTCCTAATTGTGGAGTAGGATGGGAGGATTCTTTCTTTACCTTTTCCTCTTGTATATGGAAAACAAGAGCATGTGACAGATAAATCCTGGGATATCTCCTTTATTGTCTATAATATAATTCATGTTGAGGACTGGTACCTCTTAGAATATGAGGAACTCAAGAGAAGCCTGGTCTGCAGCTTCCTCCTGGGTGTCCTGCTGTGCCCAGAGTCCATGACAGCACCCCATTTACTGTCTGCTCGTGACTGGTGACAAACTGGAGCAGCCTGGAAAATTGTGGGTTGCATCTGTCAAAGCAAGGCTTGGAATATATCCATTTCCTGTGAGCAGAAAAAAAGGTCAAAGGAAAAGTTATTTTTGGCACTGTTTATCTTTGTTTCTCTGCTGTGGGGTTTTTGTTTGTACAAATTAAGCCTGTGATGGAAGGACTTGACAGAATCCGCACTTGTGGGCCAGGTTTTCATGTGGTTAAGCATGTGGGCAGCTGACACTTCTGAATACAGGAATGGATCTTGGAACTCTGCTGAAATAGCTCTGTGAACAACAATAGCAGCTGCTGCAGCTCTTGGCATGGCAATAATAGCTATGCTTGCAGCTGTGACAGCAATGGAAACCACAGGAAAGCCAGGAGCACTTTCTGGCTGTGCACTTGGTGCTGGCTGGGGTGCTGTGACTACCTTTATGTGGCAGAATATTCCTCATTAGAGCAGATGGCTACTTAAAATCCAGTGAAGAGTGAGCCACCAAGCTGAAGATACCCTCCTCCTTAGATTCCCATCTGTGTAGTGTGCTAAGGATTGGACATTAGCGCAGAGCTACAGATTGCCCCATTGTTTTCTTAATGGGTTTATGGAGAAGGAGAGGAACCTGCTAGCACTGTGTCAGCCTATGGAACTTGGTGTTGTGCATCATTCAGGTTTGTAAACTGAAATAAGGTAAAACACCATTACAGGCTGGGGACTGACTGGCTGGAAAGCAGCTTTGCCGAGAAGGATCTGAGTGTCGTGGTGCACAAGTTGGCTATGAGCCAGCAAAGAAGGCCAACAGCATCCTGAGCTGTATGAGGAAGAGCATTGTCAGCAGGCTGAGGGAGGTGATCCTTCTCCTCTGCCCTCGTGAGTGACTTCTGGAGTGCTGGGTCTAGCGCTGGGCTCCCCAGTACAACAGAGACATGGACATCCTGGAGCGAGGCCTGTGAAGGGCTATCAAAGATGGTGAGACGACTGGACTGTCTGTCATATGAAGAGAGGCTGACAGAGCTGGGACTGTTAAGTCTCGAGAAGGCTCAGGGGGTCTTGTCAACATTTAAAAATACATTATGAGACGGAGTAAAGAAGGTGGAGCTGGACTCTCTCAGTGGTGTCCAGTGAAAGGACAAGATGAAATGGACACATTGAAATACAAGAATTCCATTTAAGCATGAGGAAAACCTTTTTCACTCTAAGGGTGGCTAAACACTGGAACAGCTTGCCGTGGAAAGTTGTGGTGTCTCTATCCTTGGAGATACTCAAAAGCTAATTGGACAAGGCCCTGAACAATCTGATCTGTTCTGCTCTGTGATCTGACTTGCAATCTGCTCTGGGCAGGAGGGTTGGACTAGATGATTTCTGAAGGTCCCTGCCAACCTCAACCTTTCTGTGATCCTGTGATATTGCAACCTGATAGCAAAGAGTCATTTTGCTTTCCATCTTGAATAATGATATACTCATTGTTACACAATGATAGTTTGCAAAAGAACAATAGAGAAGGGCCTGAGGGGGATGTCTGGTAGATTGGGCAACTAGCTAGAAAGTGGTCATGTATCTCATGAAGTAAATTGTTCTGTGGGACCGAGAGCTCTCTGAAACACTCTTGCCTTCCTGACAGTGAGGCAAGTGGTGACTGGGACACCAAGAGCAGCGTGGTAGGACAGGAGACCCAGGAAGAGTCCTGTGGGACCTGTCAGTCATTCACCAAAGAACCTTAAGAGCAGAAACTCCTTTCCTATGTTTGGTGGAAGAAGAAGGGAGCTGCATTGAACACATCTCCATCAAAGGAAAGTAAAGTCTCAATGCTAAGCTTGAGAAGTCTTAAGCTTGACTTTAACGCATCTCTGAGAGAAGACTTCTCTGGGAAACCAAAAGAACAAGCCTGGTGGTTGTGTGAGAACTATCACTTAGTGAGGATTAATTTCAAACTCAGGGATGCAATTCAGTGGGACTGATACCAAGCTGTGTTTGGGAGTAATGGATGATTCCCAAGGATTGGAGTGGTCCTAAGGCCAGATAAGAAGCAAATGTATTGAATTTTAATGCTTTAAATAGATGACAAGTTGAAGATTAGTCCCTTGCCCTGTATGAGTGGCACTCTCCCAATGACTTTACACACATACTCTGGTACCATATATCCCAGTGATGTTTTCCAACAAAATTTTATTAACTGGAAATGTAAGCATTAACTGATGTCCAGCAGTAATACAAATGGTATTTATCTTTTAATTATTTACTTAGCTGACAGTTCTTTCAGGTAATGCTGTGCTGCTCCCTGTTCTGGTTGCACAACAGGAGTGAAAGCTTTTCCTTTTGGGCTTGTTTCATAGCCTTTGAAGACTATCCTTTCCTCCGTTATGGTGCTTCTTGGGAAATACCTGAGAATCAAAGATTTAAAGTATCTTTAAATAAAGATAAATATGTTATGTTTCTAACCATTCTTCCATTGGCATACGATGTTTCTCTGTAAAGCTGTTTTTCAGAATTATTTACATGTTGCTTTTGCTGTGTACCTGTGTATTTGCAAAATGATGGACCCATCTGCATGTACATTTTAAAGTCTATATTTGAAGACTGAAGGAGCTGCTTTTCTTCATTCTAATCTCTTCCTTTTGAACTGCATGTTGAGTAGGGCTGGGCGCAATTCTAGATCCAAAGATCAGGAATGTTTCAAAGCTAGGGTTTTAGTCAGGTCATTGTTTTTCCATGTTTTTTTGCTCAAGGCTTATGCAGAACTCCGTGATGCTTCTACAAGCATTCAGGCTCCATTGAGCTTCAGGGATGTTCAAGTATTTGCTGGTCAATGATTTTTTAAAATTGTACCTTTCTTATGCCTCTTGTCTTCTCCAAGTCTAGTCTCCAAAGCCCTAGCTGCTGATTTGCTTAGGGAATAATGGAAAATAGTTATGTCTCTTTGGTCAAGTTTTGAGCTACAACTCCCTAGTACAAATGCTGATTACCTTAGCACAGGTCTGGCACCAATAACCAGTCCTAACAAATTAAATAATCATTAGCTAGATTTAAATGTTTAAGAAAATCAGTCTAGAAATAATATACCATTTCCTGAATATTTTCACAGCTCCATCTGTTTCAAAAATTTATTCTGAGTTTCTCTGTGTTAGCCTGTCCCCTGCTAAGTGATCCTTTTCTCCCATCCTTCTTGTGAAAGGCACTTTCGCCATTATTTGCAGTCGTAGTTCCATGTTTGGCAAAGCAACTCTGATTTTGTGTATAGATACGTAAACCCATTGTGTTAAACCCCTTCTCCCCTCACAAGGGGTGTACAGTAGCTCTTCGTCACTGCTCACATCTTATGTGGAGTCCGCATCTTAGTATTCTCCAATTCCCAGTGTTTCTGTTCTCATTGAGTGACTGTACAAAGGAATACGGGAATGTTGGAAGCTGAAGGGAAAATGCATAGAGGAGCACAGGTTACATTTCAGTGAGCCTACAGAGACACTGTAATTAGCTGTTAATTAGCATGTTAATTTAGCGATGAAAACACTGAAAGAAGAAACTTTCAGTAGTAGTATTACTGTAGTACCTTAAAAATCTCATAAAGGAACAAGATCCTGCTGTGCTAGATTCTTTAACTTGGTCTATAACTCAGGCAAATAAGCAAATTTGAATGGCAGTCTCTTGGACTGGCTTTCCCTTAAATGACCACATTTGTTGAAAAGCAGCCATTAACCCTCATTTGGGTCAGGAATAAACAAGATTTTTCAACCATCCTCAGTGGAGAAAATGGAAAACACTTGTCTTGCTCAGAGCAGGATCTACTGTAAGCACGTAACACTGAGCATGTCTCTAACCCCCACGCAGTGGTTTTGGTCCCTCTTTCAGTCCTCCAGCTGAGAATCGTGCTTCTCAGCTGATTGCAGGGTGCCTCTGCAGTTGTGTTCCTGAGTCTGCCAAGAGGTTATGTGCTCTGTCACAAAGCAAAAGTGACCCTGAGCAATCTGACCCAGCTACTAAATTTGTCCTGCTTTGAGTAGCGAGGTGGAGCAGATGACGTACAAAAGTTCCTTCCAACCTAAATTATTTTATGATCATATAAAAAAATTAGGACTCTATCCAATCCCACTGACAATCAAAGACTAGGTAAGAAACGACACACAGGTACAGACAGAATAGGCAAGGAAACAGTGAGATAGTGTAGTGGTCAGCACCATCAGTGGTGGTTTTAGTTCATCAACTGCCTACTTGATACCAATTTTTGGGATACATTTTCTAGCAAAAGGGATGACAGGATTTAAAGAATAATAATGAGACAGCTTGGTGCACTTCTAAGGGAGTTTTTGCCCTGCAGGAAGGTCAGCTTGAGAAAAAAGCCTTCCACACAACTTCTTGCATGAAAATTTTACAAATAACAGGCAGAGTCTAGCACTGAGTTGACCTGATGTGGAAGCTGAATCTTTGGTAGTGAGTGAGGGTGGGAGGTAATCTTCCTCAAAATGAGGAAGGGCATTTTATGTTAGGCCCCAGAGAAGGGTTAAGAGTTGGTAGATGGACAGGAGGAGCTAGATGAGAGGGTTAAAGTGATATGGTTAGATGAATGACCTTTGCAAAAGCATTCTGCAGGAGTCCAAACAGATCAAAATGGTGTCAGTCAGTGTCAGCAAACAGAACGTTACAAGAAAAAAATGTTTAACTGTGTGGATAGACAGGAAAGGCTATGCTTTGGAGCTGTTGTGCAAGAAAAAGTCTGCAAGGAAGCTAGCTATAATGTGAAAGAGAGAATCCAGAGAGATATCTAAGACTAAGGCATCAACCAAGCTGTAGACCTTGGAGACAGATGGGTATTGATACTGAAGAGAGAGATGGATGCCAAGAGAGTTGGGAGGAGGATAAAACCATCTTGTCCATTAGCTGCCTGCAGATGATAAAAAAAAAATATGTATTTGGATCAAGATTAATGGCTGTAGTAGAAATAGAGCAGTGAGTCATGAGATAAATATATATTTGACACAATTACCTACAAAGAGAGGGAGGCTTTGATTGAATATGTTAATGATCAAGTCCAAGAGATAGGAGAACTAGAAGATGGCAGTCATACTGGTGAAGAGAGCAGACTTCAAGGAGCCCATTGTAGATTGTGACATAGGCTAATGAAGCTGAGATGGGAATCTTTGAAAGAAACCTTGATAAAGCAGTTTCAGTGGAGTGCCAGAATGAGAGTATGCAATGGAGCTAAGGGAAGGAAGTCCTCAGTGTTCATTGCAGACTCCAGGGAGCTGAGAGATGAAAAGGAAGTGGAGAGAGGAATGCGATTACACATGGGTGTGTAACTAATGTGTGATTATATTGCAAGGAGAAAGAAATAAAGGAAAGTGATAAGAAAGGGAAAGGACGAAAATGAACACATGGGAGAACAAATAAGATGAAAACAGTGCAGGTGTGGAAGATAGCAAATGACAATTTCACCTTTCAAAGCAATTCATTTATGGTGATGCATTTTTAATGTGTAGCCGCCTTCTTTGTATTCACCTTAATGCTCAGTTGTGCTCTTACTAAATTCAAAGAAAGGGACCACGGTAGCTATGATGTCCATTTTTGCTATACCCATACAGGTTTCCAGACCTAGGTATTACTACAAGGACTTGTGTTCTGACTGCGGTTTTATTTTATTTTCTCATCTTTATGCATGTTTATACACAGAGAGTTACAACAGGCTCCCACAACTTCAAAGCAAATCAGTATTTGTATTGAGACTTAGCAAATCTGGTTTTCCATGGTAAAAAGTACAGTATGGGTGTTAATCCAGCCAAATGAGTTTTTGAGAAGTCAGAAGCAAATGATGCTGTTTTATGAGAGAGAAAAAAGACCAAATTGCCTTTGCTTCTTCAGAGCAGCAAATTGCTTCCCTGTGAGCATCTCATTCATCTGTTTCAAATAAACAATATCTGGGGGACATACTGTTTGCTCAAAATATTTTATGGTAAGGTGTTGGAATATAACAGATGTCTTAAAAACCATTTTTACTTATGGCTCTCAGCAGGATCAAGTGTGGCAGGCATTAAGTGAAAGCTAATTTTTTTTATATTTTAGTAGTACCATGCATTGTATGATTTTGCAAGCGAAGAACAATCAAAACCTGTTGACATCTGCAAGAGAATTCTTTCAGACTTTATAAATCTGTACACGTATGAATGCTTAATATTTGCTAACATTGATGACATTGTAAGGTTTGGCTTTATCCCGTGATGAATATGAATGTGTTATGTGTTGAAAGCCATCATCTTGAGAGTGGTGTATTTTTCACCAACAGTAAAAACCAGGCCTGTGGGTTAATACTTAACGGTGCCTATGGGCCAGTATTTCCTTGATACTTACATCGTGCAACAGCGGTAAGAGAAAGAAAACAACTAGAGAGACTACAATGTGTGTTTTAATCAAATTTTCAACAGTCCTCAAGTTGTAATTACAGTCTGAGGTGGCTCAGAAAAAGCTTTAAGGGTAAGGGAAAAGTCCCCTCTTTTCTCCTTACTGCCATACTTGCACGATCTAGCTGGGTCACTATGGCTCTCATGGCTGTGGTGGCCGGCTGGCTTTCCAAGCCGCCACGTCCCCGGCGCGGGGGCAGGTGCGTTGGCTGTTCTTGTAGTCCCCCTCCTGGACAAACGTTTCACTGCTGCCTTGCCCTTCACTGTCCCCTCACTCCCACAACTCTCTCGTAAACCTGCGCAGCGGGATAACGGGCAGGGCGACGCCCAGCCAAGGGCGGGCCAGGAACGGGCCGCGGGGCCTCCCCGCCCGGCCCAGGGGCAAGTCGCTTCCCCGCGGCTGTGTACCGGCCAGTCTCGCAGGCAGCTGCGTGCGGGGGATTCAAAACGAGCGAAAAGACCAAAGAAANGGGCGGGGGCGCCGGCGCCTGCGCCTGCGCCTGCGCCTGCGCCCGCGCTTGTGCCCGAGTGCGCCTGCGCTGCCCAGCCGGCCGCCGAGGGGCTGACGGGGCTTGTTGTGGAGCGGCGGGGGAGGCCGNNNGGGAAGCACGTGAGGCGCGCAACGTCATCATAAACACTCGTAGGCAACATGGCGGCGCCTCCGAGCGGCAAGGTAACGGGGGCGGGGTGGGCTGGGCTGGGCTGGGCCCGGGTCCTGCGCGGGCGGCGATGGCTGCCGTGCTTTCCCCTCGGCGGTCCCTCTGTGTCCGGCGCTGGGGTCGTCCCGGTTGGCGGGAGCCGCGGGAAGGAGCAGCTGGGCCCCCTGCGTGGCCGGGTGGGAGCCTTTCCTCCCCGCGGTGCGCGGGTGCGGGGTCTCCTCATGGGGCCGCGGGGCCCAGGTCCGCCTTTCGGACACGGGCCGTCCCGCCCTCAGGCGGGCCTGGCGGTGGCAGGAGGCCGTGCGCCCTCTGCGCCGCCCTGCGTGGGGTGCGGGAGGAGGTCGCGAACGGCGGGTGGGACTTGGACCCTGCCTGGGGCGGGTGCGGTGGCACGTCGCAGCGCCTCCCGCCCGGCCTGGGCCGCGTCCCACGCCGCCCCAGCTCGCCTGTGGGCTGCGCGGAGAGCCGCCCCGGTGTAGGAAGAGGCCGCTCTCCGCCGGAGGCGGGCAGCCCCGGGGCCGGGGGTTGGCCTCTGCAGAGCAGGCTGTGAGGCTGAGCTGGAGGAACGAGGGTTGTCCCGTCTACGTCTAAGAGTCCCTCAGGTGCTCGTAGACGTTACTGGCTTTTCTTCTGGCCTGAGCGCTGGTAGCGTGCAGGTACCTGCCCCCCGGGCTGGATACAAAGCCTTGGCATTCGGTAATGTAAAGATTTTTACATGCTGCCTACCCGTGCCGAGTGTTCTTGAATGAAACAGTAGAGCTTGACAAAGGTTCAAACATCTGTCCTGGTTTGAGGTCATAGGTAGGAAGGTATTGGCAACCATCTCTGCCTCCCCCCTCACCCTCCCAACAGATCTGAGTTGTGTCCATATGGTTTTATTGTAGAAATATTTTTATTCCATGATTTTGTCTTCTAAAAGTGTTACTTTGTAATCCAGGCTCCTGAGCACCTGGATCGTCTATTTAGGATTTAAAATTTCAGTGTAGTGTCTGACTGTATGTAGCCAGGGTTGGAGTGTGCTAGTCTTCCGTTTCACTTTTCCAGCATATGGCAGCAGATGATTATTTCAGCTCATGCTGATCTCGGCCTAAGAGAACATACGTAATTAGCCATGTCTGTGCTTCTTGGAGGGTGCTGAGGAGTGCCTTTAGCTAGCAGAAAAATTCAGTAGAGATCTCACTTGTGCCAGTTTACCATATCTGTTTCAACCAGAACTGGCGGAGCAGGCAGTTTGTTCAGCTGGATTTGTTACAACTTAAAAATAAAGTTCTTTACTGCTGTTAGGTGCTGTAAATGTAAAGATAGCCATACTGTCCTCCCAACTGTTTGTAGCTATGCACATCCAGTTTTCATGTATACAGAGAAAAGTTACTCTTCTGGTTTTGTCCATTTTAAGCTCAGTCCAGCAGTTTACTGGATGATGGTAAATATTTTCATTTTGCAGCTTTTTTTTTTTTTCCCCACATAGGTTTTTATTGGATCTTCTTCAGGGAGTTTTTCCTGAAAGCAGCTATGTTATTGTAGTTACTATGAGAGGCTAAAACTATTGTGGATTAGTTGTTTGTAAATTTGCTATGTATTCGTTGTTCCTTTAAAAAAAAAAAAAAAGTGTTTGCTTGGGGCTAAATCTCTAAGGTGTTGCAAAACTCCATTTCAGTTATTCCACGTCCACGATACTAATGCAACCTGTTAACGCAACTTCTCATTCAGTAACATTCTTTGCCATGTCTCTTTTGATACAGAGAAAAAAACGAGAGTTGTGGTTTCTCAAACTTCATGAAGTGGCTGGGCTGGTTTGGAGTTTCACTGCTTTCAGTAGGAGCAGTTCCATCCTTCTCTAGATCTCCCCACCTGCATGTTGCACTTCTGCTTGCTTGGATACTGTACTCATCTGATCTCTCGGTGATTTGAATTAGCAAGCTGAAATAAAACAAAAAAGAGTGTGTGCTTATTTTTGGCTGGGTTACCTTTCTGTTGGTCTAGGGAGCACAGTGGATCACAAATTGTTCCTTTGCATAGCAGTAGTATTTTAGAAGGGCTCACAAACTAGTGAAACTTCACTCCAGGTGGAATAAACAGTGTAAGTTGGTATAGACCCAGCATTCTCACTTAAGGCATTTTGCACTTCAGTGTGTTTCCAAGCTATGGGTGTCCTAAGTTAATTACACTTTTCCTTCTGGCTGTGCAGTGTTGTAATGAGGTGTTTCAGATGGTAGATTTCTCAGAGAGCAGTAAGCATTAGTTTGTGGGGTGCTTTAGTCTCATTTGGCAGATCTTATTACATTAATGTGTTTTAATATATATGTTCTTTTCTGGAAATTATTACATAAAGTAATTCCCATGGAATGCACATGGCAATATATTAAGCAGCTGGGATAGCCTGCATTGTCTCAGCTTTCATGAAATCTTGTTTCAGCAAATGCTATAAGGTTGTGGTTTCTGTTATATTTTTACTCTGTTTGCCTTCCCCTTCTCTATCACTTTTTTTTTTTTTAAATTTTCCCAGACATCATTAATATCAGTGGATTCACAACTCGGCTATTTCATATTGTCTCTGGTTTCTGCTCCATACGTTAGTGGGATATGAATTATAAATTTGGTTACCTCATGTAACTGTATGTACTACTTTACTTGGATTCTTGCCCTGTTTGTTTTTTCTTACTGTTTCATATCTCAGAAGGTTCTTTCCAGTTTTTTTCTCTATACGGTTAACTTGGTTCTGGAAAACTTAAGTTAATGCTGTTGAGTTCTGGAGTCATGTCTCATTCTTTATTAATAGACCATCTGCACTAGAACAGTGTGAGCTTCAGTTTTTGCCCTTTCTTAGAGTTGCCAGTTTTTTCTACAAGTAACTTGGCAGTAAGGTCTTTAGTTTTCAGTGCTTCTGACTTTATGCATGAAAGCAGGTATATTTTCTCTCTTTTTGTTGCTTAGCAAATGGAAGTTTGTTTTCCTTATTTCAGAGAACTGACTCTGTACTCACCCTTATAACAGAAAACCATGTTAGAAAATGAGGTAAAAAGTCCTGTATGGGGAGAAGTATAAACTTCAATTTTAGTCTGTTGGTGTATAGGCTATGATTACAGCTGGTCTAAAGACAGTAACGATTTTTCATTTATGCTCTTGGAGTTCAGAGTATCTTCAGCACATGGGCTGTTAGATCTTTCTCAAATTACCAATTGGCACGTGGGCTGTCAGAGAAGTTATTTTCCACTGCCTGCGCCCTTGCTTTTGAAGTTGAAGATTCAGAGCTTTAACTGGCCGAACATCTGAGCTTCAGGTCTAAGCTCAGATGTTTGGCCAGTTCAGCAACTAGAAGTGTTCCAGTAGCACTGTAGCTACTACTAAACAATATTGTAAATGCTGTCGTGTTGGGGGTGGAGTGTGTGTTTGCTGTTGAGGTTTTTTTTTTTTTATAGCCAGGACCAGCAAAGAGATTTAAAATACAGTCTGTTAAAAATAGCTTTGCATTCTTCAGGTAGTTTGTTGGCACAGATATAGCGGATTATTTTAGGTGTATGTATATTCTGTCATGTAGGCAGTGTCTTGCTGCACCTTCTACTAGTTAAATTTGGGGGCACAGAGACTCCTATACTATAAGTTGTTGTGCCATTTTATTAAGCACTTGATTTAAAATCTTTGTTATAACTTTTTCAGCCTTTATAATTTACTATATACAGAATCATAATTCTGAATATATAGTACTTCATGGGGTTTCTTTGTGAACAGAAGCCTTTACCTGTGTTTGCCTCTTGAATTTAGTTGAGGTTTCGTTATGCTTGAATGTAAAGCAGTTCACTGATAATTCTGCAATTTCTCTATATTCTGTTTTCTATTTATTAAGGACTTCTCTTGCAGAAGTTTTCACAGTAGAAATAGTGTGTTACCAGCTCAAGCTCTTACTTTTGGTACCCTGGATAGACTTGTATTTTCACTAATATCCCATTATTGTTGCATAAGTAGCAGAAATACTTTGTGGTTCAAGAAATCTTCAGTACACCTAAGGCAGAACTTGAAAAACTTACTGTTGTCAAGCAGGAAACCTTTCTTATGATATGTAGTTCCTGGTGTTGCGAGCTTTCTCATATTTGTCACAATATGAACAATATTTGTGGGATTTTTTTCCACCCCGCTAGAAACTTGGTGTTTGTAAGACTTCTACTCTCTTAAGACTAGAAGAGCATGAAATTTTACTGTCTTAAGAAAATGGTTGAGCCATAGGCTTAGCAACAAAAGACATACAAGGGTATGGCTTTATATTTTTATTAAAATTCAAATGCCAGAAGTTATAGGATATCTTCTGTGGAGCAGAAGATCATGTTGGTCAAGTAATGTTAGCTTGATGCGTTGCAGAGCACTTGAATGTGCTAGTATCTGGTCATTGAAAGCAGATGTAGTAGGTACTTTGTGCCCAGTGACAGTTTAGCAGTGGATGTGTGAATAAGCTCTGGGGAAACCTCAGCTATTCTAAAGAGGGAGATGGAAAATAAAGCAGAATAATGCAGATTTTTAGATTGAGTTATATTTCTTCTGAGTTAAAGCACAGCTCTAAACTAAGATACTTTCTTTGGTGGATATGAAGTCTCTCAGGACAACCATTGCCTAAATTGAATTCATTTTATTAGGCTGTAGTTGTTTCCTTACTGTGTTGCATCTTTTGTTCTGTTTACCTTCTGTCAGAATCTGAAAATAAGATGCTGCACAGCTGCTATATCTCTTGTTAATGTTTGCAGACAGAGCCATTTTTCCTTAATTTGTAGTCTATGGAGCATTCAGGCTTTCTTACTCAGTCACTTTTCTTATGAGCATGTCTGCTCGCTGCTTCAACTGTTAAATTCACAGTGAGGTCCTTTACCTGATTCTCTAATATAAGGCAAAAATGAAGTAACTGCTATTGAAAAGTTGTTAGAATCAGGATTTGCACAGTGCCATAATTAATGGCACCAGAGCAGTGGCTGATTCACTGTGTAAGTGGTGCAAGCTGCGTCTGTCATGAGAAGCTGGATGGCATCTTGGCAGAGCGATGCTGGCTGCGAGCTGTACTATCTGGCAGAAAAGGAGAGCGAGTTGGATAAGAACACAGGGAGAGAGTATGCGGTGTCTGAAAGATGGGACTTGCTAACTAGCTGGGAGAGTTGCAGTGCTTCTCCATTCTCTCACATGTCCTGCGTTTGGCAGGTTGCTGGTGTATGACAGGGGTAAGAACACGAGTATAAGGTATGAATGATCAGTGCACATGACATCAGCTAGTACTTAGGTGCCCAGCATAGGCAGGGTGGGAAATACCTGGGTGAGGAGGGCAGGACCATCCTGCTCGTGGTAACCCCAGATCCTAGCTCTCCTTTTTTGTTGCCTACACCTCATTGTCTTTGGGTGCCGTGTTGTCTTTCACTAGCTGGTAGCACAGGGCCATAAATTGCCATCAAATGGCAAGCATTTAATCCCAAAACTTTGTGTTCTGGCATATATTGTAATTGTTGATGTGGCATGCTGAAGGCCTTCTGCTCATGTATGTCCCTGGCAATAAAAAGCTACAACATTGCCTGTTGACTGCTCATTGTAAGCAGAATAATAAGCTGGAGATGTGAATTGTCTGTGCTGTGTCCTTACAGTATTAAGAATGATACCATTTATTTCTCAGAAAATGTTACTGGGACAACAGTGGGACTTCAGAAAGTTATTTTCTGCTGGACATGGAATATAAATACTTGAACAGTTTTCCAGAACCTTAAGTAGCATGTGCCATGACATGTAAACTGAACCTACATCCTGCTGCTTACCTCTGTTTTTTATAATAGGTGAGTAGACAACTATTCCAGCAGCTTTCCTGAATTTTGTGCTGTGGTTCTGTTTTTCCAGACCCTCTGTCAGTATATGAGATGGAAAAGCTGGGATCTCTGCATGGCACAGCGCTTTTTTAATGACTGATTGGAATGAATTGTGAATTTGCCTTCGACTTCCATAGTGTCTATGGAAAAAAAAAAAAACAGGTCAAGTTGGCTTAGCAGTATCTGGAAACTCTTGCATCAATTTTTTGCTTTTGGTAGGATTCTGCATCAAATAGGCAATGGGTCTAGTTTTCATTCTATAGAACTGGAAAAATAAATGTGTAAGTCATGCTTGCAGACTGTAAGCGTGGACTTGCTTACAAACAGGAAATACCTAAGAACATAAGCTTCTCAGGTACATATTATTTAAAACTTGAAATTTTGAGATTATTAAAAAGTAATACTTATACAAACTTTTTTTCCTACTTTCTTCATCATTTCTTTATAGAAAAAAGTTGCCAACTTAGTGCTTTTACAGTGCTAAGTTTCCTTCGGTAGTCCTGCTTATGATTTGAAGCATTTGAGAAACTTAAGGATACCATGGATAAATCTGGAAACGGTTTTGCATAGAACTGGCTTTAAGCTAGTAAGATGTCTGAAAACCTTTGAATAATTCTGATATATGTACAGCTACAAGACAGAATGAAAAGTTGTTTGAAATCAAGTAATTTTCAAAGTTCTTTAGCTCCTGTCACGTTACATCTTTGTTTGCTTTTGTCATGTTGATGTGTGCTTTTGACAAACACTCTTCTGTTTTTCATTTGTGTGTTTGTTGTGGGACATTTGTTGTGGGACCAGCAGCGTCTGGCTTTCATGTATGTAGCAACATCTAAACCTGAGGAACATGCATCTCTGTCAACAGTTAAACAGCTGTTTGCAAATAGGTATGGAAGAAAACAAAACTACTGTTGTTTAAATCTGTAGTTAGGCCTTTCATGGCTGGACAACTTTTTTGGTCTTGGGCGTCTAAGCAACATACGCTGCTTTTCTTCCCTGGGGTTCTGTTTCCATGACCAGAGGTTGACTGTGCAGAGCATAGGTTTCTTACTGGGTGGGTGGAAGGACTGTAATATTGGGGTGAGGAATTCCTTTGGGTTTTGATCAAAATCCTAGGGACGTGTCGACTTATCTAGTCACCTGTGGTGTGCACTTATTAACATGGACTTGTCTTTGTTCATGATGGGCTTATTAATATTGTGTAGACTTAGAGGAAGAGTGATGACTCTAATTGCATGAAAAGAAAATGAAAGATTGAGCTTGACTTACCTACTTCTTACCTTTGAAAAGGAGACCATGATGAAATATGTAAAATAACGAATAGTACAAAAACAAGGTGAGCCAGTAGCTTGTTTTTCTGTCTCATAATACAAGAAGCACAATCAACTAACTGAATAGATGATGTTCTTAAAACTCTTGACTTCTTCCACACAGTGGATAATGAGGTCTTTCTATATCACACAGCTCTGTCACTGAAGCCAGTAAGTTATCAAAATCTAAAGGTGATTGGGTTGCTTTCCTATGCAGGGGGTGTGGACAGGTAATACTGATGCAGGTTTTGGTCAGGTTTGGGGGGTTATAGTTACTTTAACTGCCAATAAGGTGGTAGCGGGCTCATTATCCTGCCCTGCTTGTGTCTGGTACCTTCTACTGTCTCCATACGTACCAGGATCTCACTACCTAGTTTTTGCTTGCACACCTTACACAAGTCCTTAGTATTTTAATGATGCTTCTGATCGTCCTCCAACATTTGCTGTCTGTTCTCCCACATCTTATTTGAAGATACTCATCTTACATGTTCTGCAGTAACCTGTTGTTTAGGCAAGTAGCAGTGTATGCTGCTATTGCCTGGTTTTGAAATGTCTGTTTTCCTGGCTGCTTAAGAGGTCCATGTGTGCTGATGGACCAGATGTTTGCCTGATTGTTGGGCTGGGGAGGCATTGAGCAAATACCCTTGCGGGCGACATAGAATGCTTTGGGTTGGAAGGGACCTTTAGAGGTCATCTAGTCCAACCCCCCTGCAGTGAGCAGGGACATCTTTGACTAGATCAGGTTGCTCAGAGCCGCATCCAACCTGGCTTTGAATGTTTCTAGGGATGGGGCCTCCACTACCTCTCTGGGCAACCCATTCCAGTGCTTCACCACCCTCATGGTAAAAAATTTCTTCCTTATATCTAGTCTAAATCTACCCTCCTTTAGTTTTAAACCATTACTCCTTGTACTGTCACAACAGGCCTCACTAAAAAGATTGTCCCCATCTTTCCTATAGGCCCCCTTTAAGTACTGAAAGGCCGCAATAAGGTCTCCCCAGAGCCTTCTCTTCTCCAGGCTGAACAGCCCCAACTCTCTCAGCCTGTCCTCGTAGGAGAGGTGCTCCAGCCCTTGGATCATTTTTGTGGCCCTCTTCAGGACCTGCTCCAACAGGTCCGTGTCCTTCTTGTTCTGAGGTCTCCAGAGCTGGATGCAGTACTCCAGGTGAGGTCTCACCAGAGCAGAGTGGCAGAATCCCCTCCCTTGACCTGCTGGCCATGCTTCTTTTGATGCAGCCCAGGATACGGTTGGCCTTCTGGGCTGCAAGTGCACACTGTTGGCTCATGTCCAGCTTTTCATCTGCCAGTACCCCCAAGTCCTTCTCCTTAGGGCTGCTCTCAATCCCTTCATCCCCCAGCCTGTATTGATATCGGGGGTTGCCCTGACCCAGGTGCAGGACCTTGCACTTGGCCTTGTTGAACCTCATGAGGTTCACAGGTTCACACAGGCCCACCTCTGAGCCTGTCCAGGTCCCTTTGGATGACATCCCATCCTTCTGGCTTGTCAACTGCCCCACTCAGCTTGGTGTCATCTGCAAACTTGCTGAGGGTGCACTCAATCTCGCTATGTTGTTGATGAAAATATTAAACAGCACTGGTCCCAGTACAGACCCCTGAGGGACACCACTTGACATGGTGTGCAGGGTTGAGCTACACAGTGTTATAGCAGTTGTCTACCGACGGGTGTTCTTTTATTCAAATCTAACGATTGGTATACTACCTTTCAACTTGATACTTTCCTTAGTACTTATTACTTGTATGTGTAACTTAACATTACTTTCCCTCTTTGAATTGACTAATAGCTTGCCAGTGCTGTAATATCAGAAAACAAAAATCTATCACAAACTACATCTTACTGTAAGGTGCTACAAGAATACTTAGTAGCATTTTTGAATTTTCACCATGCTAAGAACATTGTGTGAAATACAGCTGCCCAGTGTAGCTAATCTTCAGGTGCTACCACTATAAAATCATATTCTCAAAATCAGCTTACTCAAATTAATTTATGTAGTTATCTTACAAAGTACTGCTAAACAGAGCAGCTCAATATTTCAGATAATTCAGAGATGGTAACAAAATGTTTTGCAGTGGGATAAGCTGTTAAAGCACTTAGTAGATAATCTTGTGTAAGATGAATGCCATATCGTTTCTTCATATTAGTTACATTATTGCATCTTCTAGATTCCCATCTATGTGTGACTCAACCTTTTTCTTCAGTGATATAACTGAGCTTAAAAGTGCAACTTTTTATATTAAATACTTGGTAACAGTTGGAAAAAATAAATACAAGATTGCACCTGTTATTGGATAAGAATAAATCCCAATAGCTTGGCCTTAGGCTTTGCAAACTTGGAGAAGTTTTTCTCTCGAGTAACAGTAGGAGGGAAATAAGCTGCACCGTGAGACGTCATCTGTTTTACAGATACCCTCTGAACTTCTGAGCATGTTCTCGCTTCTTTGGTTTTATCACCCATTTTGGTGGAGCATGGGGCAGGGAGCTTGATCTGTTACGCAGAGCAATGTAGAATTTTTCAGTTGCATGACAACTGTGGCATTGGGAACACGTTTTCTTTTCCTGTGAAAGGAAATGTTTGTCCTTCTGAGAGATTAATGGATGGAAAATAATGGAAAAAAAATTAGGTTGCATACCTTCTAGACTGAGAAGGTATACTTTGTGATACTTGCTAACATTATTGGCAGAAGTACACTTGTGACAGTATAACTCTGATACAAATAGTTGTTTGTTTTTTTTTCTGGAACACCTGTCCCAGTGATTGATCACTTTGGTTCATACTTCTGACTAGCTGTGGTGATAGATCAGGTCCAAATAGCTAGAAGGTAAAATCTAAATAAATTCCAAAGTTGCCTTGTTTGAATAGGGACTGAATTTAAAAACAGGTATTTGGTAGAAATAGAGGGAGGATCTTTTTTGACAGAAAAGAGAAAAAGCTGTAATAAAGAAGAGGAAAGAAGGCTTCCAATATTTGAAAGTCAACTTGATGTTAATAATCCTTCAAGAGGGAGATTGTACTAAGTGACCTCTAGAGGTCTCTTCCAAGAGATATTTCTGTGATTAAACAGGATGCTTTAGAAATTTCTTGCTTATGTAAAGTGAAGAGAAATTTAAGAAGTAAATCTACAACAGAAAGGATGAGTTAACTGAATTTTGTTGCTGTTTTTAAGCTCTTTATTCTTGTCTGGCTAGTTAACCTTACACACCTAAACTTTTAGTTTAGTGGCCTGACTGCCACTAGATGTGATGATTCTTAAAATCTGACAAACGAGTGAGTTGAGAAAAAGAGATACTGATATTTTAGTACCAAAGAAATATAATATCTGTCTCTGATTAGTTAAGAATTATTAGGTTTTGCCTTTAAACATATGTATTTCTTAAGGCAGTGTTTGCAGCTTGGTTTGAAAATTAACATGGTTATAAAAAAAATTACTGTTACTATTTGATGTGTTTCACTTCCACAAAATCAAAGTTTGGTATATTAAGGACTTTTCACTCTTCTTTTAGAGAGCTGTTTAAAACAGAACCTGTTTACGTTGTTTATAGAGCTTTCAAGAGTATGTATATCATGTAGATTTGAAGAGCCTGCTGAATCAGACACAAGAATTCTATGATTTAAGAGCATGATCAGAATACTGTGCAGAGTTTTGTAAATGTAAGCATTTATGCAAAAGGTACATGACTGTCACATATTCTGCCTTTGAAATGGAACCTTTGCCATTCACCCTGAATGTAGGATTGAGCCATTATTTAATCTAAGGCTGCAATTTTTTATTTCTGTGGAGTTCATCTTTTGTACCCTAGACAGTCCGTTTTAAATTTAAATTAAGGTTATAATTTCAACATGCTTAAATGGCAAGTGGGGTAAAAGCAGACAATGTAAGAAAGCCTTTTAATGTTTTAAAAGCTGTGTAGTATTTCCATACGAACCTCTACCTGCCGATTTAAAAAATACTAGGTATTGAATGCATTTTTTGTGATTTACTGGTGAAGTAATAATAGTCGGCATATTGCTTAGAGAGTAAATTTAACAAGTTCCATTTTCCACTATTTCTTGATTTAAGTAAGTGAAAGACTCAGATCTTGGGGGTGGGGAGGAAGGAAAGGTAACAAAACCCCTAACAAGGTAGAGGTGTTCACTTCAACTTATGTAGGTGAGTCAAAATGATGATGAGTACCCAGGAGAGAGAAACAATTTTAAAATCTTGGTTTTTATTTCATTACCCGCTCTGTTATAGGTTGTATATGAGCAAGAAGGAGTTTTCATTCATTCATCTTGCGGAAAAAATGATGACCAGGACAGCTTAATATCAGGAGTACTACGTGTCATAGAAAAGGTATTTGCATAATACAGTTATGGAAACTTCGTGTATTTGTTGGTGAAGCATGTAAGGTATTTGACAAATCTTAAATGTCTTTTAAGTATACCATTTTGTAAATGAACAAACATCACGTAATGGTTGACATCGTCTGCATCATTTATATATATAGGTGTAGGTTGTACCATAATCATACCATGGGTAAATAGAGATGTGTGCTTTGTTGTGTAGTATTGAATTTTTTTATGATTGTGTGTATTGTAGGAAAATGAAGTAATAGTAGACTGGAGACCACTGGATGATACTTTGGATACTTCTAATATCCTCTGTGCTGGAAAGGTATGTTTGTTAGTTGTCAGTGTTCTTCATTCTGTTTCTCCCGAGATTTTATTTTGTGTTAACTTATGCGTAGATCATCTCATAACTGGAAGCAAAATCTATTTCTGTGATTATCGTTGATATTAATAGCTACATGTAGGAATCGTATTTGTGGACTGCAGCCCAGTTCACGTTATTAGGATGCGTGTATAGGTGACTGTATATAGTTTTTACTTGGTTTATATATGAAATAGAAGGGGGCTATCTGTACGAATAGTAAAGACCAAATGAGCGTATCACAGTCATCAGTCCCCCTGCATCTACTATGTTGTAGTCTGGTGATTCACTCTTCGTTAATTAGACTCAAAACAGAGAGGTACTATTCTAATGCAAAATAAAAATAGAAGTCTATGGAGGTTCCAAGATCCAGTGATATGTGGTATGTAAGCAGTATTAAGAGGATGTGACTAAAGAAGAAAGATTTAAGTTTTATGTTTAAATAAAAAAGTTTATGTTGGTAGAGTCTGGAAAAGAGGCTAGGATATTTTAATACCTTGTTGAATTTATTAAGTAAAACCTCTTTTCTTAGTCATAAGTCCAAATTTCCTGTGTTGAACTGTACCATGTTTCTTAGGATTTTAGTACTACAGATTCTTTTAATCTGTGAAAATGAAGATGCTTATTCTTCTTGTTGAATCTGAAAAACTAGCTCAATTTTCATGCTTTGTGTTTTTTGATAGCCTTTTTTTTTTTTTTTGCTTAGGATTCCAGTTCTGTTGTGGAGTGGACTCAAACTCCTAAAGAAAAATGTTCCCGAGGAACGGACCGTCCAAGTAGTTATGAAGCAGAATGGGACATGGTCACCACAGTCTCTTTTAAAAAGAAACCTCATTCAAATGGAGGTACTTAAAAAATAAATGTGGGGGGATTTGTTTTGTTTTTTCTTTATGGTAACTTGTAACTGAAGAATTGCATTTTACACACAGTGAAACGGATTTTATTAGGAATTGAAAAGCTGGAGTTGTTGGTGGTCAGAGATTAGTCTCTGGGTGTGGAAAAAAATTCACAACAGAATAGCTGCCGTCTGCCTCCAATCTAATTTTTTCTTTAAATTGCTAGAGAATTGTATCAAAAATAAATGCTAAATCTAACTTCTTGCTGTGATGATCATTAGATGATGTAGCAGTTTTGTCTGCATTGGGCTCTTGCATTCTTTCAAACAAATGGAATTTGAACTAGATGTCGTGTTATAAAGGAAAATGAAAAAATAAGTGGTTGCCCTGGTTTCAGCTGTAATAGAGTTAATTTTCTTCCTAGTAGCTGGTGTAGTGCTGTGTTTTGGATTTAGTATGAGAATAATGCTGATAACGCTGATGTTTTAGTTGTTGCTAAGTAGTGCTTACCCTAGTCAAGGACTTTTCAGCTTCCCATACTCTGCCAGGTGCATGAGAAGCTGGGAGGGGGCACAGCCAGGACAGCTGACCCAAACTGGCCAAAGGGCTGTTCCATACCATATGATGTCATGCTCAGTATACCAACTGGGCAGAGTTGGCTGGGGGGCAGCGATCGCTGCTTGGGGACTGGCTGGGATTGGTCAGCAGGTGGTGAGCTGTTGCATTGTGCATCACTTGTTTTGTGTATCTCCCTCTGCTGTCCTATTAAACTGCCTTTATATCAACCCATGGGTTTTACTTTCTTCTGATTCTCTCGGAGTGGGATGGGAGGGTGAGTGAGCGAGTGGCTGTGTGGTGCTTAGTTGCCGACTGGGGTTAAACCAGGACAGTGGTTTACTAATCAAATGCCTTTCCATACTGCAACAGCAGGGGGAGATGGAATATATAGTTATGTGGTACATGGCTCTTTTTTATATGGTCTTTTTTACTTTGGCAAAATGATTTTATAGCTACATCATTTTTGTTACAGTGTCTCAGTAGGTATGTTGTAAAAAAAAAAAAAAAAGTGTAGGAGAAAGGACAGTGATTCTCAAGTAACGTTTTTTCCTGATTCCCCCGTAGTATTTTTCTTTATAATACTTGCTTTCCCTGTATTATTTCTCAGCCTATAACTGGGGACCATTGTGCTTGTTTCACCATATCTGTGATGGTTTTAAATGTCATCTATGTCATGTATGAGTGCAGGGTTTGGACTTAAGATTATGAATGTTTTTGGGGAAAGCACAGTCCTTGCTCCTAGAATACTGTGTTTGAGAGGAGCTTTTAGTGCTAGCATGATATAAAGCTAAAACCAGCATCTCTGTCAGGCATAGGATGGTTTATTACGTCACTGGTTTGTATTGATTTTTCATCTTCGGGCATTAGAGTACATCTTCATCCAAAACGTGTGTCAGTGAGCACTACTGACTTGGATTGTGCTGTTTGCCACTTCTTGCCTATTTCCAGTTGCTGTAATTTGATGGGGGCAGGCTAGGGGGTGTGCCAGATTCCATCCAGGCATGCTGGCAATTTCGTGTGGTGTGGTAAAGTCAAATTTAATCCCTTCTCTTTGAATGTATACAGTCTTGCACAGAGTGTACACATGCTTGCACGGTATGGGGGGGGGTGGGGAGATTTTAAATTCCTTCTCCCTTCCTTTGGTAGCAGTCTTACAACGTGTGGCTAATACTGTGTGCAATATATAGCATATAGTATTGTAATGTATATCACGTTTTGGTTGAGTAAGTAGTACTACCTCATGGAGATGCTGGTGGGATTCAGCTTGCTGCTGGAATGGGATGCAGCAGTTGTACGTTTAACTGCTGGATCACTTTTATAAACTGTAGGCAGCTTTAGGGGAGCAGTCTGATGGACTTGCTCATTATTTTAGAAGTGTGTAGAAGAGGAGGAGGCACAAAGAGAAATTCAGAAATAGCAGTTACAGTAGTTATGGTACACATTTTATTATCAGAACCAATGCTGGGTTTTGTGTTTTAGGTTTGGTTTTTAGGAACAGTGACAGATACGATGCATTTGTAATTGCTAACACTGGAATTCAAACTAAAATCATGTGGTAATTTTGTTTTTAAGATGCTACAACTCATGCAAATGGAGAAAGCAAGTGGTCGTTCCTGTTCAGTTTGACAGATCTGAAATCAATCAAACAAAACAAAGAAGGCATGGGATGGTCTTATTTGGTGTTCTGTCTGAAGGATGACGTGAAGCTTCCAGCTCTTCACTTTCATCATGGAGATAGCAAACTATTGATTAAATGCCTTGAAAAGCATGTTGTGCTGAATGAGTAAGTATCAGACAACTCTTAATTCTGATTTAAAATATGGATTATTGGTTTACTTTTTTAATTCTGTAATGCATTTCAGATTAACGCTTCCTGATGTATTTTCTCTTCCCTTTTTTATTGGCAGAATCAATTTTGAAGGTGACTGAAACTGTAATTTCACATACGCATTCAGAATGTAGGCTGAAGTTTTAAAATGGTTGGATCAATTTATGAACTAGTTAGAATCTGTTGAAGTGTTATTAGCTCAGTAATACCTCAGTAGCTCCCTCTAGTGGGTACAGAAGGTTCTCGCGAACACTCAGTGTAAAGTTAACTCCTTCATTAACCACTTCTATTAAATAGGATAATTTGGGTTAAAATTTGAGATCATCTACTGCACTGAAATATCTGAGTATTGACATCAGTGTCTGAGGTAACTTATAGTAATGTCAAGTAAATCAATTTGTATATAAAAGTTTTCCCCCAGAATTCTGTTTCCCTGTAATTTCTTGCTGTGGGGAGTGTTTCACACTTGGTCTTTACTCTACAAATCAACTTTCTGAATGTAAACATAGTTAGACCCTATCATGGTGTTAAGTACTTGTTGTGTATTTATATTTTGTTGCCTCCAGATTTTTCACTTGGATAAAAGCCTTTTTGATTGGCACAGCATAAAAGCGGAATAAAATAAAATCGCCATGTAGGCGTAAGTATCATTTAAGAAGGCAACTGGGTAAATAAGAGTAGGTAGAGCATAAAGAAACAGTGAAGTGTAACAGGTACACCTGTAACAGGTGTAACATCAGTGTAACAGTCAAAAGTGTTTCATTATCATCACTTGCAACGTAATATTCTGATGACAGATTTGAAGGTGGATAGTGAAATGGCTGTGGGAATCCTTATAGAGGGCTCTTCTCATATTGGTAGCATTAACGAGGTCAGAGTTGCCTTTGGGTAGGGAAGGCTGTGCTGAGTAATACTGTTAGGCTGGAGAGCAAGGCGATAGGACATGAGGGTTGTATATTCATTGAACTGATTTGTGAAAGGCTTTGACAGTTTCAAGATGTGGTGTTGGAGTCTGTGATAATCAGAAGTTGTCAACTGCTTGGAGAAGGTAGCATGGTCAGTGTGACCGGCTGGTGAAATGGTACTGGCTGTAGTATGTAGTATGCGAGCTTTTTTAAGGGGAAAATTCCAGAAGACCAAAGGAGAGAGGCTATTAGGGGGACAAGATAAAGGTGTAAGTAAGAATATTCTCTGTACAACTGTAGATTAGGAAATCCCAGATGACAACTCCATCTTAAATCCTGAGTTTTTTCCTCTAGGTTCCCTTTGAGTTCTTTCTTAAACCTCCTTTTATTTCGTTTCCTAATTTCACTACTTCTGTGAGCACAGGGGAATATTGTCGTCCTGCCATCCCCCCGCCTTCCTCCCTTTCCCCCCCAAGGAAATTGTTCCTTTTTGAGCATACTGCTCTGTGTTTACTTATTTGTGGATATCTTCTGACTAGTTGCTGGTAGGCTAGGGCAGGTTTTTGAGGCAACCTATGCAGCAAACACTGGAAAAACACCTGTGTTGTATGGTGAGTTGCTGAAAGCTTTATACCCTATCTATGTGGTCTCTTGCCTGTGTACTGTGGCAACGTATTCCAAATTTTCTAACTAATTCCCATAATGTATTTAATGAACAGGACCAAGTTTTAAGTAGTGAGTGCATTTGACAGTGTAGCAAACTGGTTTGCATTGGCTTAATCAAAAATTTGTTCTTGTGATTAACTATCATCCAGAAACCTTTAAATAGTAGATGAAGATTTTCCCTTATGCCGCCTTTGTAGTTAGTCCATTTGAGGCTGTAACAAAAGCAATTACAAATGAATGAGTTCATGCTGCTGGGCTTTCTAATTGCCACTATTTAAAGAGCTTATTATTTGAATAGATATGTGTGTGTTTATAATCATATATATACACACATACATAAAAAGCAATAAGCAACAGAAAAGTTGATAATTAAAATGCAGTACTGCACCTACAGATCTGTAGTTATACTTGCATTAATTTTGGTGGAGTTCCATGTATTTAATGTTGAGACACCTGGACTAAGCTTATTTTATATTTAATATTTTTTGCTCAAAGGCATAAAATACTTACAAGATACTGCTCTGCTATGTAACAAGTTATTTTGTCTTTTCATATTCAGGAAGTTTTTTGTATGTTTTGACTTCATGGTTGAAAGTTTTTTAAAAAAACAGGAATCTAAACTAGCATACCAGAATACCTTAAACCATTTTATGAGTTTGGACACCTAAGCTCCTGTAGGTCAGACATCTAGGTTCTGTCCAGAATTTTGGTTGTCAGTTTGTTACTGCACATAGTGTTAGACAGTTTGTGCTACTAACAGGCATTATTTCCAGTTTTATTGAGTCATGTGCTACAAAAAATTATACTCCACATTGCTATGTAAAATTAATGCTTATTGGTGAGTCACTGAATGGAAATGAAACAGGTAGTGATTCTGGTTCCTGTGTCAAACACTGTCTCTTTTGGATAGTCTGTGGTGAGTGAGTGGGCGGTTACCATTCTTCCTTTATTTGACCCAGTGGATTCTTAGTTCTCGTCCTTTGTAGCCTCTTGCCAGGTGATGTGGACGTTTTTCTTGGGACAGTGCAAAACAGTAGCTGTCAGGTGGGGAAGAAACTGTATGAAGAGAGGCAGTGATGTCCTCATGTGTCTGATTTTAAAAGAAGGCAGTGGCGTAGGGTTTGTGCAGTCTGGCCCAGCAGCTGTGCACTGGGGTGTCCAGGAATGCTTATTAGATGGAGTTCCCTGCCATGGTAAGACAGGGAAACTTGAGGTAATGTTCAAGCATTCAGGACATGCTGAGCTGCTTAGTATTGCCACCTCAAACAGTTCTAAGCATTGATGAATGCAACAGCAGATACTTTGGGAACTCTAAAGCAAAAAGCTGAGGCAGCTATTGAAATCAAACTTGAATGAAGTTAAGCATTGAGCTGAGCAGGAACTTCCAGTTTTAGTTTTCTTACTTAGATTCCTCTCTTCCAGTTAAGTTCTGTTTCTGCACCAAATTCTTTTCTGTTGTCTAGTTGTGAATTATTATGATGGTTTTTTTAAGGAATGCAACAAGAAAAATATGCCACAAGTTGTGGAAATGGCAGGCTTCAGTCTCTGTACGTTTCTGTTGTTTCGTAATGGTTATTTATGCTTCAGTACATGATGTATCTAAGCTCACAACCTCTTCTAGGAAAAGACACTTACTCAGCTTTCTGGATGCCATAAGCGAATACTTAGCAGCATAATTACTTGTTATCCCAACCTCTAGTTTATAATATATGGGATATTGATGTTAAGGCAGAAAGGTTAGCTTTTCTCTAAAATATCTTTGTCATAGGCATTTTCTTCCTATATTCCTATTACCTCAAAAGTTTTTGCCCTTCTCTAACACCATTCCTTATAAAATGTCACGTCATTCCTGAAATCAGTGTGTGTGAAGTGACTAAACTTGAACAAAATATTTGTAATTTGTTGCTTTAAAGATTATGTGCTTCCTAGTTTGGCGGCACGAGTCTAATATTGAGAAAACACTGCATGTGTGGATGAGTCTTTCTAACTCGCAGTATTATGAATAAGTGTTTAATAAAGTGTCTAGCTCACAAACTTGTTTTGAACATTACCCAAGTAGCTGCTGATACCCAACTGGCTGTCCAGAGAGAATGTTTAATTAAAATGGAGATATGGTACAAAGTTTTTGTTGTTTTAGTTAAGGAAAACGTAATACATGACCCAGCCTTTGCCCCTGTGGTGCTTTTTAGCAAAAGCCAGTTGAGCTTCATTAACTGTTGCTACCTCAGAACTATGACTGTGGTGTCTGGCTGTCTCAGAATGAGATCTCTTGTTGCATTTCATATCCGTCAGTGTTAACAGTGTCCTGTCCTGTTGGAATGGGAGAGAGATAAGGCTTATTAAAGTTCTTATCTTTGGCTTTAATAACATGGTAGATGATGCAGGTACTAATAAAACTAAAAGTAATTTTTCTTTCAAAGATAGAAATAGTGGATTTAAACTTTGGGATTGAGCAATAGAGAGGTATTTTATAAACGTAAGTCTGTGTGATGGATTAGAGTCAGATGGCAAAGTGCTTGGCTTTCCTCTGCCTGGCTACCAACTCCGAGGCTTGCATGTCAGCCTGGCTTCTGAGCTGTTCTCTTTTCTGTCACATAGAGCTGTAAATTAGTGATTCAGGAGCTGGTTAATGAATTGATGGGGTATCTGTGCCAGAGGAGGGGAGAAGATGGGATGTTGGGTGGGGGGGTGAGAGCAAAGGAGCAGATTAAATACTAGGAGCAGCATGGTTCCACTGTCTTTTTTGTTACCATTTTCATCTGCCTGTGCAAGCCTCTCAGAGAAGCAAATGTTATATTGAAGAACAAGAGTGTACAAATACAGTGAGTTAGGCCAAATTGGGTTTGTGCTCATTTAGCTTTTGGAATCTACACAGAAACACATTTGCAGGGCTGTACTGAGATGGTTCTGTTTCACAATACAATGGCTGTGGTGTTTTTTAACTCCGATCAATATGAATCTTAGAATTACTCTGACAGTAGCTGTTGTAATACTGTTGGTTAGAAATTTGTTGATGTGCTTTCATATATTGAAAACCAGTTTGTATTCCTTTATGTAATGTTTTACAGTGTGCCTTAATGTAAGATTTACTAACTGGTAGAAAGAATTCCTTAACTGTATATGGTGAAATGGGCTCTTTTCATGTCCTCTGTTACTTTAAAGGAGTTTCAGTTTATATGTGTTGAGGCTGACCATGTCTCACTAAATTTCCTTTCCTGTGTCACCTCTTTTTTTTGTCCGTTGTCAAATATAGAAAACTATAGTTGAAGAAAACTTTGTTTACATGTGGGTGACAAAAGTTATCTTTCAGAGTAATTTCTCAAAAATTTCTCAAAAGCATCATGATTTTTCAAATAAGGAAAGAGTACAATTCAGAATGAATATGATGATGGCTAATCTTGTGAAAAATGGAAGTCCTGTTTTGTAGTGTGTTAGCTTGTGAACTGTTGCCAAGAACTTAGAGTGCTCTTGCATCAAACCCTCTTTCTTTGCACAAAACCTGAAATGTGACTTCAAAAAACAGTAGATGTTCTAAAAACGTTTTCAGGAAAAACTGGTGGTACTTATAGAAACCCTTTTTTAATTTTATTGCAGATCTCCACAGGATAAACGGATTCTTCTTGTGAATTCTCAGAACAAGTCTCTGTCTCAGTCTTTTGAAAATCTCTTTGATGAACCATCATATGGCTTATTACAAGTATGTATTATCTTTGAGTTTTTTATTTGGAAGACATCTATTAAAAAAAATCCCACCATACCATGTCACACAAATATTCCCTAAATCATTGCCATTATAGAAGCATTGATTGTATCCTAAAACAAGTGCTTACTGTAGAAAGTACGCTTCCTTATAAGTTGTTTTCTAAGTTCTGATAATTTCTTGACTTCCCTGTGATACTATTTCAAACCTATTCAAGTTAGTGTTGTCTGTGATTGTATACATTTGGGTACAGATAGTTTTAGAAAGGGGAAGAAGGAAAACATTTTAGGAGTTACCGAAACGTATTAATTAGAATTTTCTAAATTTTCCTCGACTAAATATCCTTTTCTTTGATATTTTCTGACAGTTTTGAAGGGATGCTGGAAATAGAGCAGCAGAGAGCACAATATTGCCTAAAAGAGGGTTTTTTTTAATGTTAAAACTGCTTATCATTTGGTGGGGTTTGCGGACTCGTGAAAGTCAGCAGCTAAATTTCCAGTGACTTGAATGAGGCCGGAGTTTTGACCCACTGATTTGTTTAATTAAAGAAAATCTTCGTGAGTGAATTACATTAGTTTCTGGACTTAGCTGTCAAATCAAGTTTTGTGTGAGATGCCTAGCAGAGTACATGATGATTCAAGATGTGTTTTTTCTATGAAGGTAGGGAAGCTAGGCCTAAGGAATATATTTTGTGGCATTAATCACTGGAAAGTAAACAGTAGATCTGATCCACGTTTATACATAGGTCAGGCTTACTGAGCACACTGCTATCCAATCTTTCAAATCAATCAGTAGTATTATCTTAACACTTAAGATATATTTTTTAATTGTGTAATGAATGTACTGTATGAAGCTACTGATACATGAAACTTTACCTTTGAGACCTATGATACTCTTCCTGTTTTGCTTTCTTTGAGTACAAGAATTCCAAATAATCTGAGGCTTTTTATATTTTGTTTTCCTTGTTATAACACAGAAATTGAAGAAAGATCCATACACGGTAACAATGGGAAGATTTTCCAAAGTCACAAACTATATTTTTGACAGTTTCCGTTTAACTGACCCTTCAAGTCAAAGGCGACCACCATCAGAAATGGCAGACTTTCTCAATGATGCTATTCCAGGGCTAAAGATAAATCAGCAGGAAGAACCAGGATTTGAAGTCATTACACGAGTGAGTGTGTAAATGAATATGGTACAGATGCATTGATTCTTTTTATGCACACCTTTAAAGGAATGGTAGGACTTGAAGCTTGGTGAGTTACACTGTTTATGCTTGGCAATTGTGGCCTATGCTGCCCTACCATTTATTCACAAGAGTAAGATCATTATCAGCTACTTCTAGTATATGTCATTTTTGTGCCTGCAAATATGAGTTTTGCTTTGAAAGAAAGTTTGTCACTCACTACTGAAATGAGGATTATTGTTATCTTAAAGTCACTACCCTAAAAAGTGACCCATTTTATGTTTAGTGTTTCCTCTGTTGTCAGATAGAGCTATGTTAAGTAAAATTGGAGTATACAGGTTAATAACCAACTTTCTTGGCTAATCACTTTAACATTTCAGTTTGTTTTAAGAGGGCTAAGAAGATTAAAACAAAGTATTTAATTGGAAGATTAATGTCTAGGGTGTATAAATATACAGATTTATGTATGACTTGAACCAAAGCTAGAATGAACTTGTAATTTGTGCGGCCTCCTGTTCGTGTCTTTTACAGATTGGTGGAAAAGGTTTATTTTTAAATGCTTGAGATTACTATTTGAGCAGCTCACATGTTTTTAGAGTGTTAAACTGTTTTGAATGTTATTTTTTTTCTTGAGTTCAAAATAGTGTTAATAACTTAGCAGCAGCTGTATAAACTATGTAATTCTAAGAACTTGCTGCCTAGCACTTAATCAGTTAATTTATCAATGAGAAAAAGTATAATGAATGCTACATATTAAAAATAATACTGACCTATATGTCTTAATCTGGCAAATGCCTTAGACTTCTAAAGAGTTGAAATGCAAATTGACTTGGTGGTTGCCATCATCAAAATATTTTTAGAAAGTAAGGAATTACTGTCTGCTGAATTCTGCTGTGCTTAGACATGCAATTTGGGAACTGGGAGAGACTAACCACAAACTGAAATTTTCGTGGGTGTTAGGAGTTTTGAAAGCACATACAGTCTTCGGTGTGTTGTTTTTTTTAACGGGGCGGTGTACTTAAATTGATCTTTCAGTCACACTGTGCAGTCTGTGTGGGCATAACATCTCTGAACCAGAGTAGTTTTTTAGTTCTCTCTTAAGATGCGGTAGTGTGTATCAGGAATG
Source organism: Balaeniceps rex (assembly GCA_013401315.1). Taxonomy (NCBI): domain Eukaryota; kingdom Metazoa; phylum Chordata; class Aves; order Pelecaniformes; family Balaenicipitidae; genus Balaeniceps; species Balaeniceps rex. The sequence continues at coordinate 9,063 of VYZW01036807.1, read as the reverse complement.
TGCTTTTGAAGTGAAGCTCCCTATTGTCCTTGATTACTGTGTTGCACATACCTAATGCGTTTCCAGTTGCATAGAGGCTTTTAGTCTGTGGGAAGCTAATTCAGAGGTGTTTGGGGGGGGTAGGAGGTTATCTAAAACACACACATACATTGTCCTCCAAAATATGAAATATTAGCAAGTATACCCAGGTCCTCAGCACAGAGTGTCTTGCTCTAAAGATCTGCCTGTGTTGGTGACTAGTTGCTGATGTGGACACAGCCTTTAGATCCTTAGAATTGCTAACTGAGGTATGCACATGTGAAAATGTAGTTGCACTGAATATAAGAAACTGGCAAGCTTAGTACTATTTGTGCAGTTGTTTAAAACTACTGAAGCACTTCAGTGGCATTCGTGTAACATATTTGTGTGTGTTTCAGATCGATCTAGGAAAACAGCCTGAAGTTAGTAGAAGAGAGCCTGTGTCGGCTGAAGAATGGGCTAAGAATATGGATTCTGAAGGAAGAATTTTAAATGTCGACTACATAAAGCGATTGATATTCAAAGGGGTAACTTTTTTTTCTAAAGTTAGCAAGACCTACGGCTTGCTTCTGGCTCCTTTTTCTTTCCTTCCCAAACCATGGTTATGCTGTTTTCATTACACTTGTAATGCTTCATGCAGGACTTTGAGCATGAGCCAGTCAGTATTGTTGGAGAGACTTCTGTCGTGGTTTAGCCCCAGTCGGCAACTAAGCACCACGCAGCCGCTCGCTCACCCTCCCCCTCCCTGGTGGGATGGGGGAGAGAATCGGAAGGGCAAGAGTAAGAAAACCCACGGGTTGAGATAAGAACAGTTTAATAATTGAAATAAAATAATAATAATAATAATAGTAATAATAATAATAATAATTATAATAATAATAATTGTAATGAAAAGGAGAACGAGAGAGACAAACAAAACCCAGGGAAAAGAAAACAAGTGATGCAACTGCTCACCACCCGCCGACCGACACCCAGCCAGTCCCCGAGCAGCGATCGCTGCCCCCCGGCTAACTCCCCTCGGTTTATATACTGAGCATGACGTCATATGGTATGGAATAGCCCTTTGGTCAATTTGGATCAACTATCTTGGGCTGTGCCCCCTCCCAACTTCTTGTGCAGCTGGCAGAGCATGGGAAGCTGGAAAAGAAAGTCCTTGACTAGTCTAAGCACTACTTAGCAACAACTGAAACATCAGTGTGTTATCAGCATTCTTCTCCTACTAAATCCAAAACACAGCACTATGCCAGCTACTAGGAAGAAAAGTAACTCTAACCCAGCTGAAACCAGGACAACTTCATAAAGCATGATTTCATGCTAATCAAATACCTCAACAGTCTTGCAACCATATAAAGTGCTCTACAAGGAGAGAGATCTTGTGGTGGCTGGCTAAAGTGAATGAGTTGAAAACACAAGGCTTCAGTGATAAAGAACAGAAATCAAAGTGCCTTTCAGGAAAACACCAGTGCTTCATTTCTTAGGATATCGGGTTTATTCTTTTCTTTCTGAGGGTGTTTTCTTTACCTTCTCCAACAAAAGCTTCTCTTCTTTGCCCAGCAGTTTGCCTGGATTTGGCCCTCATCATATGAGCAGTCCTAAACACTTTTGCCAATCCTTATTATTGAACTGAGGGTTTTTGCAATATGAATGTGAATTCAGTCTCAGTGGTGGAATTTTTGAAAACTTTAGTTATGTCCCATAGCTATTCTACCTAATGTTACTTTAGTATTTCTCTTTTTTGGTGGGAATCCAGCTGCCTTAATGCATTCTTTGTGCAGCTGTTGATGCATGTTTGCAAGCATGCAGTCTTGCATTCTTGGAGTTAGAGCAGAAGTAGAGAATGATAACATTGATATTACAGTTTTTTAAAGACCTATACGTATTAAGTAATATGCTGTGAAGGGGGTAGAGTGAAACTGAGGCCCTTTTTGGTTTCTGTGATTGTTCTTTAATATACCTGTGCCTGAGATGCCCAATTAAGGACCCTTCTGCAATCATGAGAATTACTACAAACCTTTTCTTCCAGTAGCCCAATTCCCTGTCATCTCTGTTGTCCATTGCCAGAGGAGCGAGTGCTCCATTTTATTATGACTCAAGATCCCAGTAACTTCCAGTACATTAAGTGCAGATCCTCTTTAAAGGAAAAAAAAAAAAAAAAGAAGTTAAAATAAACTGTGTACCTGTTACTGGAAAAGTTCCAGTTGCTACTTGTTTTTGCAGTGGTTGATGCTATTTGCTGCACCATCTTCCTTGCCTTAATCTAATGGTAAATGAAGAAATACAGCGAGGAATCAAGCTGGCCTTGGTCTGGTAACCTGGGGAGTCTGATAGCAAAAGTGCCTCATTCTCATGACTATATTGCAGGAGTTGAAAGAAACTCTTTTGATGAGAGTAGGATATGATTTAGCTAGTACATTTTTTTGTCATCTACAAATGATGACCATTACTTGGAAAGATTTCTGGCAAATAGTGTCCTTGAGTGAACATTAATCTGCATGTTGGCCATGTCTTGTTAGATGAAAATATTTTTTTAAAAAAATAAATAAATGGAAGTCTAGTCCTCAAGATCAGTTTGTGGGGAGACCAGAAGTTTGGCAGTTAAGCAGCATGACGTTTAAATACTTAAATTTTAAAGGTACTTTTTTTGCTTCTTAAAATCTGTGATACCCATAAGGTTTTTATTTCCAGCAGTGAAGCAAAAATATAGGAAGAAATATCTTTTGTAAAGTTTGTTTTTTTATCTTCTAAGGATGAATCCAGTGCTTCTGCAGTTTTCTGCTTAATCATATTCTCTTCCTCCTGTTTCCTCCAAGTGTGATACCTAGTTAGCAGATAAGATTTGGCTACAATGTAAAAAGAAGCTTACTTATAAATATTCTCTTTTTAAGTTGTTACTTTAAGAACTGTTGTATCACTATAGGAACATTTCCTCACAAAATCAAAATAGTCTTTTTTTTAATGTTTCATATCCATTTTTCCCTAGGGTCTCTGCCATACTTTAAGAAAAGAGGCATGGAAATTTCTTTTGGGGTATTTTCCTTGGAACAGCACTAAAGAAGAGAGAGCAAATCTGCAAAAAATGAAAACGTGAGTACAGTGGGGTTTTTGTTACAAAATAAATTAAAAAGCTGCCTTTTTCTTATAGCACATAGTGATGTAGAAGGCTTTTTGGAAACTTGAAAGGCAGCTGCTAAAGACTGTTGAATGCAAAGAAGTGTGTGAGACTTTCTTAAAAATGATTGTTATGCTAAAGTAAAAGTATTATATAAACAGGGTGGTGTTATCCTATTTATGTCAAAGAACAAATGGAATGAATGAATGCTTAAATAAAAAAGAAAAAAGAAATGTAATAATTGAGCATGTTTTGGTTTCAAAATTATCTTTCTTCTTCAGGGATGAATATTTCAGGATGAAACTGCAGTGGAAATCTGTCAGTGAGGAACAGGAAAAACGAAATTCAAGATTAAGAGATTACCGGAGTCTTATAGGTAAATTTGGATTTAGAAACATACCTAACTGTACAAATTCACACACTTTTTACAATTCAATATGAAGTTGAAAAAATGTAACCCTTTGAGTAACCTGTATGAAGAGACACTAAAAACTAACATGTTGCTGTTTGCAGAGCCGTCTGAACTTTGTTATGTACTTACTCTGGTTAAGAAAGTTTTAGTATTAATTCAGAGCTTTACAGAATGGCTGGATTTTTCAACTTCCTTTACTTAATAACAAAAGGCTCTTTATTTCGTGTTATTTCATGATGTAATTTTACTGGGAATGTCATTAAAATAATGACATACAATAAGAATATGAAAACGTGTCTCTATTTTAAAATCTCTTACAGGGATTTGTATATGTGCATTCTGACTTGTGGGGTTTTATACCTACTTTTTAAAATTTCATCAAGTTCTGCTGCCTATTGGCAGTTTGTATCCTCAGTTCTCTTTGGTAGTGAGATTTGGGCACCAACGTTTAGGATTACTAAATAGTTATTTCAGGAGACAGGATAAGATTTTTATGTTATTCTGAGACGTGGACTAAACTTGTTTCAGCCAGTTATTCAACAGGCAAGCTGAAGGGGTTGAGAAAGTCTAATCTTAGTAATTAGTAAACTATCTTTTTAGAGAGCGTGTGTGTTAGGGGAAAAAAAATATTTGGAGTTCAAAAAAGGTTGAAGTTTTGTTTCTGTTGAAGCAGTTCTGTTCCTTTTTAAGTGTCTGAAATGTAAATGACAATATTAGGCTTATGTTGTAAAATAGATCCAAAACTACAAAACACTTTTTATTAAAGTGCACTCACAATTATGCTTATTTCAATACATCATGAATTTCACATTATTGAAGAGTATGCTGTGTGCTTGGTATGTTTGAGGCATGAAAACTGCCTGATGAAACAGGCAGTTTCAGCTCACTGTGAGTTACAGGAACTTGGTAAACAAAATTTATAAGCATGCTGTCGTGAACTATCACAGTGCCTTTGAGCTGAT
>VYZW01036804.1:17963-54401 GCA_013401315.1 Balaeniceps rex | reverse complement strand
TAAGACTATTCCTTCAGTTTACTGCAGATTAAAATGCTCAGCCTCCAAAAGGAGCTGCCTGCAGCATCCCCCAGGCTGGGTACAGAGCCTTATCGACAAGGGGCAATTCTGCCACCCTCACCCGTTGCAGGTAGTACCTCATTGACGCAAACAGCCTTGTTAGCTGCCTTTTATTGCTCACAAAGAAAAATGTTGCTTAGTGTGAGTCAGGATGGCAGAGTTGGGCCCTTGGTGAAAAAAGAGTCCAGGATTATCGTTCCGAAAAGCCCCCGAGGCCTGTATCAAGAGTTATTAACCACTGATTCAGCCCATAGCATTATTTTGTAGGCTTAAGTGGGATTTCAGTGGTATATTGGGTCTTGTGTCTGTGTAGGGGTGAATTTTGCCCTCTGTTATTTTATCTCATAAATAGCTGTTACAGTTTCTCTTTTACATTATTGTTTAAATCTCCTTCAAAGGTATGGTTTCTTAATCCCCTGCTGCTTTTTTTTTTTTCTTTCTTCTAATAAAGAATAAATAAATTTGCAAATCCACACATGACTGAAACAAAAGGCAAATAAGCCCTGCACGGTTTGTGTTTGGTGCGGGATACCTCATTTTGATGATTTCAGTCATCATTCATTTGAAAAGCAGGAACTATGATTGTTAAGCCTCATTATTTTCAATGAAGCCTGACAGTTTCAAGGTTAAACAGAAGACAGCTACTTTCATCCCAGTGGTATTTCTCTTCAAACATGGGCAGCTCTTCACTAACTTGTCTGCTCTGGTGTGCAGTGTCACTACTTGGTCACAGAGTGGTGCACATCTAAGCCCAATCGCGGGACAGTGTGTAAGCAGTGACCTTCCAACCTATGTCTCCCCAAATGAAACCTCAGTTACTGAAGTCATTTTTCCCCCACTTGTATAAGCCACACAGTATTTCTTTTTAACTGAACAGTGATTTAAATAAGCCATGATCTCAGATTTTNAGTTAAAAAGTGGCTGAGAAAGCTGCAATGATTCTGAACATATAGACTGTTAAAAGTGAGGACTGATCTGCCATTGCTTTCTGAAATTGCACATGGACTAACAACTGATTTAACAGGGAAACTTCTCAGTAAGAGAGGCTGAGGAGACTATGACCTATCAGTAATGGAGTTAAAACCCTTAGAACCCAGAAAACATTGATTTATCCACTATGAGAAAACTTTCGGGAGCAAATAACTTGTGAAAGCCCTGACTTTATACTTGCGTGGACTGACCGCACCGAGTTATGACTGTCTGGGTGCTGCCTCCATAAAGACAAAGAAGTGCAGTAGATGCGTGTTACAAAAACAGGAGAAGTGCACTAGTTGGTTAAAAAGGAAAAGCGATACATGGAAAACTGAAGGCAGAGGAGTGGCTAAGCAATAGTTTTTCACCTGTGCTTTCACTCTTTTAGAGTCCCTGTGGAACAGCTAGAACCAGCTGAACTTTCCACATAGGTTTCGTGGTGTCTGATAATTACATTAGGGTGGTGAATTCTTAATCTCATTTCAGGAATTAAGTCACCTCGTGAGTACAATGAAAGGTGTAACTTCATGGTGCTTGGTGGTTCCTGGAAAACAAGAGTGTTTCAATACGTACCGTGTGCATTAGTCATGACTTGTGGCAATAAATCCAAGACGTGTTAACTAGTTTTCCTGCACTGAAGTTACTAATGAATCCATGAGATAAAATTAATTTTGCAGTTTTGATAAAGCTGTGTTATTTTTATTTCCTATCTGCATTCCTCATGTTGTGTAATATATTAAAAAAAAACCCTGTCTTTTCAGATAAGAAAAAATGGTCAACTCTGCAACAGTGAATACACCTATTTGAACCTGCAACTATTTTTATCCATTACGGAACTTGTGTGTATAATATGCTGGACATGGCTCTAAAAGTGTTCTACTACACACAGTGTGTGCTTTTTTATAGTTAGTTTTTTTGTGGGAGAGCTTTCATCGAAGGATGCCATAAAATACAGATAAATTGAAGAAATAGCTTGAATGTGTGATTACTGGAGTGCTGAAGATAAATGTGTGCAAATGGAAAACACTGAACAAATTTAGCCCTTTGCATTTGCCTACATACTTTAACAAAAGGAAAGAACAAATTAAGCCAGTGAGATGCTGGACATGCTTATAGCCTGTGCCTTAAAACTAAGAGAGGATTAGGCGGCTCTCTGTCCTACTTATTTAGACTGTTAATTTTTCTGTAGTTGTGTTGACATAATAATCATATGGGCCACCTTCAAAATATCATCATCCACATCCTCAGAAACTTGGCTTGTTGAGTGTTTTGAAAAAGTTTTTGACGTAAACCACATGGGGTTTTAGGCATAAATTTATAAACTGGACAGTAAAAGTATCTGTTGGATAATGGGCAGGGTATTTTTTAAGGGGAAACAACAGCTAAGTGTTACATTTAACAAGAGCCACGGACCACTCATCTTTTAAAAAGTGCAAGAATCAAATGTCCTGCTTGCTTACACCGAAGTGTATATGTGCCGCAGGACTGCGGCACAGGGTTTTGTGTCAATGCCTTATGGGGACCTCACATACCAAATATACTACAAAAGAAGAGTGAGTTGGTATATATCGCTGACTGCAAATGGGTTGGGTTGTAGGTTAAAAAGTTTTCCGTAAGTTGTCTGCATTTTCCCTTAGTGTCTGTCTTTTACAGTAGTGCTTTGTTTCTGAGCATGACCACCACCAGGACAGCTTGGTTCAGTGCAAACACTGTCTCTTTCAGCCAGAACATTCCTAACGTTAGCTTCCTTTTTTTTTTCTCTCCTCTCCCTCTCCCCTGCCCCCTCTCAGGTTGGAAAGGCTGGTGGACGTCCTGAGGAAGAAGGTTGGAGCAGGGACCATTAGGACCGTGATCTGATTGAAAGCTCTAGACTAAGGAAGCATTCACATCTGGTGACCAGGCTGCTTCATTCAGCACTGTGTAAACACTAAAGCCTTAACTTAGCAAACAGTTGTTAGAAGTGGGACACTCCAGCGACATTCCAAGCTGAGATAAAATCAAATCATAAATGTTTAACTACTTTGCTGCTGAGTTCTGTGATTTGTTGAAATGTTTCACTGCAAACATATATTTGTTTTTAGGCAGATGCATTGTGGCACTGTGTACTGTGAAAAATGATGTAGATGCTTATTTTAACAGTCTGTCCTCTCGGTGTTACTAGACTACGGTCTGCTGCGAGGCACAGCTTGATCATGTTTTCAAATACTGCAGGCTTCAGGTGCAAAATCCTGCAAAGCGGTTTCAAAATTTAAATCCCTTATGGTATTTGTGAAACTGCAAACAGTCCAGTATTTGTATGTTAAATATATTAATTGATAAAGTAGGTTCACATTCAATAAATATCTCTGGCTAGTGTATTGGAGATTTTTTCCTCCTTACTCGTAGCCCATTGAATTGCCGCTAGTGATTGTGGCTACACCTAAGGGAATTATACATTTATAGCTTTATACAACGGTTGAATGGCTACTAGTAATACATGGCATTGTCAGCGTACACTGAAAAGAAATGTACGGTTAGGTTTCACTGGAGGTACAGCTTCATGAATTGCAACATGAAAGCCTTGTGACACTGTACAGTATCTCAGGCAGTGGGGAAGGTTTCCTGCATTGTTTTTAGTCACTCCTCTGTCCTTGCCTATGAGGGAAAATCTCAAATATTCAGAAACCACCTTATAGAGTCAAAATTCACCTTTTCAGTGTAAGGTGGGTCACTCACCCCTTTCCTACAGGACTTCTTGCCTGCTTCTTCTAGATCTCTGGATTGCTCTGCAGTGCAGGAGTACCATCCAGGTTGGGTTTGCCAACCCTCTGCTTTGTGTACTCCTGAAGTGCCCTGGGACTGAACTCAAGGGCTGAAGGATAGACTCCTACAGGGAGGGGAGAAATTGGGGGGTGAGGAGGAAAATTTGGGGTACACAGACATTATAGCCCTTACAGATACAGGAGAGTGGGACCTAGAGTTACATTTGTGACCCAAGCATCTCCCTGTATTCAGTATGTCTTTGTTACATGACCAAAGGTGAGCAGAAAGGTCAGGTCAGTGCTCATATAAACCTGCTCAAGAAGGCAGCTGTAATCTCTATGCAGCCCAAATTCAGTAATGAATCTCAGGAGCACGGTGGGCTTTAAGCTACTCCCAGGACCAGCGAGCTCAGGCAGGGTGGATGCCTACTCTGCTTTGTGTTTAATGTTGTCGTGCTGTCTTCCCTCTTAATGTTTGCTTGTACAGATGTCATGATAGGGCAGTCTAGCTGAAGAAAATGAAATTTTAATTTTGGATAGGGGGAGACATTTCAATGCCTGTTTTTCCTTTCAAGCACTTCCATATTAAACATTTATCATCTGCAGACCTAAGCACCTCCTATTTTCAGTTGACCAAACCTAACCCCTTGCAGGGAGATGAGTAGCATTCCTCCAAGCCAAATTTACCTGAGTCACTTCTAGAAACTTCTGAAGTGCTCCTTTTTGACCTTTGGTCAATCCTAAGATAGCCAGTGAGTCTGGAGTCTCTCCCCCACGCTTATGCAGTGGGAAGAAAATTTAATGCTTCCAGACCAGAGGACTGTCACCCCCCAGCTCCCAGCCCCTTCACCACCTCCTGTGTGCTGCTGTCCAGCGCTTGGGTGACTCAACCGCTCTTTTTCCTGCTGTCCTCATTGAGCTTTAGTGCACTAACTGAAAGACAAGATCTCCTGAGCTGCCAGTGCTGTTGAACTGTGTCTGCTCTAAGGAAGTGGTGAGGAAGGAATAAAGATAAAAATGTAAGGACTACCATACTGTGCTGGACCAAAGGTCCAACTAGCCCAAAGACTGCCTTTGGCAATAACCAGTAGAAGATGCCTGGGAAAGGGTATAAAGTCAGACCAGCACTAGTGACCTTTCTCCCAAGTGGTCTCCCAGCAATTTGTTATTTAGGGATTTTCTGAGCCAGAGGTGGTGTCTTCGTATTTAGCAGCATTTTTTTATTACCTGTTTTTGAATCCATTTAAACTTTTAGTATCTACTTGTTCGGGTCACAAGGACTTATGCAGTTAATGATAGATTGAGTGAAGAAATATTTCCTTTTCTTTGTTATGAACCAGCTCTATTCATTTGCTATCACCTAGTTTTTGTATTAGAGAAACGGTGAACAACCATTCCCTGTTCGTATTGCTTGTGATTTTTATCCCTTGTGATTTTACATATTTGGCATCCTTCCCCCACCATCTCTTTTCCAGAGAGAACCCCTAGTCTCTTCTGAAGAAGCTGTCTTGTGGTTTTAATTGGCCTTGTCATGCTGATCTATTTCTTTTTGAGTTCTGCAGTGTTTTTACTGAGATACAACCAGATTTGTGCCTGGTATTCAAGAAACAGACAAATTGTGACTTTAACAGTTGTCATGATGATGTTGTCTGTTTTATTCTCCATGCTATTGGTAATCACTTTTTAGCATTGGATTTGCTTTATGACAGATGATTTCTTGGAATTAATATTTCTGTAATAATAACAACTCTAGATCTCATTCCTCAGTTACAATATTCAGCTCAGAGTTCGTCATAGGGTGTGTATGAAGAGAGAACTGTTTCTGAATGCATAACTTTGCATTTATGGGTACTAAATGTCATCTGTTGTTCTAGCATGCATTCCCTGGTGACCATGAGCTCCTATTCCATCTCTTCTCACAGCTCATCTTTACTACTCGCAGTAACATAGTATCATCAGCATCTCCATGCCGAATATGGTGATATGAAATATCACCATCTCCAAATTAATCCCCTTTTCAAGGTGATTTCTTAGTTAAGTTGAACAACATGGGCTCTGGGGCAAAGGTGCCTGTACGACAATAAGGTAACTTTCCTTCACTGTGAAAATGATACATTTATTCTTACCCATTGTTTTAATCTAACTTTTAACTACTTATTTTTCCATATAAAGATCTTCCCTCTTCCTCCTTGGCAGCTTTGATGAGGAAGCTTGTTTGCTACTTTGGAAATGCAAGTTTACTACATCAGGGCTTGTTTTCCATGCATGAATGTGCTAAGTTCCTCCTTCCCCTATGTCCTGGTTTCAGCTGGGTTAGAGTTACTTTTCTTCCTAGTAGCTGGCATAGTGCTGTGTTTTGGATTTAGTAGGAGAAGAATGCTGATAACACACTGATGTTTTAGTTGTTGCTAAGTAGTGCTTAGGCTAGTCAAGGACTTTCTTTTTCAGCTTCCCATGCTCTGCCAGGTTCACAAGAAGCTGGGAGGGGGCACAGCCCAAGATAGTTGATCCAAACTGACCAAAGGGCTATTCCATACCATATGACATCATGCTCAGTATATAAACCGAGGGGAGTTAGCCGGGGGGCAGCGATCGCTGCTCGGGAACGGGCTGGGCGTCGGTCGGCGGGTGGTGAGCGGTTGCATCACTTGTTTTCTTTTCCCTGGGTTTTTTTTGTCTCTCTTGTTCTCCTTTTCATTGTAATTATTACTATTATTATTATTATTATTATTATTATTATTATTACTATTACTACTATTATTATTATTATTACTATTATTATTATTTTATTTCAATTATTAAACTGTTCTTATCTCAACCCGTGGATTTTCTTACTCTTGCCCTTCCGATTCTCTCCCCCATCCCACCGGGGGTGGGGAGGGTGAGCGAGAGGCTGCATGGTGCTTAGTTGCTGACTGGGGCTAAACCACGACACCCTAGGAGTATCGAGAAGTCCTCACCTTGCCCCAAGTCTTTCCAACTCTGAGCGAATAATCTTGTGAGTGCAGGCTTCATACGGCAAAACTGTTTGACCTCCATCCTCTTGTGTCAGCTGGCTTTGTTTAGGAAAGTAGGATTGGCCAGGCAAAAGCAGTCTAGCAGGCTTAATGTCAGATACATCTGGCTGTGGGTAATACTTGATTCGGTAAAATTAGGTGATAATTTTGCTTCATAAATTTCCTTTGACACTTTGTACCTAAGTGAAAAAATATTTCCTGACTCTGTCTTAAGTCTTGTACCAAATAGCCTGAAATTCAGTGAGCTTTTTAGTTAAGGGGTTTTATCATCCTGTAGATAAATGACTTTGAATCATAATTAAATTAGGTGTTGATTTTTAAAATTCAGCTAGAAATGTTTGTCTTCTTTGAAAAGGACCTTGGGAAATTTACTGTGTTGAGAGGCGAAGATTTGGAAACGGTTGGGTTCTCGCTCTTCCTTGCTAACAACCTGGTGTGTGGTCTTTGGCAAATCCCTTAGTGACAGTCATAAAAGGTAGGCAGCCCCTGAAGAGGTGCCTAGGCTCCTCGGGGAAGTTTGCAAAAGCATCTGTGTGGCTAACATCAAAACACTTTCGCTTCTTCACCAGCTGAAGTGAACAGCAAAAGTCCAGTAATGCAGGCCCAGCCTTTAGTGCCCTCGGGTGAATTTCTGGCCCCATTGAACCCAGCCTGAGTTTTGCCTTTCAGTGTAATGAGAGCAGGAATTCTGGTCTGGCATGTAGAAATAGGCAATAATGATAGCAAGGGTTAATTGGCTTTTATCATATAGTTTATTCACTGAGAACTGATTGATGTCCACACAGAGCTCTGAAGGGGAAAAGAAGCCTGCCCTGTATAGCAGACAAATGCAATTGTCACTTCTGTCCTAATTTATGAGAGAAGGATGAGATTGCATCAGATTATGTACCAGGAGTAGCAATTCATTTGCCTCCCGATGGAACAGCGGTTCATGATGAAAGGTGGCTCACCACAGGCAATGCTGATGGTGACGGTTGTAATTACTGGTCAAATTAGTGTCCCTGCTGTCTTGAAGAGCACAGAGATACTCAGAAATGTCCTTCCCCTGTGAGATTTTGTGTGTTTCTCTTGATGATCCTGCAGCACGTTATGCATTGGGAGCCTTTTCTGGTATATGCCAGGGTGAAATATGTAAATAGCATCATGTTGGCTTGGGATAAGAGCGTTATTAATGCTTTTCAGCACTGTAATTATATTCATAGTAAGCCTTCCCTAAGCCCTCACTAATTAACAATATTGTGACAAATCAACTTTAACAGAAAAGAACTGTGGACCTTTAGTCATTTAGTACTGTTTTTCATTCAGCCCACAGCCCAAAATTGGTAGCATGGTTTTCTGTAGTAGTGTTGGGAAAACTGCTGATATTTGAAAAGTTCAGAGCCAGCTCAGTCTTGTCAGTGGAATCCTGTAGATGAAGTCGGTTTGATTCCTCTTTAAATATATTCACAAGAAAGTAAGATTCGTTAGTTAATCATTAACGTAGGGGAATATTAAAACTGCTTTTATAAATAAGCCATCATATTGAAATAGTTTAGTAATGGCAATATGTTGTCACAGGTGCATTTATTTATTTATTTATTCCAAATCACAGGACGTTTTACAAGATACCTTAATTTTCAAATTAAATGATTTTATAAATATTCTTATCAGGTGATTTGTAACATCTTTAATCCATGCACACGTGTGAACTTGCTATCTAAATGTCAGGATTTCTCTGTGCCTTTATTTTCTTCATTTAGAATAATTCCAGATGAAGGCTGTTATGTTTGTTGTTTTTTTTCTTTTTAATTTGTACACCAGAAGATTTTCCTCCCATGCAAGAATAAACCGTGAGGCACATGAAATCACTGACCGGCAGTTTCTCTGATATTGTGCTTGCTAGGATCGCGGCGTTACATGTACTGACTCTTATCGCTGTACCATTTCACATCAGGTCTGCTGAACTGGACTTTCTCTGTTTGTTCTTCTCATGCATTGCTAAATAAAATGTATTCACAAGTCCAAAAAACCAAAATGGTGTTCTCATATTAGGTTGATTATAAGTCAGCTGTTGAGCTTCAGTGGTCTAAACATTTCATTCTTCAGTTTTGTTGGGAGCACACGTGTTCTGGGAGGCTTTTAAACAAATACTTGAAATGGTTGAAAGATTTACGTTGCCAGTGCCTAGCTAAATATGTAGTCTTTAGAAAAGACGTGGTTTGTTTTGGCACCATTTAAAAAACTCAAATATTTTAAACATTTGTTAAGTTCAAGCTTGCACATTTGAACTAAAAGTTAGCATTCCAAAATTACATCTCAGGTTACCTGTCTCTCTCTTTTTTGTATTTTGTAATCCCTTTATTAAAATAGTTTTTGCAAAAGGAGTTGGGTTTTGGGGTTGTGTGTTTTGGGGGTTTTTTTTGTTAATTGTAAAATATTGCTATTAATCAATTTTAAGGTAACATTTACCTGGTAACTCTATTCATCAGAAATACAACACCAGAAGTGTTTTCAGAATTTAGGGCTTCATGTTGGTAGCCAAGACTTGGTTGTAAAATTAATCAAATACAGGAATAGTGGCCAAATCCTGCAGTGCTTTACTCTTAGTCATACTGTGTACTGTGATGAGTAAGTACTAACCCTGATGGTGAGTGCAGGGCCAGGCAATAAAGAAAACAGTTGAAAAGGTGTACTGAACTGCTAAATACCTCAAGGAAAAGGAAAAGCTGTCTTTCACCTGGAGTTGGTTTTCTTTTCCTTCCCTTGGCAGAATGGGGGGCAGGGGCAATGGTTAGTCTAATTGTTTATTTAAAAAAAAAAATCACCTTTTATTTCAGGTTAAAACTTGTACTGAAACTTAAAAAGTTGAGAATGTATAAACTGAAACCACCATATTTTGTTTAAAGCCTGCAAGAACCTCCATTCAACAAGTCCTGGAGCACACCATTACAATTGTGTACGTGCTTTGGTGTGTTGCCCAGCCAGCCACCAGCTGCAAAGGGTCACGCTCCTTTCTGAGAAGCTGTCATCAGGAGGAGTTTGGCACGTTTCCTCCATGGTTACCTTGGGCCAAAGGTCCAAACGGGGTCACATTCACAGAAGCTCATCGTTGCTTGAATGGCTTCTGAACATGATAGAAGCAGATCCATTGTCATATGGTAAAACAGCAATATACCTCGTAGAACTGGTCACAACTGTTTCCCAGTGGCAGTGCTAAAGCAAGTTTGTGATAAACCTTGCAGAATACATTACATGAATTTATGATGATTAATACTCACACATGAATGCTCACAATGTATTTCACATAAAATTGAAAAATGTAATGGTTTCCCAGAGAATTCAAAGGATGGGAACGATGGTATATTTGTTCATGAACTATTAGCAGAACTAATTCCAGAGCCAAACGTATAAAAGCAAAAAAAGAAAATCAAAAGATTAAGATGCAAAAATTAAAAACTACTTTGGTACTACTCTAATTCATTTTCTGAAACCTCAGGACTTTTTTCATTAGTATGTGACTTCCACTGATGTAGTGCCACTATTTCACAAGTTTTCTGATCAAAGAGGTAAACTGTTTTCAAAAATCGGTTTATGAGAAATGAGGTTACTGGTGTCTAAGTTGATATAGATATCAACTTACAGATATCAGCTTAGAAGTTGAAATTTTGCTAGGAAGCAAGATTTCAAATGTCTGTAAGTAAGAATCAGCTTTTCAAAAAATTAAATTCTTCACTTGGCTATTTAGCTTATTCAGAGAACATACTCAACTCAGATGCAGCCTCTGTGAAAGTATACTGGACTAGAAATAGAATAACAAACAGTAGGAAGTCTCCATCAACACATGCTCATAGCCCCATTTGCGGCTTTAACATGCTATATAAAATTATCATTTGTTTCTTCCACTTTATATAGGGAAAATTTTCTCTCTCACCCCTAACATTCTACCAATGCATGGAGAACATCAGTATTACAGATGATGGTTGCTAAACATTACCAGTAGAGTTAAGCAAGGGAGGGAGATGCACAAATAGATAAAGATTAGGAATGTGATCAGCTGTGGCATTTGTTATATCACTTGTTTTAAAATGGCAGTGGCAGACAATGAAATGCTTCAAGCTATGACTATGGTATGGCCAGTCCTACTGCTCGACCGTATTCTCACTGGTGGGGACACTACCCTCATCCACAGTCCAAAAATGTAGGGCTCCATATCCACATCATTGGATATGGATATGGAGCTGTGGGGGTCCAAAACACCATATCAAACATAGGATTATGAGCTCTCAATGTGTGATCCAGTCAGCAAACTGAGAAAGATGTGGGTAAATCGTAGCTTTGACTTGGACTCTTCTTCCCATTGGACCAGGAAGGCACAAATCAGGACACCTGGCCTGCCCTGTTGTTGCTAAAGCAGCGTAACAGACAAAGTGCTAGGCAGAAATTAAATTTTGACCAGAACAGCAGAAAGGAATTGGGTGAAATCCAAAAATGGATCAGTGTGGAAGCTTTGCCTGCTTCAGATGTAGAAAAGGAGGAAAAGTTGTTACAATGAGTGACAGAAATACTTTGCTTTCCTTACACATAGAAGTCTTGAAAACTTCATGGAAGTCAAGGCAAGACACAGCTGTTGTAATATTTGAAAGTAGGTGTCTCACTGAGGTCAAAGTTGGTGTGTGAGCATAAGGCTAGGAAATTCATTGAAATTTTGTTGTGTTCAGTTTTTTCACTAAATTCTTGTTTGATAGGGCAAGCTACCTTGGTTCTAAATTTCAAGTAAAACAACATTTCTAATTAACATTTAGCTGGTTTGGTCACTGTATAATCAATATGAAAATTGGCAGTGTGCCCTCTACTTCTCACAGGTTGAGCAATAGAAATGGCAGTTGTCCTATCGCTAAGGCTTTCTTGGTATAAATATGACACAAAAAGTTATGATATCAAAATAGTAACTATTGAATTATATTTAATAAGATCTGATCCTTTCTACAATTTTCATCAATAAATCTCAGCACACATTTAAAAGGAAAATAAATAACAACAGTATTTTATCCCCAACTGGTAAAAGAAATGCCTAAATGAGCATTTGACTGTTGTATTTCTTCACTCTGGGCCTAATTAGAACTGACTAAACTGGACTGAGGATTTTCCAGGCATATCTCACAACCTCTATTGGTGCAGGCAGCGCTCCCAGATGTCAAAGCACTATTCTGGCTCAGGTGTACTTGTGAAATGCCACCTCTAGCCATCCACAACTCTTTATCACATTTCTAACAGTTCCCACTCTCTGGCTTAGAAAGTCATGGCTGCTGCTGTCCAAGTGAGTAGGCAATGAGCAGGGCTTGGTTAACCTAGCTGATTTTGGCTTAGCCAAAAGGGGGCTAAGAGGGGCTGCGGCCTTTTCAGTGGGCCAGACTGGTGACCACTGGGAACATCTGGAAGAGCTGGTCCTTGCTAATTTACAGCTCTCAGGGATTCATTCTGGGCTGTCTCCAAGATAATGAGTTGCCACTGTATGAATAAAAGGGCCATGTCTATAGCAAAGTTGTCATTTGGTGACTTAAATTGTAATGTGCGTATATTTGCTCAGTAATTGCTTTAAATCAAGCTATAAAATCATATCAGCAACAAATTTTATATATACAAGAGGAATTTTGTAGTCTTTAAGAAAAATAATACCCCTGTTGGACTACTTTATAGACTAATGTTTGGCTACCAGGCCATGGAAAAACCTCTGGAGCTGGTTACAGCTTCCCAGGAGAGTCAACAAAACTGAATTATACCATCCTAATATTTTTTTTTTTCCTCTTGCCGGTAGCAGCAATGTTCAGCTTGACAGAAGGGAGAGGGGCTCCCTCAGAGGCAAAGGGGAACCTCTGGAGTTTCAGGGCATCCAAAGATATAGGGATGATACTGTGAAAGTGACTGGATTTCTAGGGGATCTGTCATAGGGAATGGGGCTCAGAAAGGTTAGTGTGGTCTTGGGGACTGACTGTTCCCCCAAGGGGTATTATCCTGGCGGGAAGCTGCATTGTGTGCAGTAACTGAGGTTCAGCAGCAGCATGATGTAGGCAGTCATGCCTTCTGCTGACTAGATGACCCATGTTCCCCCTTCCCTAGGGGTACAGGATTCCTTGCCTGGTGCACACACGTGCACTGCCAAGGTAGAGAAGCTCACTTGGCCCTTCAGACCATATGACCACTTGGGCCCCGATATCTCCTATACTAAGGTAAGTTCTTCCTTAATTCAACAGGTCCCCATAAAAGCCAGCCAAAAAAATATTGATCAGACCAGCTGTGGCCAAGAGGGGTGGTGCTGCGTGTGCTGGTGAGCCAAGTGGGGAAGGAGAGGTCAAGACAGAAAGGCAGGGAGGAAAGGTGGAGGGTGACTGTGCTTTGCAGATCCTTGTAGGGTCTTGAGGTACCATCTGGCTGTGGGGTCCCAGCAGACAGGGAACCACTGGCCTCTGTGCCCATAGAGGACTGGAAGCAAGTTTTTAATACCATTCCTGCCCTTGACAACAACTAACGCCTGTCCGTGCCTGAAGTCACCTCTGTTTTATTCAGGCAATCAAATCTTAGCCTAAGCCATTTACCAAATCCGGTTGTTTGAGTACATTCAGTGTTTCTGCACATCCTTGCTAGAGTAACACATCACAGGTGCATGAACCAGGGCTGTGCCCAAATGGTGGCTGCACCTCTGCATGTCTAGATTACCAGGTCAGGCAGTGAGGGAGAAGCAGATCCCTAAAGTGAACAGGTGGCATAGAGCCCCCCATGGCCAGCTTCTGTGCATTTGGGGCTAGCTCCATGCTGGTCTCTGGGCTGGGCTGCCTTGTAGCAGGCGATAGAAGCACATCTCTCAGTATCATTTCTGTGGTGTCCCAAGTGCATCAAGACTGCTTGGGGATGTGAACCAAAGCACAGAAAGTGGAGGCAGCTGGGAGAGTGGCTTTTAAAGTGCCCCCCCAACACAAACCAAAACACAAATGTAGATGCATCCTGAGTGAAATCTGCCTCAGGAGTTTGCTCTTTGGAGATGTCTGTTTTGCACAGCGCAGGGCTCACTCTGCTGCGCTGTGGTTCCCCCGTTCTGACCCAAAGGCATTGCATATGGGACTAACTGCACCCATTTATAGTACTTTTGGACTAGAGCTTGCTCACCTCCTGAAGGCCTGAAGTGCAGGAGAAGCAGGACAAAGATGTGCAAACTCACCCTGTGCTCTGTGTTAGCAAAGGCTTGTCTAAGGGTTGTGCTGCTGGTGTGCAGTGATACCTGTGGAGAGTGAGAGGGAGGGACTGCTCTTACCTGCACAATACAGCATCAGACATCTGAATACAGCAACAACTGCCATAACATGTGTTGGAATGAGGCCAGAAAGCTTCACAGTTTTACTCTTCTTTGATCACAGAATGGAGAAACTCAGCTCAATTGCTTTTCAAGCAGCTAAATGCCCTGCTTCCTCCACATTTTGCTTGTCTGCTCATGATAACTTTATTTCCCCAGAGCTCTAACAGCCACTAGAGTAAGACTCTTATAAATCTGAACTGCCTGTGCCTAAAGAAAATATGTTTTCATCAGTGTGTGTTTTTGTGAAATCCCACAGGACTGTTCTCAACAGTCCTATATAGCAAATCCACAACTGCTCGTTGTAACTATCCGCCCTGAATTTCAGTAATGGTGTTATCCTTGTAATCTTCCAGTCATTGAAATCTGGTCTGCAAATCACTAACATTACATGTTACAAGGTGTTTCATCCAGAACTTCACCCAGAAGTTCACCCTTGCACAGCCTCATTTCCTCTAGAGCCAACCATTTGTTATTGGGTGACCTGCTACCTACTATCTCATTAAAAGTCTTTTTTTTTTTCAGTGCTATCAACATTTTATCTTCTTAGGGCTCTTCTAAAACCACCTGCTGCAGGTGTCTAACTAGGTGCTGTGACTATTGCTTTCCACTAGTAGTAAAGCAAGCCAAGGTCTGGCAGGCTGAACCACATATTACCCTCTTGACCCAGGATGTGTAGGAGATATACCACCACCTGCCATAGGCATGTCCTGTTCCCTCCTTCCACCCCACCCACCCCCCACTTGCAAAACCTGTAAATTATGTCTTTAGTTTCTATTCAGTTACTCTTTTACCTAAGTGATTCATATACAACACATGTATCTAGCTAGCTACCATGTTGATTTACGGTGATTATAATATGTGTGTATAATATAGTTCAAGCCAAAGAAAAAGATTTCCTTGGCTTGAAAAGCTATTGTGCATTGTAAAGGTGAGAAATCCTGTAGAATGGTTCAACATATAAAAACTACATGGCAGGCTCCTCCTCCTTGATTTACTGTTGCTTTTCTGGTGCTTTTCCAAGCACCCCTTGGTCTGTTGGCCACCCCTAAAGCAGGTCCCAGGCCTTCAGGTGGAACTACAGATGTGTGGGAAATTACAGATCCCTGACTAAGGACTCCATGGAGAATCTACTGCTGTTTCTGAACTTGTTTTCTAGTCTGTCTTTGTCTTCTTTCAGCTTCAGACCAGAAGGTCTCATTAAACTGCTTTTTCCTAAGAACTTAAAGAGCAATTTATTGTCCCAAATTCTTCCCCATTTTGATAATTGGAGACCATAATACATTACCATTAATCTTCTCTTGGATAAACTGAACAGGGTGAGTTTCTGATATCACTTATCAGGTATTGCTCAGACAGTAAGACATTTCTAATTCGTGGGCATGCAGATGCTTGAATTGCACACAACACTGCCTTCCTGCTCTCAGACATGGTCTATATGGATATGGATATATGGATATATGGATCTCTCCCTGCCCTTACTGCGTACTTTCCTGATTCCGAGGACCGTGCTCGTTTCCTAAGGCACAGCACCACCCCAGGACCTCATACTCAGTGTCAGTCCTAGAGTCAGAGTAGGTGTAAGTGTGGTCCATTCCTTCCTAAAATTTTCTGGATGTGGAAGAGACCAGACAGAAAATAATCTGAGGCAGAAAACAATGATGAAAGAGTAAGCTGAAAGAAAGATGGTAAAATAGAGTTAGGAAGCTCATTTCAGTGAATTCTGCTTCATTAATGTTGATGCCTGTGTCCTGCATTTTTGTTGCTGGACCATGAATCTTCCTGAATACAGAAAGAAATAGGTCTCTGTCACAACCATCTGAAAGTCAAAAGAGCTGAAGCCGGGTAAATGTCTAGTAAGGCTGCTACAAAAAAAAAGCGAAGTGATTTTGTAGTTAATCTAGTTGTTTTAGTTGTGTTCCATGGTGATTTTAATTACACTGTAATTTGAGCTAAGTTAAAGGATGGTAAGAATAGTGGCTGGGTAGACGTCAGTGGAATGTGAATGGAAAGAAGTGATTTGGGGGGCAGATCTGATGGGCAGGAATATTGCTCCGCTCCCGGGGAGGGGGTGAGGCTGTTCTTGGCATGAGCGTGACAGGGAGCGGTGCCAAGAGGCAGGCAGGGCTGGCAGCGAGGGATGACAGCCGCTGGGTGGGAAGAGTGATACTGCACTGACCATGAAAAGGGGGTGAGAAACACTGCATGGACACTGGTTAAGAAGGAGGAGGTCAAAAGCAGGACTCAAAGATGTTCAGAAAAATATCACAAGAACAGAACTGCAGAGCTGAATGCCAGCACTGAGCATCCCTCCTCCCTGGTAGGCACTTCACAAAATCTATGAGGCTGTACCTTGAATTCACTTGAGTTTTGCCCTACCTGACAGCAGTGTCTGCCCCTCACAGCTAGAGGGGTATCCAGCTGGTAACTTAGCTTTCAGGTCCATCAGTAATGGCTGCATTCAATCATCAGCTATGGCACTGGTGGACCCTAAATTACTAGTTTGATTAAGCAATGCTGTCAGAGCTGTGTGCTCTGCAGCACTTGAAAGAAATGTTATTTAGGTGGACTGGTGTGGAGTGGCAGTAGTTTTGACCAAAGTATTCCTAGGAACGTTAACACTTAGGTTGAAATACATCTAGCATTGCTACCTTGGACTGTAAAGTCATGTAAGATGCAGGAAGCAATCACTTCTTGAGTCCATGCTGCAGCATTCTGATGGTAATGAGGAGCTACTGAGGGTCAATATTAAGAACACTCTTACTGATGGGGCAAAATATTTTGTGTTGATGGGGAAAAAGAGGCACAGCTCAGAAAAGATAGGCTGTCTTTCGTGTTTCTGTAGTATGTACTGTGTATGTGGCAAATAAGTCTTATTACTGAGGGAAGAAATGGTAGTTTGTGCTGGCATATATCATGTTTTGATGCCTCATATTTCTTAAAAGACAAAAGCAGTCACAGGGATGACAAGTGGCCCTGAGCATGGCGGAACTGGCTGCACCCCTCTAGTTAGAGAGAAGTGTGTGGGCAGAGGTGCTGTGGACTCCTTTGAAAGCCAAGAACTCCCCTATAGCAAACTCATACTATCTCATGGGATCAAGACCACAGATTTCCCCTTTGATTTTCAAGAGCTCTTGTCATAAAAGAAAAGCCAGCATTAAATGTGTGCCACCTTTGCCCCTGCACTTTGGGGAGCTCTTATCACAGGAGAGACCTCATTTCTGCTTTCAGATTTTGGAAGGACACAGAATCTATTGCACTTTCTTACAGTGCCCTGGAACATTGGCTCTAAAGCAGAAAACTAATGATGGACAGGTTGCAAAACAAATTCTATGAAGTTTGCTTTGTGAAGAAGCTGATCCAACTTTTTTTTTTTCCTTTTTTTTTCTTTTTTTTTCCCCAGCAAAAGCAGGTCTCAGAGTAGGTAGCTGAAAGCCTTGTTGCCTTTTTCAGACACAGCAGATAATTTTGTAGATTTAATAGCAAAATTCATATTCTATTTCCTTCTGCTATATACTTGCATAGATGAGATTTTAATTTACTTTTTTTCCAAGGGTAAAGGTACGGATTTCCAAGCCATACAAAGTAAGAACTGTGCCATTTTAGTAAAAATTACTTGAACTCTATATACTATTTTCGTAATCCCATCTTCCACACGTGTATATCAGCATTTTTTCTGTATAGACTCTGTGGCTTGTATGCGGTCTTGCTTTTGCTATAGCCGTTTCTTGACAGCAGGATCAATCCTGCTCCTGCCAGGTGCTGAAACTGCTGAACTCACTTTGGCTGAATAAAAGCTGTGGGTGCGACACCAACAGCTCTTAGCTCCCCTCTGTGGAATGCTACATTTGTATTAACATGTATCTTTCTTTGTGATTTTTTTTTTTTAAGCTGAAAATGATGCCCTTTAAAATCTCTTCCTGGGGGGAGAGAGAGAGGGGTTGAGAGAGAGAGGGAAAAAATACACTCCCCTTGGAATTTAACCTTAATTTGAACCAAGATCAGTGAAAGAAAAGCACTTTCGTGCATTGTTCACCAGCTCCACCCAGCCAGTCCCTTATCTAACCTGAGTCTCTATTGCCTATAGCTTTGTAACTTCTGCAGTGGTACGCTCCACATGCTCTTACATGCTTTAAAACCAACCTGGAGACACTGTGACATTATAATGCCAAGAAACACCTAGTGATCCTATCTTGTAGGTCCTTAGACTGCACAACGCGGCAGCAGGGACTGTCCTTCCACAGGTTTATAAAGGGCCTGGTGTGTACTGCAAATAAACAGACATGGTTATTCCTGACCACTGGCAAAGGTGACAGCAGCTTCTGAAACCCCTGAGTCAGCCTCTCCCTACACCCCAAACCAGGAGATATTTAAACATTAGTAACTCTTCGTTTTAACCTGATTCCTTGGATTTCTTTTGCCTTTAGAGGGAAGCAGCCAACCCTTGATTTGCATGACGTCAGCTCGGGGTCAAAATTCAACCTTAAACACACACATAAAAAAGCAAGCTTCCTTGTTTGCTGTTCACAGGCGGACTTCCACTGTATGTCTCCTATCATCTGCACGGGGGGCAACAGCCAGTAGATTGCCTTCCTATTACTTTTCTCTTCCTAGAAAAGGCAGACAGCTGCTCCAGGTGTGGTCCACCTTCATGCTGTCCCCTATCCCCTATCAGCCATCTGCTCCCTGCAGTCATCTCCCTTTCCCGGCATCCCTTAGTTTCTCCTGACTCATGACCACTTGGTCTACCTTCCCTCGCTTACTGTCTGCTTTATATCCCTTCCTTCCACATCCTTATCTTTCCTCCAAGCCCTCATTGCTTGTAATTCCCATCCCTGCTTCTCTCATGCTCACAGGCCCTCTCCCTGGTTCTCCAGGGTCCTTCGTGAGCCTGGCTTCCCCAAGCCCATGGTCCTTTATGCTAAGTGCTGTCTCCCTTCACCTGCAGGCAGATGTGGCAGACACCTGGCAGAGGGCAATGGGTGGTGCCACCCCTGCCAGCGAAAAAGGTGTCCATCATCTGGGGAGCAAACTTCTTAAAACTGAACGTAGGAAGCAGGCATTCACGACAACTGCTCGAAATACAGACCAAATATTGTGCTTCTCAGAAGGAAGGAGATCATACTATTAAATGCACCAGTGGCTTGCTGTGTATCCTCCCCTTTTTTAACAACCGCCGGCTGCTTTTCTTTTAAAGAGGTGTTCTGTGAAATGCCGTTTGTTTTCATTCTAGATAGCCTAGTAATAAAACCCTTCAAGGAAATACTGCATATAGCATTGTTCTTACACTCCTCGAGTGTTTGAAGGACCCCTTGGAAAGAGCGTGCACCAGGAGACGGGAGGGAGGAAGCAGGAAAAATCAAAATAAGAAATATCAAGGAGACACAGTCAAGCATGAATCATTTTGGTATTTCGGTTGAACCCGAAGCAAGATCAGATTTCACATCCACCCTCGATGAGGCTGGCATTTTCACACACACTGCGAACCTGTTGGCGTGCAGGCGGCTTGATTTCATGGTTATTACAGGGGCCATTGGCATATATTTAAGCCCAACTTAGATGAGGGGGTTTGGAGGTTTGGGGCGGGGGTGTGTGTCCATTATTTTTAAGAAAATGGCTGACCAGAAGAACAGTTACTCGTGCTTAAAAAATAAATAAATAACCTTACAGGCAGGTAGGTGGTTTTTAGTAGATACCCACCCGCCGGGGAGCTGCAGCCCAGGCGCCTCCGCGGTGGCTGGAAGCGCAAGTGACTCCACGGAGGAATGAAGGCGGCTGCAGCCCCGCGGAGCGCTGCGGAGGGAGCGCGGGCGCGCGTCTCTGCGCCCCGGGAGCCGCCGCCGTCGCCGCCTGGTGCCTCTGCCCCAGGTCGCTCCGGGGCTCGGCCGGCAGCAGGAAGAGGAGGAGGAAGAAGAGGACGAGGAGGAGGAGGAGGAAACCTCCCGGCGTGCGGGAGCGCTCCGGCCGCTGCCCGCCCCGCGGGGACTGCCCGGCCGGCCGCTGCCTGCAGCCGTGGGCCGGGGCTGGCTCAGCAGCCGGGGCTGGAGGGGCGGGGGGCACTAAGCCCTTGCCTTAAGGAGCTGGGGGGGGCGGATTTCAACACAGTCACAGGCTGACAAACGTGCCAGGTCCTTCGCTCGCTCTCCAGCCCTTTGCAGCGGGCGGGCTGGCGGGGGAGAGGCGCCGCCGCCCCTCCCGCCGTGCCAGGAAGGCTCCCCGGCCCGCTGGGTCTCCCCGCCCGCAGTCCCCGGCAGCAGCCTCCCCGCTCCCACCGCTCCGGGGCCGACGATCCCTCTGCCCTCGGCGGCAGCCCACGCACCCGGGACCGGCGTGTGCTGGAGGGACAGGGCAGGGACGGGGAAGGGGGAAATCCCCGCGCGTTGCTGAGGGCGTGGGCTACCTTCTGGGTCCCCCTCCCGGCGCTCCGCAGCCGCCTTAGCCGGAGCCGGCGGCAGCGCCGGCAGCAGCCGGCCGGGGAGCCCCTCCGCCCCCCAAAAGGAGGCGAAGCCCCATGAACCGCTCTGAAAGCGGCAAAACGAGGCGGGCGCCGGGCAAAGCAGCCTGTTACCCGCTGTAATTGCAAACGCCATTCGGTGGCCCGAGCTTTAATTCCTCCCGTGATCATTTTGAGACGCCCCTGTGCCTGTGTTTAGTAAGCCGAGCAATAATTTTGTAATTAAACCAGTGCTATTTTGGAAAAACTCTTTTTTTTTTTTTTTTTTTTTTTGTCACGTAGATCTTTAATTTCTAAGTATCCTGCTCCACTCATACTGGCTCAGGGGTGTTGCATGTGCCAAACCGCAAAGCCTATAGAGCACAGGTCCTTGCAGATGAGGAGAGCTCCAGCCTGTGCCTTCGGTAAACTAAAGACCTCTGTGTCTTCGTTGCCTATATATTGACTGTTTTCACAGGTTTTTCGCTGTGGTTTGCAGCTCAATATTGAAAGGCGTTATTGATACTTCCAGGGAAAAATTGAGAAAATTTTTTTTTTAATTTTTTTTTTTTAAGTATAATGACAGCTGATGTTTTCTCTGTGGTTTTCTCTCTTCTATTTTTTTTTTTTCCGTACTAAGGTTACTGGCATGGGAACGGCACTGTTGTACTTCACGACCTCATCGACACGTGCTGTGTATTTGCTGCAGTCCAAAGGATCTGACTGTTAAGAAGTATTCGACCCTATATATATTTATATATATATATATATATACAGTTTGTTCTTAGATTGCCCTGTCACAAACAATCCAGCTGGTTAAGCACAATGACCTTCCTTCTTCTGAAATCACAAATTTGAAAAGGAACGACTCCTTTCCATGAACGTCTTTTCTGGTTAATATACACTGTAGCTTTTATTCTATTCCAGCATTTCTAGAATGAAGACAATATATGCAATGGGAACACATTTATGCCTTAGAAAACGTATTAATACATATTAAAGCCTTTCATGTTACCAGAAATTTAAAGGCATTGGCAAATCTGCCAGTATGGTAGACTGAAATGTTCTGGTTTCTCACATGAATATGTATTTGCTAAAAAGTTCAGAACTACCATGTGAAGAACCCCTGTTTTCAGACAATGTGCGAAAAATACTGTATCCTTTATTTTTAGTGAAAGAAACATATTTTCATAGCATCAAGATGAGTCTGGAAACACATTCAGTTTTTCCAAGCTTTAAAAATCTGAAACACTGATAAAAAATATTGAGTGGTTCTTGCAGTTCCGCCCTGCAAAGTACTGTGCATCTCTTAGAGGCGCTTAGAATTGCTGTTATTTAATTAGGTCTCATTTACTTATTACATTCCAGTAACCTATGGATTGTAGCATGCTCCGTAACAGAGTGAAACAACATTCCCTGTTTTAAAGAGCTGATAACCAAAGGTTGGAAATACCTCCCATGGCCCCCTGCTTCTCCCACTAAGGTATTTTCAGCCTTTATTTGGCTTGAGCACGGCAGACGCCCACACAGTTGTCTCCCAGCGGGCCTGCATTGAGCAGCTGACCTCTCAGTGCAGCTCTCCCCTTGGGATGCTTTGAGTCCAGTTGTGGGTGTGTTTGTGCCTGTATGTGTGTGTGTGTGATTGTGTGTGAGACTGAGTCCCAGTGAGGAAGAACCTCATCCATAGGCTGATCTCTCCCAGATTCTTAGAAGCAGCAGAAGGAAACCCACCGGCTAATCTGCACTGCTGATAATGGAAGAGTAGAAACTATCTGCCACCCAGAGTCCTCCCAGCCATCCTTTGGCATCCTTAGACACCTCTTTCCCTTGCTTAGTGGTGTTAGGAGGGTGATCTCAGATGGCTTCATTCTTAAAGTTGGAGTTGATAAAAGACAGTGTTGAGGGAAGAGGAAGCATTTGGAGATTGCTTTCATTCAGGAGGGCATTGCTATGTATCTCTTGGCTGTCTCTCCTACCCATCTTGGTTCTCGAGCAGGTTTGACCTAGTGGCTTGCACTCATACAGGCATGCAAAAGGTTTTTACTGCATCAACTTCTATGTCCCTCATTGGTATTTATTTAATTTTTGAGGAGATCATGGTCTGAGCAAGCCATTCCCACCTTCACTGTTGTCAAAGGGCACCAATAGCCAAGAAAGGTGAGGGGGAAAGCAGGGGTGGCTGGGGGTGAAGGAGCAGGGATGAGGCTGCCCATGGCTCCCTCCACAGGACCCCGCTCCAAACCCTGTGGCTCAAGGCCGCCTGTCACAGATGACAGCCAGGCTGGTTTCAGGACAGCCTGAAGTCAGTGGGTGGGAGCTTGGGATCTGTTTGTTGCTGGGTTTGTTTCCAAAGCTAAAAATGTTCCGACTGGCTTCGCCCACCGCGTGTGCACAGGTTGTGACCTCCACTGAAGCACCCATGGAAACTCAGAAACAAGTTGTGTCCCCCCCAGCCACCCACCGCCCCGTGGAGGTGAGGGATGAGGGCTGGGCCACCATGATGCTCTGCTAGTGCCCAGCTGCTGGAAGGGAAGGAGGTCCTCCATCCTAAACCTGGTTGGTTTTTACAATTTCTACCCGAATTTGGGATATGCCAGTGGCTGCAGGGAAAAGAAAGTAATCAGCTATCAGTCCAAATTAAAGTGATACTTTTAAATCCAATCGCCTTTGTACTGGTTTCTCTGGAAATACGGAGTGCTAAAAATTAAATCCACAGAGCTGCCTTCGACCTTTGCCTGTTAAATCATGATATTTTAAAAAAATAAACGGAATTCTGTTTAATTTGGCAAATGTCTTCTGTTTATTTTTACTTAGCACTGCATAGCATTATATGCAACTTTTGGCCCTGAAAGGGATGAAGGGCAGGAAACCCTGGACGGATTTAAAACAGAAAGAAATGCAGGCTAACTTATGTCTGACTGGTCCAGTGAGCTGGAGATGGTGCCGTGTCCTGCTTTTTACTAGAAAGAAATCTGGCGTGAAAGCAGGATCTTTGTTGCCTAGGAATTAAGTTGTTGCTGCTGCTTATTCCTTACCTGAACTCCTAATCCTCTGTTTGTGCTACGGCACAAAACAAATTATTTCTCATAGACCAAAGGGCTCCCTTGTAACAATTAAAGTCTATTGTGTAAAAGTATAAATGGCACATTGATCGTTAAGGTAAGCTGACTTGCAAAAAGTAATTCTTGGACGTGAAGTATGTGGTCATTTAATGTATACTTTGGAGAAGTCATTATGCATGGGGAGGTAAACTACAAACAGTAAAATGCTTAGTTAGACAGTTAGCTTCATCTAAACAGACCTCAGCAGAAACAACGTGAAGTTTGCTACTACTTCTGCAGAAGACAAGAGTATTTTGCTGCTGTTTTCCCTGGGAACAGCGACCTTATTTTAGATTTTTTTTTTAATTTCTTAAACAAATAAGCAACCCCCTCCCCTCAAATAAAAGTAAACCCCTAAGGCACTTCACAAAGTGGGAAATATCCTGAAATCCTTGAACCTCGGACTCTGCTGAGGTCAGTGCAATCTCAGTCCACACTCATTAGGAAAAGAAAAAAGAAAAAAACCTACCCCCTGCCCAGGGAGTGTTTAAAAGGAGGAGTGTGGATCCACAGAAACCGGTCCTGTCAAGGTCAGTTTTGTCTTGTGAGAGGAAAGGCGACAGGGTCAGCATTATTGCACATGAGGAAACCCCCACGGGGGCTGGAAGAGGTCGTCTCTCTCTCCTCCTGTTTCCCCCTTTGGCCAATGTGTCCCTGGTTGGGGCAAACCTCCCACCGAAGGTGATGAGATTTCTTATTCCCGGATGGAATTCCTCAGCTGGCCAATTTAGGGTTCCCGGCTCCCAGTTTAGGGTGGGGTGGGAGGACTTTTGCTCCCCGGAGCGCAATTTGACTCTTGGGAAGCGGGGTGTCCCCCTGCCCCATCCGGAACAGCCAGGAGGTCCCTGGGTGACCGATACGCCTTGCTGGGCCCCTTCCGTGTAACTGCCAACGCCTGAAGGGCTTTGCCTCGGAAAAACAGTTTTGAAGACGTCAATTTGCAAGGTGTGGCAAACACCCGGGGTGTGAGGCTGGGTCTCCGCGCCTTTCCGCGGCGCTCCGCGGGTGCATCTCTGGCGGTGGTGGCGGCTCCCCTCGGCCTTCCGCGCCGGCGTAAGGTCTTACGGGGCCCCTTCAGCGGGCGCTGGGAAGTTCGGAAACACGAGTGGGTTCTGCGGTGGGATGGATGCGTGTGTGCCGGTGCGCAGAGACAGCGAGGTTTGCGTCTCTAGCCCACCTCGCCACCGCTCCGTGTGCCTGCGGGCACGCGTGTAACACGCACCCGCACACCACCCGCACAGGGCCCCGGCACCGCCCGTCGTACGTGCAATGCCTTTAACCCCTCATCGCTATATTTTGCTTGGCTTTGAAAATTAGCCTGTTTGGATAACACCCGGTAGAAAACATTTACGCTGGAAGCCAAACAGGCAAATATTTTAATCTCTCATATTAACACAGCGGTTTTCCAATCGGTTGATTTTTTGTGCTCGATTATTTATTTATTTATGTGTGTGCGTTATTCATTCATCCGCTCCGTTCATTCATTCATTCACTCGCTCCGTCATTCATTCATTCATTCCTCCATCTCTTGCCCTCCACCGACGAGACCGAATCCGCGGTAACCGGGGCTGTGCCTGCTGCCGCTGATAACCCCCGGTGGGGTTCGTTTGCATGCCCGTTGCCCTGGGCGGTGTCGGGGTGTGATGGTGCTGAGAGACACCCCCACACACACACCCCGATCCCTGCTAGGACAGGTTTCTGGGTGTCCCTGCGGTCCCTGGAGGTGGTGGGGCGGGGGGAGGCGACGGCGGGACTGTTTGCCTGCTTGGCTGCTCGGTGCTTGCGGCGGTTCCCCACTGCTGCTAAATCTCCGCGAAGTCAGCGTGAGCAGGCAGGGACCGCAGGTGCCGCGGCTGCACCCGGGCAAGGACGGGTGTCCCAAGGCAAGGATGTCCCCCCGCCTGCAGCCCGGCTGACACGGGGACGGGCGCCGGGGGGCGCCGGGGCAGGTAGCGGAGCGGCGGGGCCCGCCGGCCCCGGGGCCGTCCCGGGGAGGGAAATGTCAAGAACCTCCGACCCAGCCGGTGCCGACTCGGCCGGCGGAGGGAGGAATGCGCAGTCAGACCACCAACGCGCCTTGAGCTGTACAATGCGCCACTTAATACACTTCTGTAATTTAAACTTCTGGGGACCCCCTCCTTCCAAGCCGATTTTCGATATAGGTGTTTTCTCATCTCCCCCCCCTTTCCCTTTGAAATGCCCCCACCCCCCTCACCCTCCCGCTCCCTTTCTTCTGAGCCCCGCTCTCTAATTCTAGATGAGTATTACTTTGCTCTTTTCGTTGGCCAAGCACAATTGTGTTATTGGAGATAATGAATTCAATCCCCATCAAAGAGCATTAGGAGCGCCTTGGCCCTGTAGTGCCTTTTTTCAAACCGGGAATGAAAGGCAGAGAGAAAATTCTCTGGGTAGCCTCCGCGATGGCAGCTTTTGAAGTGAAGGGAGGCGGGCATTGTTGTTCACATTTTTGTCCATACGGCTGAAGAAAGACCGGCGGCTTTTGATGAGAAGATGAGAACCGCCTCGTAAGTTGAGCAACAAGTTAGATGGCGAAGTCTTACCGCTGCCTACTGCCTGTGGATAACATATGTCCCGCATTAATAGGGGCTCAAGGGAACAATTGCCCGGGGGGTGGGGGAGAGCTCTGCTCTGCACCGGCCAGCGGCTCTTTTTTCCCCCGTCCTCTGGACACCGGTGCCCCGACGGGGGTGTTTTTAAGGGAGACCCGAGGAGATGCGTCGTGGCTCTTAGGTGGCTCGGGTGTCCGCAGGGCCAAGCGGCGGGGAGGCGGTGTGCACCGGCCCCGGGCACCCCCCTGGGAGGGGGGACGGGGGGAGCCCGGTGGGCGGGCGGGGATGTGCAGGGTCCCCTCCGCTCACAGTTTCTGATGGCTCTGCCAGGGGTCCTGGTGGCCGGGGCGTGATGTTAGGTCTGCTGCCATGTATTTGGAGGCGAGGGCATCTACCCGTTCTCAACAGGAGTCTTTCTTTGTTATTTTTTCTTCCCAAATTCCCCACTAAATGTGGGATCGGGGCTTGGTTTTGTTACCTTTTGTTGTTTTTGTCGTTCCCTTTCCATTTCATATAACGTAATGACATACGTGAAGTTTGTAAAGTACTTCCTTAGATAAAGCAACCAAGCAAGGAAAAAAAAAAAAAGAAGAGGGAAAACGTCTGTTGGTCACACCAGATAACCTTAGAAATAGAAAACTTGTTGCATATATTTGAATAAGTTCAGACATGCTCTTATTCCAATCTCCTGCCCCGCAGTTCAAAGATTCCCCGCCCCCGGGGCTTTATTATGCTAAAGAGGTCATTACTGAGAGTCACTATGGAGAGATCCCGGTTTAGCAGAATGAGGCCCACCTCCTAGTTACCAACGTGTTTACATTTTCCGCCGGTCATAACCGGAGGAAATGTACGTTAGCAACCCGCCGGGCAGGCTCTGAGAAGAGAAAGAATAAAGGGGAAAATGTATTTCAGCTACTGCGCAGTAGATTGCAAATGTAGATGATTCATTAGGGAGCGCTTAGAGGTATCGGGGACAAAGGCGGTGTTTGCCGTAGAAATGGTTGCTGCGAGAGGGCCAGGTCCCGCTCCCGGGGCTGGCGGCTCTGCCTCTCGGTGCCCGGGCTGGCTGGGGGCGAGATGAGAGCCCGCTGCGGGCCGGCCGGGGCCCGAGAGTGAGCCTGCACCCCCGCGGCCCGCCAGCGTGGCGTGGGGTAGAATCACGCGGGTGCCGCTCTCAGCGGCGTGCGGCAGCTCCTGGAGCCCTCCCGAAGTGGGTGCCAGCCCCGGGGGGGCACACGGCACCTCCGCCTGACTGCTCATGGCCAGCGGGTGGCCCGTCCGTGAAGGGGGTGCCCCCGCCCCAGCTGATGGGGGTGGGTTTTTCCCCCGGACGACGGCGGACTCGGCACCCTTTCACTGCCAAGAGGTGTGTGAACGGGCCCGGTTTCGGAAGCAGGCATGCGGTCACGCGAAACGTGTCCACCCGGGGACCCCGCCCCCACGCTGTGCCCTCCGGGGACCCAGCGAAGGCAAAGGACGGGGGTCGCAAACCCAAAGCTGGGCTGGACCACAGGTGGGCAACGCCGCCCGCTGGGGGAGGCTCGGGCCACCGGGGCCGGGCAGCAGACCGAGGCGGGCGGGGAGGGCAGCGGCACCCGCGCCCCGCGCTCTGCGCCCCGCCGGNAATAATAATAATAATAATAATAATAATAATAGTAGTTCCCATTCTGAAGGTAGCTCCCCCTTGGAATAACGAGCAGGTGTATGAACATTTCATGGGAAAAAAATAGATCACCAACAGTAAACCGGTAGTAGCAAAATAACGACGAGCTCCTCCTAAAATAACCCGCCTGGGCAAAACCCATTCGAGCAATGCTCCCGCAGCAGAGGCGCCATTCGGGGAAATGATCGTTTCAATGAATTCAACTAAATGTAGGAGTTTTGGGGTGGAGAGAAGAGAGGAGATTGCAATTTCTTCCCCTCGTAGAGACAAATGGATTCTGCCATGAGGCTACATATGTTTTAAATCCTAATGACTGGAGACAAAGGTGAGCGCTGGCAGTTTGATCTGTCCAAAGTTCAAAGATCTGAAATCTCAATGAGTGTCTGTTTGAGGTGAAGGGGAGAAACACAAACACCATGGCACGGCTTGGGCCAGAAAGTTGTGCGGTTTGGGAGTGAAATGCGAGGTTATTTACGCTAATCTATCCTTAACTGCTACTTTGTCACAATGGGCAGAATAATTAGTAGAAAATAACCAGAGAGAACAAAGGCAGGTTTTCTTCTTATCGCCTCCCGTTTTCCACTCTTCTCTTCCCTCAATTATTTTCTCCCGCTGAAAAAGACCTTTCGACACTGCAAATCGCAGAAAATGTACAATCTGTTTTTTTTAGTTATTACTCTCCCTTTGCTAGTAGCTGAGAAGCCTGGCTTTGCATTAAGAGAAAAAAAATGACACATTTTGCAGCACCGCCCTTGACATTTAAATAATCAAACTAATTGTATTTTTATTTTAGCTATTAACCATTCTCCTATATTTCCTAACGCAATATTACAGCGTGGGAGTTTTGCGAGGACTTACGTGTACATTCCGTACCCCGGTCACTCTCTGTGCACTATTATGGTGTGATTTTGTCCTGGTCATTGTGTGTTGTGTGTATTTCCACTTGTCTCCCCTGGAAACAAATACATATTAATTATATATATGTTAATATACACAATGTATGCATCTATATGCCTCCCGAGAGAACTTTCTATCCCATGTTTATATGAGGATAATTTGCTTCTTCACGAATTAAAATGAGCACAAAAACGCTCACGAAAATTTGTGTTTATTGAGTCTCTGTTTTTAAAATATTTTTCAGAGTGATTAATCACATATACTCACACATATATGCCTAGATCCCGTTTTGTCATAACAGAAAAGAAATAATACAAGGTGCATTGTTATCGCAATCAAGCGTTTTATCTACAATATCGCTGTAAAATTAAAACCGAGTCAGTTGCTCTTTTAAAGGCTAGTTGGCGTTACAGCAAGGGAATGAATTTATTTCGGGTTTATGTTGACGGACCAGTAGCCATTCAAGTATTCAATATCTACTCAACATTTCAAAACAGTTTTTGAAGCTATGCCAACGGCTGAAGTGTTTTCCCGCGCCGTTCTTTTACGATTTACTTATATGTTATTGACACGACTAAGTTTCAGAGGGAAAAACTGACCGGGAAATATTTTTTTCTCATCTTTCAGTCCCGAACATTTCAAATTAATTCCTTTCAATAAATGTACACCCTCCGATTGTTTGCGGATGTAGATGTCAGTGTTGTCCATTCGCACTCAGAAAACAACCCAGAAGGTACTTGTGGTGTTATTCCTCCCCCCTGATTTGGGCGGCTGAAGTTGGTTTTATTCCATCGACTCTTCCCTTCTCAGGAGGGAAAGCGCTGCTCGCAGGTGCTCCGAGGAGGTGCCACGGGCGATCCTGCCCCCCCTTGTCCGGGGGCCGCAGGGCCGCCGGACCCCGCGGCAGAGGAGGGCCCCGCTGTGCCAGGTCCGGACCCACCGCGGCTCCTCGCCCCCGGCTGCGGGGGCTGCCCCTGCCCAGCCCCGCATACTCGCGGCCGGACCCGCCGCGCCGCCTCGACGGCCCCTGCCCCGCCGGCGCGTCCTGCAAACACGGCAGGCACCCCCCCCGACCCCGGGCCGGGGGCCTCCTCACCGCCCAAACCCCGCGTACATCTTTACAGAGATCCCCCGCTGCCCTGAATTACTCCCCGCTTGTGTTTAATGACGTTAAATGAGCCGGTTTCGCTCCCTCGCACGTGGCCGGTCGGAGATAATTGCCGTGCAGGAAAAGGCGAAGTTCCCCTATAAATTGCGCTGACGGCCGGAGCCTGCAGCCCGGCGGGCCCCCGCTTTGCCTGTGTCCCGGGCGCGGGGCTGAGACACCGCCTCCGACACGGGCAAAACCCCCGCAGCCGCCAGTTCCTTCCCTCCTGGCACAGAGCGAGCGGTCCGGCTGGAAGGAGATGCTCGTTAGCTCCCCTCTATATATTGCGGGGCGGGGGGATGCACCCTCTTCCTATGGAGCCTACTTCCCGTTTGTTTTTGCACTGTGGCTGGGGGCTTCTTGAGCACAGGACTAAAGCAGCAGGAGGGCAGCTAGGAGCGGGACAGAAAGGGGACTCTTCTCCCCTCTGTTGACTTCCAAGTCTTGAACTGAGCACAGAAAGCTGCGCTCTCTGCCTCGGGGACCCGCATTTTTAACACGAGCCGCATCGCTGTTATGTCAGTGGGTCGTTGTCCA
Source organism: Balaeniceps rex (assembly GCA_013401315.1). NCBI lineage: Eukaryota > Metazoa > Chordata > Aves > Pelecaniformes > Balaenicipitidae > Balaeniceps > Balaeniceps rex. The sequence goes on along the minus strand of VYZW01036804.1, from coordinate 23,939 downwards.
CCGCAGCCACCATTTGCCTACGAGAAGAAAGGGAAGGAATATAATCTCGATGGCGAGTGGCGAAGGGGCACACGCTGTATCCGTGACAGGCTCCGCTCCTTATCTGTGAGAGGTTTGGAGCCGCGCCGGTCGCTTAAACCCTTTTACTACCCACGCCCCGAATATTTCCATTACACACGGTCTGTGCTCCTCAGATGATACGTGAAACCTGCTGCCTTATCGCTGTCTGTCGATTGATATTTTCTGTGTACAAGCCCAAGGCATTAAATCAATGTCTCCACTCTGCAGTGGCATATCCTCTATAGACTAGTCTGTGGGAGACAAGTGAAGTCCTGCTGAAAACGGGCTTCATCCTGTCTCGATTCGCACGAAGCTCCGTTTGGCAGAAGAAGCGGGACATTAAGAAGGATCCACCTGCCCGGACTTGGTGCCGAGCAACCCCGAGCTGTCCCCGGTTGCGGGGGATCTCTCGGTGTTTGGCAGTTCAGGAAATACCGAGGGCGAAGGGGCCGCGCAGCCAGGTCATGGGGTACCGGGCCAAACCCGGCGCCCCGGCCACAGACCCCCGCTCCCTCCCGCTGCAGGACCCGCATGCGGCAGCCCGGGCGGGACCGCGGTGAATTTCCGCCCGACCGAGAGCGCCCGCGTTAGCACGACGCCGGAGCCGTCTCCGTCTCGCCGGGAGCGCCGTGCTCGCATCTCGGCTCCTCGCCGCCGGGCTGCCAGCGCCCGACCCGGCCACACCTGCAAAGCCCACGGCAGAGGCGGTCTCCAATATTTTTTTTCCTCCCGTTTTTCGCTGGGTAGTAGCGCTGGAGGAATTTGGTGAGATTTCTGGGACGCTGGGTAGGATTTTCTTTTCTAAATCGACCCTTAAATTTAGTTTGTCGCCGCTGTCCCTAACCCGTCAGGGGGCAATTATGTGATAATTATGAGAATTACACAGTTCTTTTATCTGGCGGCCGTGCACGAAGGGGGCTGAGCACAGCGAAATCTATGCACGTTTAAACACACACAGCCCCCGCCCCCGCCCATGCCGCTTGCTGGGGACCAGCGCTCGCCAGCGCGGCTGCTGTTACTACCGGGGTCGATCCGAGCCAGGGCTACAAAGCGGGAGTTGGGCTGGGAGCTCGGCCCGGCCTTTCCAGCGGCCCGGGGCGAGGTGGAGCAGTGCTAGAGATGCTCCCCTCGGGCGTCGCCGCCTCCGGCGGGGAAACGCCGGCTCTGGCTGCCGCCGCTCCGGCAGCCCCGGCCGCAAAGCACCCGGGAGGTTACACCGCCTCGGGTGGCTTTTTCCCGCCTTCCCTCCACCTACCCTGGCAACGTGAATTAAAAAAAAAAGAAAAAAAAAAANGTAAAAAAAAAAAAAAAAAAAAAAAAAAAAAAAAAAAGACGCCACCACACACCCACCCGTACACGGCGGTGGCATCGCAGCGTCCCGCAAACACACCCCGCGGGCGCGTCCCCTCCCTTCCCTCCGCACAGGCTTGGCCGTACAAATCGTTCCTCTTCACATCCCCGCTCTAGCGCTGCGTTTGTTTTTTCGGGCACATGGCTCCGTCCTCCGTAACCCGCCCCAGAAATTGTGAAAGAAAATAGCAGAAGTCTTTCATTGTTAACATTTGATTTATTTAAAGTCCTTAACTGCAAATGATCAAAAACATACTTCACGCATTAAATTCTCAGTTATCGTTTTAAATCAAAATATTTTTTCAATTACAATCACATTTATAAAATTAACAAAATTTCTTAAATTCACGTGTAATTCTTTTTTTTACTGTCATTTAAAGCAATTTCCAGCTGTAAAGAAAGAAAAAAATATAAACCATGCAATAAATTAAGAACATTGAGACAGCGAACAGGAATAATAATAAAACCCGTCTGGCTATGCTAACACCGTGTAAAACTGTGGAAAGTGCATTAACACTGGATGAAACAAGCTAACGATGGCGATAATTAAACGGCCACAAAAAAATTGGATGTGGAATTCATTAAACAAGTCGGAAAAGGCGAGAGAGACAGAGCTCTCCTCTTTTCCTTGCGTCGGTGTAATAGTCAACGTTTCCTGGGGGAGGGGGAAAATAACCTTGTTATAGATACACAGTTCTAGCTGGTACACAATGAAGACACTTAAATTAAATAAGCATGTCATCCACACGTTGATGAGAGTTCCTGATGAACGAGAATCTTCGGTAACAGATGGGAAGGAAAAAAAAATATCCAACTGGCTGTGACCTCTTTATATTACATCCCAAGACAGGTAACACTTGGAAAAAAATAAGGGTCGCATCCTGCACTCCAAAGCTCCAGTTGTTCCCCTCGGGAGCGCAGAATCCGGCCCGCAGCATCTGGGTGTATGCGGGTTGTACTAGCCGAAGGTTTATTCTGCAAGTATCAAAAGGATGATCCGAGAAAGTAAATAGTCCTCTTGTTGCTTAGAGATTCTCTTAGTGTTTTGCTACTTCACAGCAGTATTGTCCTTCAAAGCCTTTTTAATTAAAAAAAGCCTTAAATGTCTACTCGCTTCTTCATCTCCGTATTGTTAAAGTATTGCCACATACCTGTAAACTTACATGAGATTATAGAGCACAGAAGGGGGGAAGACGAGGGGGCGGAAAGCACGAACAAGTAGTTTACAAGCTCAACATTTTTTTCTTCTTTTTAGTAACACCCTGCAAAGGCTAGGGGGGATCTCCGGGGAGAAGGGCTGGGCGGCGGGGGCGGGAGGGGGTATGTACAAGCGGGACGCGGCCGGCTTTGCAGGAGGTCGTGGTGGATCATAACAACACACAACGCGTTGCGAGACAATTAAAAAGTAACAGTCCTTTGCACGCAGCGTGCGGAAACACCTCGGTTTGTCGCAGGGAGAGGGAAAGGGGGGAGAGAAGCCAGGAAAGGGGAGGAAGGGGGGGAGAGGGGCTCGCCCCCGGCGGCGGGGGGTGGGGTGCAGAGCTAGGAGGTGTTTAGCACGGGTCTGGAATACACACCTTGGTAGTAGGAGGGCTCTAGGGCCGAGGGCTCGATGCTGCTCCGGCCCGCCATGGAGGCGCTGCCCAGGGGCAGCCCGCCGGGGATGCTGGCCCCGTAGGAGGAATATTGCAGCGCCTGCTCGTAGGCTTTGAAGTCCAGCTTGTGCTGCTGCTCTGAGGAGGACATGAGGTTGTTGATGGAAAAAGGGTGGTTGAAGGAATAGTGGGGATCGCCCTTGAGGTGGAGCTGGGGTTCGTGGGCTAAGGAGTGAGGGGGGTGCGGGACGGAGGCCAAGGCAGGGACGGAGCTGATGGTGGAGGAGGCGGCCGAGGCCGAGGTCTTTAGCTCCGTGTTCGATCCGCTGTGGTCCACAGACTGGGGGCTGGCGGACGGGTTGGAGCTGGAGAGGGAGGTGGTGGTGTCCAGCTGCACAGGTTTATTGTGGCCTCTGTGCAGGGGGGAGTTAGAGCTGGAACTGGAGGCCCCAGCCTGATCTTTCCTGCCCTCCTGAGGGGCTTTGCTGTTCGCCGGCTTCTCGCACTTGAAGCGCTTTTGCCGGCGGAGGTAGCAGCCATTTTCAAACATGTTGCCGGAGTCAGGATGCAGGGTCCAGTAGGAGCCCTTGCCGGGCTTGTCGGGGGAGCGGGCCACCTTGACGAAGCAGTCGTTGAAGGAGAGCGAGTGGCGGATGCTGTTCTGCCAGCGCTGCTGGTTCTGCCGATAGTAGGGGAAAAGGTCCATGATCCACTGGTAAATCTCGCTGAGCGTCAGCATCTTGCTGGGTGCCTGCTGGATGGCCATGGTGATGAGGGAGATGTAGGAGTAGGGCGGCTTGGCGTGAGGGTAGCTCCGCTTGAAGGTCTTGGCATCCCGCGTCCTGCCGAGGTTGGACTGTGTGTAGGCCATGGGGCTCATGCAGGGGTTCATGCTGCCGTAGGGACTCAGCCCGTTCATGGGGGCTGGCTGGGCAGACATGGCGTTGATGCCGCCGGGGCTCAGCGCCGTGCCCATGGCGGCCACGCCGGCCGGCATGCCATTCACTGGCCCCGCCGAACCCGCTGGCATGCCAGCCACAGTGCCGGGGCTCAGCCCGGCCCCCAGCCCCGTGTTGGCGTAGGACATGTTGAAGGAGCTGGAGGTCATGTTGCCGCTTGTCGTCATGGTGTTCATGGTCATGTAGGTGTTCATGGTGTTCATGGAGCCCAGCCCCGAGTTCATGTTGCTCACGGGCACCGAGGAATAGGCCTAGGGCAGCGAGACGGAGAGAGGGGGTTAGGGGGGGAAAGAGGGGCAGGCAGGACCCCGGCGGGGCCGGATCCACCCGTCCAGCCCATCCTGCCTGCCCTGCCCAGAGAGCCGTGCAAACGTCCTGCCGCGGGACGAGGTCCGCTTCTCCGACACCCGGGAAAGCGCTTTCCAAAAGCCACACGGAAAGGCCGCTGGCGCGATGAAAAGGTCTAATTCATATTTATACGTGTTTATAAATAGACACGGAGCGGGGGGTGCTCGGTGCCGAAACACTCCCGTTTCACCGGCGTGCCGCGGCTTGCGCGGGCTGCGCCGGGATCCCCGGGGCACACGGACCGACGGCCTTCCCGGAGCAGCTCCGCACCCCCGCAGAGGGCTTTATCTGCCCCGGGAGGAGGTTTTCTCCCAGAGTATTCCCGTGGTTTTGCTGATTTTGTGTCTCTTCTCTCTAGTTAAATATTTAAACTCATCAGATCATTACAATTTACGGGCGTACTCTGCCTGTGCCAAGGAGAAATTAAACTGCCTGCACTTTCTTAGAATAATCTCACGCATCTCTCCCACCCTGCACTGATTTAAATTTCTATTCTTACACAAGATGCGATAATGTCTTTTCGAAAAAAAAAAAAAAAAATCAAAAACAACAGCTCACGTCCTTGCATTTTATCTGTGGAAAGCTTCCCCCTTGTCTGCATTTTCTGTCAAGTCAGTCTTTAAATTAAAGTTAAAAAAAAAGCCCAAACTTTCCCAAAGTACGAAAATCCTGAACTTTCCCTGCCTGAGATTTTCTACAATTGCCCGATGTGCAAAAATTGTAGCACCCTACTACGTAACACAACTCTTAAAAAAGGCAGAACCGGAGAGCCTGAAATTGTGCTTTCCAGTACCGCATCTGATTTAACAGGAGGGAGAAAGACGTTTCCAGTTTACCTCGAACAAAGGCAATACGGCTAAGAAAAGGAGGTTTGAGCGACGGTTAAATGTATAAAATTAATTACTGTTCACTACAAATTCCACGAGGTTATAAATGCGCTTTTAATTTAGAGGATCTCATTAATTATTTGAGATGGTAGAACGCGGATGGGTTTCCCACCTTGCATCCATGCAGTGATTCAAATTAAATAGCAGGGGAGGAGGAAAGATTGAGGCTAAAAAATAGCAAAAGCGAAGGTCGCTTAACTTTATGTTTGTGGATAATGAGTATGGCGAGGATAAATGAGTCTGGAAACGGCACATAATTAGGATGACCCTTATTTGCCCTTAGCCGACTTTCCTCTATTAAAGAAGATGCCAGTAGGGCGACACGTCTCTGCCTGTGCCCGCGTGGCCCTATGGGCGCTGTGTGCCAGCCCCGGGGTGCGGGGACGAGGCGTGGGGACTGTGGAGCCGTGTGTCCGGGTGTGCTGATGCAATGCCCGGGTGCGCACACCTAGGTGCCTGCCTCGCTACCACACTTCCTTAAAACGGCTCCTTCCCGGCCGGGAATCCGGGGGGCTGCTGGCGGTGCTGCTAGGCGCTGGCTTCTCCCGGGGACCCCCACTGCAGAGCTCCAGCGGCACAGCGCGAACCTCTGGCCCCCGCAGGGCCGAGGCGCGCCGCGGGGGGGGGCGCCGGGCGCTTCCGTGGGCCTCTCCTCTGCCGTACTTGTTGGCGCTTGGGCCGGTTCTCCCCCTCGCTTTGCACCCCGTCGTCAAACAGGCGCGGGGGGCGGAAGGGCCTCCCGGGGTGCCGCGGGCCGGGCCGGGCCGGGCCGGGCCG
>VYZW01036804.1:245-17665 GCA_013401315.1 Balaeniceps rex | reverse complement strand
CTGCCGCCCCCCCCCGCCCTTGCAGAGGCGCAGCAGCGGATCCAGACCCTGGCATTCACTCACCTCCTGAGTGTCGGCGTAGTAGCTGTTCCAGTCGCTGGTTTCATGCCCTTCCATTTTCACAGTCCCTAACATTATGGAGCCAACCTGCCCGGTGTAACCATCCAGCCCTCTTGCAAGCGAGGGACGGGCAGCAGGAAAAGAGCCCGAAAGCCCGACCTAGCAGGAAACCAGCTCTCAGGAGGGGCGGGGGGGGGCTGAATTCTCCTCTATAACCAGCCAAAAAAGAGGCAGGGAGCAGTGTGGGGCGAGACAGTTGAGAAAGTGAGGAAGTGCCGGCTGGGATGTGAGTGGAGTTGAGCTGATGTGGATCTTACGTCGCAGAAGTACCCACCTCCTCCTCCTCCTCTCCCCATTTGTCCGCCGCACAAAGGCGTTCGCACCTACAAAGCCGGAGATGCACCTGCAAACAAGGCAGTTCCCCTCGCCTGCAACTCCCCCCGGGGCGGCACTTTATTTGCAAAGCGGCGTAATTGGTTTAAGCTTGTGGGGAAAGAAGGAGAGACAGAGGTGGGAGAGGGGGAGAGAGTAGGAAAGGGGGGTGGGCGGAGGAACCCACCCTTTCAGATGGACAGGACAAACGCTAGGAGGGATCGGTGGAAATGAAATGAGGTAGATAAGGGAAGGGCAGCCCCCTCTGTTTGAGGAGAATGCAAAAGACCATCCAGCCTTAAACCCCTGAGATTAGGGGCGGTATTTACTGAAGTCCAGTAGATGCTCCTTTAACTCGATGGCCGGGACGTGCTCCAAAGTCCCGAGTCCTGCAGTCCACGGGCTCCCCCCCGCTCCCGCCCCTCACTTCAAAGCTGGTTACAGCGCAGGTACCTCCGGGGAGCCCCCCGCCCCTGCCGCGGCGCCCCCGGCTCCCAGCGCCTTCGGGGCGGGGGACCGGGACTCTGCGCTCCGGGCTGCGAGCAGGAGGGCTCGGCTCTGCGCTCCCCAAAGCCCCCCTTGGGCTGAACCTAGACCTTCGAACGGGGCTGCCCGTTCTGTGCAGATGGTGATGATGGTATTTCTTGCCTGGTGCCTTACGTTTAGAAACCATGTGAGTCACCGTGCTGAGACATAACACTACGGGCACCCAATAAATGCGGACAGAGGGTTGAATGCGGATCCACTGATATTAACCTCCACTTGCCAAACACCAGGTGAGTCACTGGAACCATTTTATATCTTTACTGTGGCTTCCTTTGGAAGCTTTCTGTGGTGCCGGGCACCCAGGAGCAGCAATAATAAGTAGCGGGTATCTCATTACCAACTTCTTGCTCATTAACGTGTTTTCTCACAAAGAACAGGGGAGGAGGAATCTACACAGGCTGGTAAAAGGTAAAAAGGGGCAACACAGATAAACCAAATGGACATTGGACAACGCTTTTTATTATTATGGAGGGAGTCTAGCAGTCTTTGCAGACGGATCGAACATTTTCCGTTTCTGCTCCTGCCCTGTCCGGCTCTTCGGGCTTATATCAGGACCACAGGCTTTTCTTGGGTTTCTCTGCCCTATCCTTTATGAGTTTGTTCCTACCCAGCTAGTAGAACTTTTATCACCTGACAGTAAAAAAAAGACAAAACAAAACAAACCCCACCCACCCATCAAACAAACAAACAAACCAACAAAAGACCCCAAACCCAAATAGCTTTCCGGGCAATGGGAATTTGAAGGGGAAATAAACTTTCTTGGGATTTTGAAAAAGGCTTGCGTACCATATCACACAAACTAAAATACACATCTGGGTCTGAATTTCTGCCTGGCATGTTTATCTTCCAGCAGGATCACAGCTGCTTCCACAGTGATTTGTCCTCGAGTGATCTGCGAAAACGTCATCCTCGCAAACGCGATTTTAAAGTTTCTTATACAGAGACCCAGGATTCAAATGACGAGATATAGCATATCTCCGCCTCGACAAATGTTTTAGCTTGTCCTCTAAATGCGTTTTCTGTTACCCCTTTCTTTGTTCTTTCCCTCCTCGTCCTTCTTTCTTTAAATCTGGCAACAGAATTAAGTCAAATCCTCGAAACAAACAAAACTCTGGAATCAGCAGACGAAAACAAGGGATGAAAATGTGTCTTGAAGGAAATAAAATAGATAAAAGCACTGGATTAAACCCCTACTTTCTCGAAGAGTCAAACTACACCCACGGAAATGGGAACAAAACCCAGTGGAAAGCCTAAGAGATGTTAAAATCGCGGTCTTCATATATGCACCCTCCCTCTTTCCCTAGTGGAAGCGTTCTGTACGTCTGAAAATAGAGACACTTCGGTGGTGGCTTGTTCACTTCATCACTTGAGGTGTGTTCAGAACCCCCACAGCAGTGCAGCTGCATGCGGCGCGGCTGGGAGGGGTGCAGGGGTCCCAGCGACCCCGAGGGCGTCGCCTCCCCGCCGGGTGACCTCGGGGCGGTGCTGCCCCGCTTCCCGGAGCCCAACCCCGCGGGAGCAACACCCGCCGGGACGGCGGGCAGCCCACGCAGGGTTCACTCCGTACCTGGAAAAAATAGCAGGCACGAAGCCGGCCACGCTCCTCGGATGCTGCTACAACCGCGGAGGCGTTTCGCCAGGCGGAGCAGTCGTGGGGCCTAGCAAAGCCTCTCTCCGCGCCGGCGGGCCCCTCGGGGCGCCCCCGCCGCGTTGCCCGCCGGCCGGGCCGCGCCGGGCGGGGCGGGGAGGGGAGGCCGGGGGTTGTGCAAAGTCGCAGCGCCTCCTGTTGTCCGGCTGCGGGGCTCGGGCTCAGCTCCCTCTTTCTGAGGTCGCTCCCAGAGGTGAGAGCACAGACGGGCTCCTGTCTGTAACCTCAGCGAGCCTTTGGCTTGGCGTGCGAGTCGGCAAGACCGAAGCAGAGTCAGCCGTTGCTGGAAATTCCCTTCAGCCCGGGTTGCTGTGTTGCAGCCCCGATGGAGAAAAGCCTTCCTTGTGTGAAGACGAGAGTTCTGACGGCTCTGCCCACGGCCACAGGAAAAAGAGGGTATTTCGGTAGTTGCCCTTGCCCCGCACTTGAGCCTGAGCGAAACCCTGTGTGGGATGCTCCGAGAGTCCAGCGCGATTTGTCCGTACCCTTTGCAGGAGGCTCAGCGGGAAGGGAAGGACTCTTCTAGGATGGAGGACGCGTGGTAGCAGCCAGGAGCTATCCAGGCGCCCTTAGCTGCTTATGCGTTTTCTAGACTTCAGGACGGTAGCCCTGGCACGATTTACACAGAGCCTTTCCCCAGCTCTCGTTAGAGTAGCGTCAGTTTCTGATCAATCTGTACACTGGCTNGTGTTTTTTTTTTTTTTTTTTTTTTTTTTTTCCGGGGGGAGCTGTTTGTGCAGCCTGGAGAAAGGCGCAGGCTGAGGTGAGCCATATTTTCCCCATCTGAACGGCAGCAAGGTCTCAGCTCCCGGCTCCACCGGTGCGCGCTGCCAAGGAGGGAAACATAATAACTGACCTAAAAGAGGAAAGTATGTGCGTTTGGTTTGGGTGTGTGTGGAGCGGGGGGAGGACGTCCACGGGAGCCCGTGTTACCAGCGCTGGCAGCGAGAGCTGGGCCCCGCAAAGACACTCAGCAAGCGGCCGCCTTTGGGAAGCGCGTCGCTGCGGGGTCCCTGCTGTCAGGCCGGGCCGAGGGTCTCGCCCGTGGGAAGAGTCCTCCGGCCGCGCCGGGAGACGCCACGGCCCGGGAGCCTGTCGGCGCCCCTTGCCCAGCGCTGCTCGGGAGCGCCGCCCGCAGGTACAGTCCCACGCGTGGGGCGGGCGGCCGTAGGAGTCGGCGGGGGCTTTAATTTTAACTTTGGAGCCCTATTTTAGTTCGCTCCAGCGTAAGAGCTACTTTTACCCTGGCAGGGGCAGCGCCTGCCGGCCATCCCTTAGGTTTAACTTAGAGGGTCTTACTTGGTTTTACCTGAACGCCGTCGTCTCCTGGCCGGGAATCTCTCGGCAGTGCTTGTGCGGGGCAGATCGGGAAGGAGCTGCGAGGCTGTGTCCGCATCAGGATGCTTTCCCCGCTCCTCACTGCACAGTCGCCTTTTCTTTTCCCCGGACCTGTCTCCTGCAGAGGGTCGCTGGTACCTGGCTTTCCAGGCGGGCCCAAGACGAGGAGGGGAGCTGCGCAGCGGGTCGCCTCAAACGCCGTGGCACCCCTCAGCCTCTCCCTGTCCTTACTCATCCACCCCTCCCGACGGCGGGAAATCCCTCTTCCCATCTGTTTCCAACCCGGAATCCTCCCCCACCCAAGCGGGCAAACAGTGATGGGGTGGGAACGTGCCGCTGCCCAGAGCCGGGTCCTTTGGACGGGGTGGGATCCCGGGCGGTCCCGGGGCGCCGCGGGAGCAGGCGTCGGGGACTGCCGGCAGCGCCCCTCTCCCCGGAGGGAGCCCATCGAGCGGGCGGCGGAGTCGGGGGGCTTGTTTCCCTCCCTCACACAGGCAGAGCCGCCCTGGCTCTATGCTCCTGCCGCTGAGCCCTCCATGAGAAGAGCCGGCGGGGGTCCCCCCCGCTGCCCGGAGCATCCCCCGGCGGGGCGGTGGGTCCCGCGGCCCCGGCCCCCGGAGTTCACGAGCCCGTGCGATGCGATAGGGTGTCCTTTACTTTCCTCTCGCTCGGGAACAGCTCCTGGGCATGTGCGGGCACTGAGTGGGGTCCACGCTTGCTTTGGAGCCTTCTCTGCGTGAACTTTTCTTATCGACGACCGTCACAGCCAAGCGACCCCCTTTCCCCGACCGACCCAAGGTAGGATCGGGGCACCCCCTTTTCTTCCTGCACCTCCTCCTCCCCGGCACCCGTGGTCTGGATCCTCCTGGGCGGACTAGAGGTGCGCTCCCGCTGCCCTGTCCCCGGCAGGGAGGGCCGGGGGGCGCACCACTCACCCGCCGGGCCCTGCCTCCCCGCTGCCTGCTTCTCGGCCGCGGGTTTTCCGCCCCTTCAGCCGCCCCCGCCGGGCGCAGGGGGCTCGGGAGCAGCCCCGGGATCCCGGGCAGGTGCTGCCCTGCTGCCCGCGGGAGCGCAGCGGCAGGTCGCCCCTCCGGAGGCCCAGTCCTGCAGGGGCCGCGCCCTCGGGGCACCGGGAGCGCTCCCGGGAGTATCGGGCCTGTCGGGCTCTCACGGGTCACACTCAGGGTGTGCCTTTCATGGGCGCTGTACGAGGCCTCGGAGGCGTTGTGTGGCTTGTTGCAGTAGTGACTTTCCGTTGCCGGATTTTATTTTATTTTATTTTATTTTATTTTATTTTATTTTATTTTATTTTATTTTATTTTGTTTTATTTTGTTTTATTTTGTTTTATTTTGTTTTATTTTGTTTTATTTTTTCTTAATTTCATTGCAATTCATTGCATTTCATTTTTCTAGGCATCATTCATCATGTAGTGACTTGAGTGACACTCCCAACATAAAAAATAATTCCTCCCTCCCCGAAAATACTCATGTATCAGATCAGTTAAAGGAGAAAGAAGCACAAATAATGAAATAAAAAATTACAAATAAGTTAATATCCGATGGTTGAAGAGATGAGAGTAAAGAAACCTCTGTTTTCTTGTTTATTTTTTCTTTACTGTAACAAAATAGTTCTTAACTAGGTAAATCATGACCCATTGCATACAATCACTTTATTTTTGCTAGTAGGGCTAGATGTGTGTATGCTGTTTGCAGAACTCTAGTTGGCAGGATGCCCACACTGCAGTGCGTGATTGGCCAAGTGTGTTTTAATTACTTTATGTAAAAATAAATGCACTTGATAGTTCTCATTTGGCTCAAGAGTGGCCATGTAGGTATTTATTTCAATTATTGGGTGTTTTATTTGTGTTATGATTTACTGAAACGTAAATGGAAATGCTTCTGTTTTTTATTTCAATCAGTGTGCAATTCTTATGCAATGACTCAATATCTTTTTGAAAGTTTTGTGTGGTTTGTTTTGTTTTAAAGTAGCTGCAGTAATACGGCATGGAAGAAACAGTATCAGAGGAGATGATAATTCAGTTATGCACAGAGATAAACACATATACCCCAATGGCATCCACCTTGTAGAATCTCACCCAAATTGCAAAAATGGTGTTTCAGGACACATACAGATTTTTTACAATACATGTATAAGGAAGCAAGAAAGCAAACTGAGACAGTGAGTGCAGTTAATCTATATAAACTGTATAAGAAAGCTTGGTAGGAGAGACACTTTTGCATGAATCCTAGAATTATTCCTTTGTTAAAGTGACTTCATGGACCAAAGTCTGCCCCTTTATTTTCCCGCAACAATATCTACTGGTTGAACAAAAGGTATTTCCACTCTCCATGAGTCTTGCTTCTCCAAAACCTGCAGTGAGTTCTCTGTGAGAACATGTCTTTTACTGATGTAAACCAAATATTGCTGTATTGGACAAGAGATGCAAAGCTGGTCAACTACTTGTAATATTCATGCCAATACAATACTTCAGTTCTTCTGCAAACTGACCTTCCTATGCAGAAGGTGGACTTGGTTTGGTAACTTGGATTTTGAGTGATGGAGGGAGGAGGAATGCTACACTTCTTTCACTGTATAGCACCATATTTTCAAATTGTTTGCTCCGTTCTCTTTTACCTGCAAAGAATTATTCATTTCCCTGTCTCTGTCTCCACAGCAGTTTTGCGGAAAAGCATTGGGAGAGACCAGTATCCATCATAAATGGTTTTCTTGGCTGGCTTCAGCTCTGAAGAATCAAATGTACGAAATCAAGGCTGGCTTATTTAAACTCCTCCCCAGGGAGCAGTTCCACAGCTTTATCCAGCTTACAGTTCCTAGAGCATAAATTAATTCAGGCTGAATTAACTGCACATTTTCTTGAGCTGTATTAACATGGACACCCAGCAATTGTGGGATGTGTGGCAGCATGATCACACATATGAAGAAACACTTTGGTCATTTACTCCATCAGCGGACATACACTATCCTGTGTATAGGAAAAATGATGTTTGCCCTGGAAAAGGATGCCTGGAGGCCCTGTATAACATGTCCCATAGTTTTACACTGAAATGTGAGAATGTGAATATTAACTGGTAACACCCTAAAATCATAAGCAAGACCCATAAAATAGGATAGTCAACTAGAGTCTATGGGAAAGTAGAGGAAGGTCTGGATTTGGTAACATTTTAGGACTCCTCAGGGGCAGCAGCTGTTCAGTATTTTGGAGAGTGGTTGGTCCTCCCAGAAGTTGGCCTAAGCTACTGCTGCTGCTTCAAGCACTTCAAGGGTGAATCTCCCTGCTGAGCAGATTTAAGGGAATGACATCAGGAAGGTCACTTAGCTCGCCATGTGCCTTCCCTTCTGTTGTCGCTTTTGTTCAGTTCTCTGTGTAACTACTGGTGAGACAAGGAAGAATCAGATTGAATTCATTCCTCCTTCACCCCTCCCCAGCCAACAGGGCAGCTACCAAAGTATTTCTGCAGTGTGTGGTTTCAGGTTTATTCCTTTTTAGGTAGAGACTTAAGGGGGGATGATTGGGAAGGAATCCAATACCTGACCAACACCTTCAGTTCCTCCAAAAGAGAGAGATCCTCTCTTCCATCCCAACAATTTCATAGCTGGATCAGGTGGCTTTCCTACTACCCGTTGAACAAACAAACCTTTTCCCCTTTTCAGGATCAATAACAAGGATCACCATCCATCCTGTGCCAGAAATCCTTTAAATCTTTTTTAACATTGCCCTTAGAGGTAGCTGGAACTTCAGCCTCCGCAGACACCTCTCCTCACCCTTTGCAGGGCATTTCGTTTTGCTGGAGAAACTGATCAGATGTGAAGATTTTTCTTGTGATTAAATGGGATTTCTACGTCCCCCAACACTGAGTCTTCAGCTGTGAAACCTATGAGATCTACAAACACACACATATATATCTACATCTATATATCCACAGTCAAGCTGTTGTCCTAAGAGAACAGAAGAGTTGGACTGGAATAGCCGGCTGGAAAATCTGCTGTATTAACTGAAAGACAACGGAGAGCAGAGATAATATGATCAAATTTTAAAACTAAAGCAAGTAAAGGGCTGAACCCAGCAAAGACTTCGGCAGGTGTTTATCTGTAATTTCTCCATTTATTGCTTATGGCCTTCTCCAAAGCCAGCAGTATCTCTGACCTTGTGCCTATAATAAAGGCTATGTGTGATGGGCTTCTAGAAGTAACTCGTGTAATTTCTCTTGGGCTGTATAATAAAATGGCACAAAGCTGGAAATATTACAGTCATCTCATACTAAAAAATAAATCTGGGATTCATGATTACTCAAAATGACCAAATGATTTTCTCATTGTAATGATTTTCTCATTATAAATACCGTTTAAATAAAAGGGCTCTATCTTGTTTCCAACTTTTTAAAAATTTTTTATTTTGAATTATAAAGGAAATGCCATTATTTAAATAATGTGTTTCAATCAGGAGAGGAAAAAAAGCAAAGCCCAAAATCATAGGAGGAAGAAAAATTTTAACTATTTCTGCTGGCATAGTACTGGCAAATACAGATATCTCACAATCATAATGGAGATTAGTAGAGCTGGGTGTGCATATTTGTTATGGATCAAAGATAGGATATAGTGATTAGAAGAATGACAATGCTTTCAACACTCACAAAGGGATTGAATGTGTGATTTATAATACTAATTCCACAAAACCTTTCTACGGCTGCTTACTGCACGAGGGATTCAATATGGATTGATCACTGAAAAAAAAAAAAGTATTTCCTTCAGCTTGGCTGAATCAAACCTTTGCAACTAACTGAAGAGCTTTTCAGTATTGACATTCTCTGATTTAAGAGATTATTTCCCCCCCACCTGTTTACTCCACTCTTCTGCTACAGATTACTGGCCCCACAGTGTAACCGTCAGAGAAGTTTGTGTGCTACATTCCCAGTGGCCATACTTCACAGTTCAGTACTTTAGCTTATAATTAATTGATTTTCTCTGAGTATTTGTGGCCATTTTATATATATATGTGGCAGAAATATTAAAACAAAGATGTTGATGCAAAGAGCAAAAAGTAGCCTGCAGCCTGAGGATACATACATCTGATTTTCTATTTACTAGCAGTCAGAAGCACAGACTCAGTTGTGAATCTGCCACTGGTTCTACCAGAGGACTTTGGAAAGTCATTCAAACTCTCTTTGTTCTAGCTCCTGGTCTCTAAAATGGGATAATGCTACTTGGGCATCACGGTGAAACTGTACTTGTAAATATGCTGTTATCCTTGCTAGAACTATTGCATTGGTGAACAGTTTTGAGCAAGTGTACTGCCGTTTTGAGGCAGACTAGACTGGTGCTTTGGCTGTAGCACACCAAAAGGGAGGGAGCAGCATCCCCCAGCAGGGCTGGGGGGCCTTTGGACTATTTCATGTGAAAAGAGTTTCACAGCCAGCTGGAAAAGGATACCAAGGCGAGGCTTAACATCTAGTGACAAACTAGATGTAAACCACAGAAGAACTAAAGTAGCTGTGGTCTTACTTTCCTTTTTCCTTTAAGTAATTGCTATTCAGCTTTCCAAGGACTCTTTCTGGCATTTGCTGGAGAGCCCATACCAGGCTGTACATATTTCATATGCACCACGCTGTCCTGATTCCTGATTGCCTAGATGAAGGTGACTATTGGAGAGCACCATTAACTCCTCTTGACTGTGCTCCAGTTTCCTCCCAAAGCCTGTGGGGCACTATGTGCATCTCAGTCTCATTCCAGCATGAACCTGGATCATGGGAATGATGTGCACTGGGGGTGGGACTTCCTACGTGGTGTGGACTCAGCCAATTTAGGAGAAAAGAAACTGTATTTTTTACTTTCTCCAACCAACTGAACAATTTTTTAATGATTGCTTTTCTTTCTAAAAAGAAAAAAAACCTTCCTTGTAACATTAATAGACTAATAATGTAGATGATACAATTTATGTGATATTAGAAATCTTAGTGATCTGGTGTGGCCTAATTAAGAAAAATAATAATGTGTACCCAGGCACTGAACTTGCACAAGGTTTTCCAATCTAGATCCATTTGCTAAGTATAAGGATTCATCTACTGATTAAATTTTGGACTTTGCAAGCTACAGAGAGAGGGCTTAACCTGTTTAACTAAATACTTAATGTTAATAAAAACACACTTTCAGGCTTCAAGCATCACTGTGATCATTAAGAGAGGAGCACATCCTAATAATACCTGGGAAAGGGGAAAAAGCTTTCCCTGTTTTCCTGTGTATCAGAGACAAGAATCTCTGCAGCTGTCATCTCTGGAGCTCAAGCTGAAGATCTAGAGGATATATTGGCAACGCTTACTCCTGGAATGACTGCTAAGCAATGTGTGTGGCTTCGTAGGGGAAAAATACAGCATTTGGGATTTAACTTGACATCAGCTCCCCTTGGGTGCTTACTCCCTTTGCTTACAAGACCTAGAGTCTAAATGCTGCAAAACAGGAAACATTTATGAACCAAGGCTGGAAGCTTTCTTGCAACCTAAGTAGGTTCTCCAGGAGCCAGCCCCTGGTCTGCTGCAAGCAGAACTGACAGACAACAGATACGCTAAGATGACACAGCATACTTATTTTCCACTTTACCACAACTATTAACCTAAAGAGGAAACCCATATCTAAGGATTTTTCCTTCTTCCCAAGATTTTTTTGATGCAAATACTTCTTGCCATTCAGCAGCTTCTTACTGGAACTTCCTGATGCAAATACCTCTTCACACGCAGGGTTTTTTCTTCCACATCGCACTGTGACTCCTGCAGAGAGGAACTGTTCTAGGTAAAAGAAATTGTTGAGGCTTTACTTACTGTTTAACTAGATTGAAATGGATCTGATCTCTAGGCTTACGGCTGCATTAAACTGCTAATAGGATTCATCTTCAATGAGGCAATCGAACACTTCATTCCTGCTCTAATGGCCTGGACAGCTAACGGGAATCCTTCAACACAGATCAACTACTTCTTATTCCACCTTCTGCTCCTCCAACTACTCTGGGACTCCTGCTAGAGAGAGGGAGAAGCAAATTAGACACCAAATAGGGTGTACTACAGGGCTTTAATCAGTTATCTTGCTATCAGAAGAAGAAAACCTGCTATTAATTGGGATGTAATGTGATTGGCTAATGAGTTTTTCATCTTCAACAAGTTTTTAGTTGCATTAGCAAGCTAAAAGTGGGTCACCTAGCCCAGTGTAAGAAGCATTGTTTTCAAGAAGTACACTGGCTACCCCGTTGAACTCCAGGCATACAGTTAGGTAGGGAAAAAAAAGCTACAAAGCTGTAGCTGAAAGGTACAAGGAAAGGAGAGGATAATTTGCCTGTTGGATCAGTGGAGCCTTTCAATCAGTTGAGTGACATATTTGAATCCAATATTTGCAGTTAGTCCCTACAGTTCCTTGTTATCACATGGGTGTTTGGAGACTCAAACTGAAAAAAAAAAAAAAAGACTTTAATTTTACCCACTGTAAGAGACATAAGTGGATTACAAACATAATTTTGTGAACTGTTGCAGCCCAGAGATTCATGGAAATTCCAGTGCTTTGAGTTCAGATTAAATGCAGGACACCCCCCTGCCCCTTACTGCTATGAGCTGCTTCACTTTGCCTGTGTTCTAGACAATCAGCCTTCTTGGGAACCTGGTCAATGTGACCTTGTAGGTTTGTGCCATGGTTATAACCATCTTGATAGATTCACTTTCACTTTTCACATTTTCTTTTGATTTATATGTTCATTTTTTAATTTCTTTCCTGAAGTTTGATGATTTTTGGCACATGTTATCATCCCTACAGTTGTTGGACACTGAAATGGCCATATGTTTTCTTGGTCCACTTTTTACTTCATATTTCATGTGTGAGAAGAACTACTGTTAAAATTTAACTTTCACCAGACAGCTGTCAAATATATTTGATACCTCTGTTCTTTGAAGGACAGGCTAGTAGAACTGTAAGACACGGAGTCAGGATTCCTCCCAGAACCCTGGTTTCAGACCTTTTGCTGATGTTAATACTGCAAAGCTGGTCGGTTTATGGAGTCTGAGATGGAGTTTATCCTGTTGCGGGCAATCCCTAGTACTGTAAATTAAATCCCGATGACAGAAACTTTATTGATGATGATAAATGAGTCAAACGCAGCTGAGTTGGGCTTTCATCTCCAAGCTGACTCTTTGACAATTAGGAAAATTAGCTTGACAGGTGAAAGGCATCTGTAATTGCATTTAGGAAGCGGCTGCATTACACGGCACACAAATCCCCAGCAATGCCATTCGCACGTTTGGCTTTTAGGGCAAAGCTTTAAAGAGCCTGTAACTGACAGCAGAACAAAGTTTGTTGTACACAGAAAAGAAAGGAGGCTACAATGGTACAAATAACCTCGGCCATACCGTGGCCTTCAGAAACCCACGGTTCAGCTTGACCGTTTCTAATGCTGCCTCCGGATGACGCTGAAACTTGCAGACCTCCAAATGCAAGCTCGCTCAAGGGAGTAAATTCTCGCCAAAGCCCCACACGTGGAAGACTTCACCTCCCCGCCTCCCACGGGGAGGGAGAGCGGGGAGACCCAGCCTGGCATGGCCTCGGCCAGGCCCTCCCTGCCGGCAGGGGGCGATCTCTAGGGGTGGCAGCCGGCGCTGCCCGCTCTCTCCCCCAGCGGGAGCCTCGTTGCTTGGTTACGGAGCGCGTCCTTACCCGGCCCGCCGGCTCAAGAGGGAGAGGCGGCGGCGGCTCCTCCTGGGGCTGCGGGCACGGCTCGTCGTCGTCCTCGAGGCCGCCAGCGCCGTGCGGGGGGAGACTAGCAGCCCTGCTGCGCGGGGCCTGTGTCGGTGCGTGGCGGGGACGCCTCCCTGTGCCGTGCCTCTCCTGCCGGCGGCCCGGCTGTGGGCGCTGGGGACTGTGAGGTACTCTTCTGAGGGGAGAAGGCCCTTTGCCTGCTCGAGAGGGAGGAGTGGGGCTTGGAGGGGTCACTGGGTTTTGTAGGTGGAAAGCTTTTTGTGGTTACTTCGAGAACGTGCTGCTCAGTTTTTTCTCTCTTGGGAGTTTCTGCCCAACTCCCAAATTTATGCTCCCAAAGATAGAAATAGTTCAGTTTTTTCCCCAGGTGAAATGCTAGTAGGCGTATTAATTAAATGCTAGTAGGTGCTTAATTATACACATTCAGAACAGTCTTGTTAAGATCAATGGGGCCCGTAGCAAACTGAAGTAGTCTTTGTAAGATTGGCTTCTGTGTTGGTATATAAAGTACAAAACCTCATTTCTGTTTGAATTTACAGGCTGCATACAGTAGAAGAAAACTGCTAGAAAACATGAGCACTTTGGACTGAGTTACGTGGAAGAGCTGAATATGATTAAGGAACATGAGACTATATGCAGGGAACCTCAGTGGGATAGTCTGAAGATCAAAAAAGCAATAGTTACTGTGAGCATTTAGCCCTTACTGGAAGATTTAACACCAGATCAGTCGCATCAGAACATTATCCTCTCCAGAGGTCAAAGAGTCCACATAAGCATGTCATGAATATAAATAAAAATATTCTTAATTAATTCATTGGGTGTTCTGATGCTCACAGAAAGTAAGGATATCTTCTGAAGTAAGAGACATGAAGAAACAAGCTTCTGATCTCAGGGTGATGACTCAAGGAAATAAATCTGTGGAAGAAGACAGTGCTGACAATAATCATAGAAGTTGCTCTGAAAAAGTTAACAGAGAAAGCGCCACTTGTAGTCATAAAAATACAGCTGTAAAACTGCCAGTAATAGCATCATTTGCAGGAACCACTAAAAAAATTGTAATGGTCAAGCACCCAGCACCAGCTCAGAAGCCAAGTTACTGCAGGTCTAATTTTCATGTTAATAGCTCCCCTATCTCATCAGAAAAGACAAAAGCTGTTAGTAAAATAAAGGGTAGAATGTGTATGCTACAGACAGATCCCCAGAATTTAGAGAGAGATAAAACTGAAGAAATAGATACTGTGATTAAAGATAGTGATGAATTTAGCTCTACAGATTCTGATACAAGTGAAAACATTTCAAGAAAGGGAAAAATAACCAGGGAAAGCTGTAAGAAGAGAAGCAGAGTGATTTCAAAAGCAAAGCAACAAGATTTAGATGTTGAATCGGGAAGAGTGCTGAGAAAAGGAAGCAAGCATCCAAGTGTGAGGTCTGCTCGAGAACAGTTGGAAGAGGCAAGAGATGTGACTAGACCAGACACTTCAAAAATATATGAGAAGAACTTCCAGCAGAGCAAACCTGAAGAGCCTACTTCCACACCAGCATTGCTTGTGAAAGTGGTTGTAAGGTCTATTGATGAAATAATTGCTTCCCTGCAGTCTACTTCTCCATCTCCCTCAGACCAGATGATCAAAGAACTCCTGGAGAGTGTTCTTGGCCAGAACTACAACATGAAAATGGAAGTAGGTGAACCAGAACAAGAGCAATATTTTTCTCTTGGGTAAATATTACTTTTATAAGAGTTGTATATTTTTTTTTCCAGCTCCTACAATGTGTTACAACACAGAAGCCAGACAAAACAAATGGATAAAGACACTAATGTATCTGTCATAGAATACTCCTCACTGTTTCTTCTGCCAGTTTTTTTGATGTCCCTTAAAAATGAAAATGAGCCAATATCAAAATATACTAAGAAATAAGCTCTTTTGGGGTGTTATTTTTATTATACTGCTTATAGTTTAATACATCTTTTTCTTTACTCTCCTTTCCCTTTTTTTAAGATGACATATTCCAGTCTGACAGATGAAAAAGTGCATTAAATGCATTTGGAATACTGGTGGAAGTATTGCTTCTTTTAGTTATTGTTTAGCTTGTGAAGTCTCGATAAGACAAATTCTTTATTGTCACAGTTAGGTAGATTGTGTAAGCAGCTGCAAGAGAGTCCCTTCAACTAATTGCAGCAGGAGATATCAGTAATATTAGGGATCAGGTAGATGCTACAGAAAACCTTCCTAGATTTTCACCAGAGGGTTGCTGATTCATTTGTTAACTAGACTAGTAACTTACTATCAGATGGCTCTTTGTCTTCTCTTAGCCAGACTGATAGTTTTGTTCTAGTTCCAAGAGGGCTGAAACTTACGTCACAAAAATCACTATCACACTTAGTATTCATGCTAGCACTTGTTAAGGATGCCATGGAATGAATAGACCCATGGAGGGTGAACTACTCCTTTTCAGCAGCAACTGCCTCTGCAAGGAAGTATGGAAGACTGATGAAAAGCATATGAACCTGTGTTTTAGGAGATGATAAAGAACATTGTTTCCCACAACGATCAAAATGCTACCTTTTATGATCATAGAGTATCTCTCATAGAATGTAAGTGTAGTACCTTACGTTCCCTTAATGTGAGATTGACTGTCTTTTGGTTAAATACAAAAGTTAGGAGAAAAAAGAATCCTGAACCGAGTTAATTTCAATGTGTAAGTCCATGAACAGCAATTGTCTGAAACTGCATTTCCAGTAGATTTATGTCCTCTAATTTGATTTTCTTCTGAGAGCTGTTTGTGTGGTTGAGGCATTCACAGTGTCTCCCACCCTCTATATTTTCCGGTGTATTTCAGTTGGAGTTGAAATCAGAGGTGACTTTCCTTGGTGTGGCAGCATTGAGATGATCCCTCTTCATGCTTGACTTGTATTTTAGGAATGTAATAATTTGGGACTGTTGTCTCTGGTTGAAATTTGCCAGCTGGATACAAAAATACTTAAGAGCAGATGGGAAGAGGGCTAAAGAAGATCCTGGATCTGGAAAACCATTTCTTGTTCAACTTACCCAAAATAATTATTAATGATTAGTAATATAGAATCATAGAATGCTTTGGGTTGGAAGGGACCTTTAAAGGTCATCTAGTCCAACCCCCCTGCAGTGAGCAGGGACATCTTCAACTAGATCAGGTTGCTCAGAGCCCCGTCCAACCTGACCTTGAATGTTTCCAGGGATGGGGCCTCCACTACCTCTCTGGGCAACCTGTTCCAGTGCTTAACCACCCTCATTGTAAAAAATTTTTTCCTTATATCTAGCCTAAATCTACCCTCCTTTAGTTTAAAACCTTTAGTCCTTGTCCTGTCACAACAGGCCTTGCTAAAAAGACTGTCCCCATCTTTCCTATAGGCCCCCTTTAAGTACCGAAAGGCTGCAATAAGGTCTCCCCGCAGCCTTCTCTTCTCCAGGCTGAACAACCCCAACTCTCTCAGCCTGCCCGCGTAGGAGAGGTGCTCCAGCCCTCGGATCATTTTTGTGGCCCTCTTCTGGACCCGCTCCAACAGCTCCATGTCCTTCTTGTGCTGAGGGCTCCAGAGCTGGACGCAGTACTCCAGGTGGGGTCTCACCAGAGCCGAGTAGAGGGGCAGAATCACCTCCCTCGACCTGCTGGCCACGCTTCTTTTGATGCAGCCCAGGATACGGTTGGCCTTCTGGGCTGCAAGCGCACACTGCTGGCTCATGTCCAGCTTTTCATCCACCAGTACCCCCAAGTCCTTCTCCGCAGGGCTGCTCTCAATCCCCTCATCTCCCAGCCTGTATTGATATCGGGGGTTGCCCCGACCCAGGTGCAGGACCTTGCACTTGGCCTTGTTGAACCTCATGAGGTTTGCACAGGCCCACCTCTCCAGCCTGTCCAGGTCCCTTTGGATGACATCCCGTCCCTCAGGCGTGTCAACTGCACCACTCAGCTTGGTGTCATCTGCAAACTTGCTGAGGGTGCACTCGATCTCGCTGTCTATGTCATTGATGAAAATATTAAACAGCACTGGTCCCAGTACGGACCCCTGAGGAACACCACTTGTTACCAGTCTCCATTTGGACATCGAGCCGTTGACCACTACCCTCTGGTTGCGACCATCCAACCAGTTCCTTATCCACCGAACAGTCCACCCATCAAATCCATATCTCTCCAATTTAGAGAGAAGGATGTTGTGGGGGACCGTGTCGAAGGCTTTTTGGAAGTCCAGATAGATGACATCCATTGCTTTTCCCTTGTCCACTGATGCAGTTACTCCATCATAGAAAGCCACCAGGTTAGTCAGGCAGGACTTGCCCTTGGTGAAGCCATGCTGGCTGTCTCGAATCACCTCCCTGTCCTCCATGTGCTTTAGCATTGCTTCTAGGAGGATCTGTTCCATGATCTTGCCAGGCACAGAGGTGAGGCTGACAGGTCGGTAATTCCCAGGCTCCTTCTTTCTACCCTTTTTAAAAATGGGCGCAATGTTTCCCTTCTTCCAGTCACCAGGGACTTCACCTGACTGCCATGACTTTTCAAATATGGACAGTGGCTTGGCAACTACATCAGCCAACTCCCTCAGGACTCTGGGATGCAGCTCATCAGGTCCCATAGACTTATGTATATTCAGGTTCCTCAGGTGGTCACGAACCTGATCTTCCCTTACAGTGGGAGGGGCTTTACCCCCCTGGACCCCATCTTGTGGTCCATCAACTC
>VYZW01036803.1:21842-53019 GCA_013401315.1 Balaeniceps rex | reverse complement strand
TTGTATGACCATTGAAAAGAAAGCCAATCCTGAGCTTACAGGAGGAGAATAAAACAGTGGCTGGATACAGGTAGTTGTTGTCTAGATACAGAAGGAATCAGGACCAGCTGGACAGGCTGCAGTCTTTGCCCACCTACTACGTTTATCTTCTGTTTTGTTCTTTTTACAACAAAAGGGTTTTTTTCAACGTGAGACTTAAGGAGGATTAATAAGATATCCCAACAGTGGGTAGAGCAGAATCAGCAGAACACAACCACATCTAACTCAATTAGGTCAATTAGACCTGCTCTATAAAATGTTGTTTAGACCTACAGAAATTGCTCTGCCTTTTCACTCTTGTACTCGTAGTTGATCATTACCGAAGACAGGATATTAGCCTAGAGAGTTCTTTGGTCTTTCCTGTTATGGGTATTCTCTTGCTTGTATGTTCTCAGAAATGCATGAATTAAGGACACTAAAACATTCCTTTTTCATACTGAAGATAAACCACAGCATTTTTTATAATGTTTTTTATCTACTACCTTTAAATAGCCTGGAAAGAAAAGCCATAATTTTCTTTGCTGCTCTTATGCCTTTTCTGTCATTACAATATTCCCTAAGGAAAGCCCCATGGCCTTTCCACATTCAGTGTCCAAGATCATTCCTTCATAAGGCCCTTTGACCAGCTGCAAAGTGAGTGGAAAAAGAAGATAAATGGCCACATTTTCTAAATGAGCTGCTGGCAAAAACAATTGTTAGGTTCCTAACTGGTTATCGTAAATAATTAACTCAGTGAACTATTATCCCGTTGAAAGGAACTATTGTCAACAGATATCTTCTGCATACCATGCTGGTACTTACTAGATGGGAATACAGGTCCCATCTGAGATGACAATTTCTGTTGCTGTTTTGTGTGTATCTGAGACTTTAAATTAGACCCCCTCCCCTTCATTCTGCTACATTTGAAAATAAATCACATAAATATATAGAGAAAATGATTAAGCCACTTTTTCTTTCAAAGTGTTTGTTGAATGACTGCCACTCATTTCCATATTACCCTTCTTGCAAACGTCGTCTTTCCTGTTTTGAAGTATTCCTCAGTTGTTTTCTGCTCCTGTACCAAATTTGAATGCTTCACTATAAATAGTTTTTAATCTTTTCACTATTGCACCAAATGTTTTGCTTGTTGGGATGAATATTGTATAACCTAAAATCCCCTGACTGTTTACTTTCTTCTCTCTCTCTCAAGTCCAGGCACTTCATCCTTTCCCCCAAACATATGTGTTGATTTTGTACACGATCCAGAGATTACCGTATTGCCAATGTCACCATCCAGTCATCCTGCTACTACTTACACAAAAGTTCTCCATTCAGCATAATGTCCGTTTTGTGAATAATTCTTTTCAATTAAACAAAATGTAGTCTCTAATTAGCATTTTACTTATGAAGTTACTTTGCCCTTTGTACCACTGAGTTTTTCTCTTTCCCTTTCTTACTTATTCAGGTGATTGCAAGTTGAAGATTTTGCATGTTTCCCAAAATTTGGTATTCAAGATTTTAGCTGGGGCATTGATAAAGCTCTCCATCTTTCCAAGAGGTTTCTTTCTGATTTTAAAAAAATATACCCAATTGGTCTCTTTTCTTAGGTTTCTAAGGATAAACTTTGCTTAGTTTTGGAGTTGAATAACCTTTTACCACTCTCTTGTTTCTTATTGATTCTGCTTGGATGCTAATTTCCTTCTGTCTTTTCACACATGGAAAAGGAACATTGGGTTCTACTGTTCATTCTTTTCTATTAAGTATTATAGGAAAAACAGTTCAATGCAGTGTTCCTCCCTGTTTTTAAACAAATTTTCATTACCATCTCTAGAAGCTTTTCTAGGTTGTTGAGGTTTTTTTATAATACACAATTTTGGATTTTAACCAGCTTTACTTTCATTTTTCAGATTTATTTTTCTCTTCCATGTTGTAAAATTTATTCTGTCACACCTCCAGGATCAATCTCCATCTACTTTTCTTCAAATTATTTTATTTACATTTAGCTCTTTACTCTTTCTACAAAGGCAACATGCTGTATTGCTGCTCTAAGGTGAGTTGCATAATTCTGGAGTACTTGTCTAATCGTGAAACAACTATTTATTTGATTTTTCCTCCCCTTACTTTCAAACGTTCATCAAAATAGCACCTTTTTCCAAAACATGCCCTGCTGGCCTATAGTAACTATGCTCTGGAAAGGAACAAAAATGCTCATCAACTGGTATCTGGGGGTCAGATCTTTGGTCATAACTGTGCATTACATTCCTGAAAAAATATTGGATTTTGAAATATTTGTTATGAAATTTCAGCTGCCTTTTCTCTAGTTATGATGAATCTCCCTTTCCTTTTCTAACATAAGTGTTTTTTCTTGAGAGGTTCCTCTTCTATTAGTAGCAGGGATGTTGAGATGTTGAGGGGGAGTTGTATTATGACCCAGAGCACAAACTGAAACACAAAGGACAAATATGGGGATGACATCTCCTCTGCTCTTATCTCTGTCTTTGGAAATGTGCCCACTTGATACAGCCACAAACTTGAGAACTTCTTTTAGGGGTTTCAGTGCACATTGGAGTTAAGTTTTTTTTCTAGTAATGCAGCTGTTATGTACTAATTTATGATGCCATTTGTTTTTACCATGATATATATGATGTTAAAAGTACAATAAGAATTACTTTAATAGATTTAGGAGGGCTGTTTTTCTTCTTAAAATGTCTACTGAAGATCACTTATATTCCCAAATATTGCTTAGAATAAGAAATTGCCTGTTAAACTCCTCTTTTGAGTTGCCATCCAAAATTTCAAGAGCATATACAACTGATACTAGCATTCAGAAGTCATGAGAGGCCAAATATAAACAACATGACTATGACAAAAAATATTTGCTTGCTCATCTAAATAAGGATTTTGGAAACACACTTCCCTCATTGTACAGCATCGTTTCCAGATAGGTTTGATAGAGAGCACAGAAACAACGAGCAAAACCAACTGAAGACAAAGATGCTAAGCACAAGTTAATCAAGCCATACTGCCCCAAACAAAATAAAAATAAATTAGGAAAATACAGCACAGAAAGTAACATTTTATAGACAAAGAAGAGTTCGTGCTCTGTTGAAAGCCTGGGTATATCAAGATGTTTGAAAACCAGTATGGAAAAATATTTCCTATTGTAAGTTGCAATATGGTAAGAAAACTATTTCTGAGTTTACTTATTTTACGTCAGGATATTTACTTTAAATTATTGATGGAATTATGCAAGCCCATTTCTGATCTCATGTATTTCATAATTTTAATTCCTTCAGTTCATTGGGCACATCAAGAAAGGCAAAGAAATGTAGCGATACAGAAGAAAATCAAGGCATTTTTGAGACTCTGATCAGAGTATCACCTAATGCCTTCATTGCCCAGATAATTTTCTGAATTCACATGCACTGGAAAAGTAGCATGAAAAACACTTATCATAATCTAGGAACTGAAGTAAAAATAATATATTGTTGCTAAGATTAGGTCTTGAATAGAGATGTCTTGCGAGCACTTTGTACAATTAGCAAAATCATAAATTATTAAGTCTAATAGAAACCTTCATTAAAAGACTTTAAAATACCTTCATGAAGCCTAACAAAAAATTTATCTGGCTGTTTAGTTTCTAAAACCAATGGAAACATTGCTTGTGTACAGAAAATGGCTGCTGGATGATTATTGTTTCTTCTTTACTGAAATGGAATAACTATGAAAAAATTGACTGCAGTTGTCTAGTCTTAAAGTTCTCTTGCAACCTTCTTATCTTCTGGACTCTGACTAAACATAATTTATACGCAGTCCTCTACAATGTCTTAAAAAAAAAATTTCCCTTTGTATCACACACCCTAATCTTACCTTACACACACACACCCACACACACCCAACAGAGGGTGTTACCTTGCAAGGGGGGCATGCAAGTTCCATGAATGATAAATGTGTCAGGAGAGAATCGGAAAGAGCTTTCTAGCAGAAAAACTACTAACACACCCAGCGGGCTCTGCATACTGACTGAAAAACAAACAAAACACCACCAAACAAGCATGCAGTTATGGCCTTATCTTACACATATTACAGGTCCCTGTGCTGCTCTCTTTATATGGCTGCCCCACACTGAAGACAAGGACTACAAACCTACAGATCTTGTACACAGCTGCAGCAGAAGTGGAGAGAGATGGATCCATGTCCCACTCCTGAAATAAAACTCACACATAAGACGAACACTACTCCTATTAAGGAGCTTTTCTCATGCTCCCTACATTGACAAGTGCTTCCTCTATTTTAAAAACAGCAAAGAAAATTACACAACTCTTCCCCAAAAACCTCTTCCACACTTGTCTCCAATTTTTTGGCTCCTTGTCTTGACTGGTACATGGGATCAGCACCCTGAGGTCCTTTTCTGTCAAGAAGAGTCTTTATTCCATTCAACTAAATAAAAAATATGCACACATGCACAGAAGACATATGACATAACATCTGCCAACCATGACCTTGTGCAACCTTCATAAGATTTTTCTTTTATGCTTTTTTTCTGTTCTTATTATTTTTAATTTCACCCTTCTCGATAGAATACATCTATATTATAAACTACATTCATTATCCATAATACAGAACTGTTTAAACAGTTCATAGGTAGTTATGTACTTTCCTTGTGTATAAACAATATTAAACTCCCGTGTTGCAACTAAGTGTTCTTCAGTAGACTGTTGCTGTGCTTTTTTACTCTGTATGGACAGGTACTTAGTGCAGGGTAATTTTGCCTGAGTTTGAAATGTCCCATACCGATTGTGACCAAAAGGCAGATACATACTCAAGCCATAGCACTCTCCCCCTTATAATTCCTTAATTCCTACTTCTAACAGAGCTACCATGCTATAATATCAACTGACATTAAGTTTAGACTAGTTAGAAAGGTTTCCTGTAAATCTCTCAACCCATCTATGCAGGTTTTCATAATGCCAGAGGAGAGCTGAGTACGAACAGCTCCTGCTAGCCCAAATGCAAAGCCACAATGAAAATCTTTTGTGTGTCCATGGGAAAACAATAAAACTTCCTGTCAGCATCTTGCACTGTTTTCCAGTTATCACTGCTATTCATACAGCTCTGAAAGTTTTCAGGGGAGTTAGCTGGATTGGGAGCTGGACTCCTTGGGGAGTTAGTAATGAGCTCTAGTGCCTTTTGCTTCTAAATTGCTTCTGCTGACTTAGTTAAAGTTTTATTATCGTCTTTACGGTAGAGTTAACAGGCCCACCTCCAGCCCACCATCATCACTCGCCTCTGTTTCTGCAGTGTCACGGAGACAGGTGAGTCAGTGAAGCATCCCCATCCTAGGGCTCCTTCGCCTTGAGAATCGCTCTGGCCACCAAAACAGCAGGTACCTCCATCCCGTTATCACACCTCGCTGCTGTGATGCGCCCACTGCTTGCAGTAGATGAGCTGTCTTTTGGACTCGGACTAGTCAGCTGCTCCCTGCAGGGTGGGGTAACCTCCCTCTGCTGATATTAGCTGAGCACTCGTATAGTTCAGTTACATGAACTGCAGATTGATTGCATAAATCACACGCAGATTTTTAAAAGCAGAATCATGATGTTAACGTTCAGAATTGGTTAAAAAAAATAACTTGCAGTTGATAAAAACTCCCCATTGCAGAATAAAAAGCCCTCCCTGCTCATACTGATTTCCTTGTTCCTTCCTGATAAACAAACACACGCCAAGATAACAGCCTAACAAAACATCTATGCAGGCAACCAGCGCAACGCCCTGAGAACGGCTTATTTCCCCAAAAAGTCGGTTCATGAATGATGTGATTTACCACATTTCTGGATGTAACTGCTGCGCCAGCTTCTTGGGGCTGGACACTTGAAAACCTGATTGCAGGTGAGTAAAGGGGTGAATTGACCCTGCTGCAGAGGGAAGGAGTGGTACCATGCTCCTGGTGATGTTGAAGGCCAGCGTGGTGGCAGGAGGGCAGGCACCTCTGCTCCCTCTGTCCCACAGCCACACCACAGCTGAAAAGATAAATGCTTTCATCATGCAGTTACTGCTCTGAAAATTGATTTGATTATGACATTGTGCCTTGCCAGGAGAGTGTGACCCACCCAATGTTAATCCATAGAAAAGAAAAGTTTATGAGTTTTGAAAAAGCACAAGAAAATTCAGAGGATTTAGGTAGTTGAGCAGAAAGGAAGTTTTGGTTGTTGATGAGAAAAATCTAGCTCCTCTCAGAAAGTGAATCAAACCATCTATCCCCTCTCCAGAATAATTCCTGCATTTGTGAGAGCCTCAGAAGAATGAAATAAGCATCAGTTGGGGCTGCCAAATGAGATGCAGCACTGCTGAACTACGGAGCAACAGCCACAGGAAAGAGAGTGAACTGAACGGGATCTAGAAGCAGCAGGGAGAACAGTCATTAAAAACTGCCATGAAACCTGATTTTCATTTGCTACCTTCTTCTCCTTATAGTCTTTATTATTTCTTATGTTCTCCATGCTGTAAAAGGCAAAAAAATAAGCAGGACAGAGTTTCTGTGCTGAAGCCAGACTTGTGGCCCACAGCAGAAGAAAGTCCATGCCGGAAAAACAATGACAACACTTGAGAGACATGTTGTGTCAACACGTGTGACAGGTGCCAATCAGTAGGACTCCAGCTGAGCCTCAGCTACAGATTTAAGACCAGAAGAAATCTGGAGGAGGGCTGAAGACAATAGCGTCTTTTCACAGAGATCACTTTGCGCTGTTTGCACCTGCTAAGCTCCTAGGAGTAAATCTGCCCCCAAGCACGTGCCATGTGGATCATACAGTCTGAACACAGGGCATATGCTCAGTTGCTATGCAATTTCAACTAAAGTCATCTTTATCATAAAATAATATTTATTTTAAGAGCTATTAATTTTTCAATGCATAGTGGGTGCAACAACCTGTGACTCATCAAAGCCAGCCCATGCTGCTGCTGGTTGCCCTGGCTTTGCTCATCCTTCCCTCATCACTGGCAGCGTACCTAAGTGTGAGGCTGTGAGACCGCAGGGGCTGGGAATGGCCCTACATCATTTGTTTACACAGTGCTGAGCCAAAATTTGGTTCAACAAGCAATCCGGCATTGAAACCGTGCTATTAAACAGCTATAGTGGTATGTAGGCAAAGCACTTAGGAAACTTGGTCAGCATTGGAGAGGTATTATACTAAAAAAGGAGCAAGCTCCACATGGGGGAGGTGTTGAGAATCATCTACAGTCTGTTAAGTTCAAATTCAGCTTGAATTAAATTAGCTTTCAGTAGACTTTTGAAGTGGCTTGTTCAGAAATTAAACTAATGTCATTCTTTATGTCAGGGAGAAAAGCCAGTCACCCACTGGGGCCACAGACCTTGGGCACAAACAGATGAGAGCTGGAACAGATAGTTCAGCCAGGCCATCCTCCTGCCAGAGCAGCACTGTTTTGAATGACTGGCTCCCAAGTTGATGTGTTCAGAAGAGATTCAGGTTTGCATGGCATTAGGAAGCCCTTTGGAAACAGATGTGGTCTGTTGGGATACATCTTAACAGAAGAATCAATAGACAGAGCAGGGGAAAGAAGTTAAACTATAAGACAGCTGGTGAATCACAAACATATGGTAAAGGACTGTGCCAAAGCAGGAAAAATGAAAAGAAGTCGAAGCAGAGATTTTTGAATAGGAGGCAGAGAGAACAGAGCAGAAGAGAGGTAAGTCTGTGGCTGAGCGGGGACCGAGGCACAGAGATTACATACACCAGACATATACACTGAGACTAGGTGTCCAGAGAGAATATGGGGTATAAATTACAGTTCCTTGGTCAGAAGGGCTCTCCATTAGCACCCACTGCAACACACGCTCTTTCTCAGTGGATTGGAGAGAGCAGGAACTGCTGAGCTCTGCCCCATCCATATTGCAGTTGTATATAGTGCCAGGATGGAGAGGTTTGCCAAGCCAGAAACATACTCTCCATCCTAAGAAAAAAATTGAATTTTGGAGGCAAAAGTGTCTCAAACTGGAAATGAAACTAAACTACAGAAACAAACAAAAAAAAGAAACCCTCTTCTTTTTCCACTGTCAGGCTTGATCCTGAGACTGCTGAAGCCACTTGAAATGGATGGTCTGCAGGAACAGACTACCCTGAGTAGAGAGAGATAGTATGGAAATAAGGGAATTGGGAGCCATAAGCTCTGACTCCCACATGTAAAAGCAATATTCCTAATTTCCAGTTATCCTCACAGAGTTTTCAAAAAGCCAATTCTGCGCAATTGACATTTTCTAATAAAAACTACTCCACTGAAAAGTTATCAACCAGTTTCTACTTTCTCATTAGAAGTAATAATAACAAGGCACAACAGAACCCTTTTACAGGACTGCGTGGAAAACAAATAAATTAAGAGTAATGGAGAATTTGAACTATTTAGACATGAGGATAGAGACAATAAACAGAAACAATACATCAAGGAAGATATTTGAAAGCATAACACCAGACTGCTTATTTACCCAGAAAATTGTAAAGGATCGCTAGAGAGAAACCAGTGCTTGCTTAGACCATAGTATAGAACAGAGGTTGTGATTTGAAATCAAGAAGTAAAATTATGCATGCATAAAGCACCTTTCATAAAAGTTTTGGTCATGTAGTCACCAATGGGTTTAAATGACTAAAATGAGTCCCAATACAGGGACAATAAAATAGAACATTTTAGAAGTACTGATACGAAGTGTAAAATGGAACCTGGACAGAATTAAAATAAACAACATGCAGCAGCACAGGCCACAGAACAAGCAAATGAATTTAATATTGAACCAAAGCTTTGAATACCCAGGGTGCAGTTATAGCCGAGCAAGACTTCTAAAGACCACTGCAGTTCTCTGATGTGTCGCTTATCTGGGCTGTGCTCAGAACTGGACCAAAGGTGTTTCAAATCAGTGCTGTCAAATTCTTGGCATTTTTGCCATTTTCTTTGGGTTCCACTCTCAATTAAACAGAGGAGAATCAAGCCTCATTTAAAAATACTGAATTAACAGCAGCTTTATCTCAAGGATGAGCGGAGAAAAGCTGTAGTATTTATAAAAGGTCCGTTAAAGAACTCAGATGAATTATTCCTGTGGGCAAAATCCTTCAGATTTAAATAACAAAAGATAGGCTTAACCCAATACAACAAGCACTATACTAAAGACATATTATAAATCGATCCTTTTATGAATCAGTATAAAATCAGGATACAATATAAAAGAGAAGGAAATGAAAACTGGAGAGGAAAGAGGAGGAAAATAAAGACAAGACTGGCCACATGGCATCTAGAAGCAAAGTTCTTATAACATGTGATATTGATCTCATCTTGATAAGCAGTAATAAATTCCTTTTCCAAGTAATCTGCAAGCTAATAATGATAGAAAAAAAATCAAGTCTATATATAGTATGTCAATTCAAGTATGCTCTGACATTTAAATTGTTTTATAAAATTATAAACCCAAAGCTGCTAGAAATATTCACTTACGAGTAAGTAAACATCTGCTGTAGCATCCACAACCCAAACATTAGCAAATGTTGGTAAAAGCATGAGAAACAGACAGTGAATTAGTCAGCTTCTGGTCAATAAGTAAAATGATTATTCTGTACTCTTCGCTTACTTTGGCTAAAAGGAATCACACTGGGAAAATTAATTGGGTTTTGTAAAGCACCATGGTTTGAGAAAGATCAAAGTGTTCTTTAGAATAAAGTTATTTTTTAGGTCATGATTTTGTGACTGCTTCTTAAAAGTGAAGCACTCTAAGAAGCAATTGTTTTAAAAGGACGATAGGTCAGTAATTGAACAGAAATTCAAAAATAGCAAAACCAAATTAGTGACAGAGGGGAACATAAAGAAAACAGAGACCAAAAGAAATGGATGCGAGATAAAAATAACCATAGAAGGCAGCACTTTGTCCAAGCCTGGGGTTTTGTTGTTTTTTTTTTTCCATGAGGTAAATCTTGATTTAAATCTCAAGTTCAGAACTGGAATCATAAACAATGCTATTACTCTGTTATTAGGAAAAGATTATAGCCAAGCAAACTCAAGAGTCCAACTTCCGCCACTAAGATGACTTGTGCAAGTCCATGTCTATAGGAGGGGGTTCTGTGGCTACATATACCCTAGGGACTATAGAGTATAGGCCAGGGACTATTTTCTGGCTTTTAGACCAGCTGATGCATGTCCGTAAGGCTAAAATAGTTTGTCTGTGCTTAAAATGCTGAATGGCAATGCCATGTGGTTTGAGCTAATGCCTAAACCATGGCCAGCATTTGTTTGCAAAGGTATCTCTTTGTCCAAGCCAAAAACTGTACCAGAAACCTTGATATCAGTTTAAGACTTGATATAGCCCTATGTACTCTATTAGTATAGATGTAGTTAGGAGTACGGTCATACAGAATCACATCTATACAGTGTTAATACCAAAAAATATTTAAAATTTACCTGGATATTCTGAAAACTGCCACAGAGAAAATGCGTTTTTATTGCTTAAGGCATATAAGGACCTGACTTTTTATTAGAAGCCTCACTCTCAAATTTGCAATTGTGTCTTACTGCAACATGGCAAGAAAGTGCTTTGCTTGCCACAACCGCATTGAAGCAATTGAGGTGTTATGGCAACCAAGCATTGGAGATCCTGCCCATGGTCATGTAGAGCTCAGTCTTGCAAGGAGCTGAGAGCCTGTTGGCATATGGCCTCGCAGCCTGAGCACTTAAATTCAGGACTTAAAACTCATGGCTGATCCTCTCTAGGAAATCCCTCTGGCCATCAATAGGTCAAAGCTTTGCTTAAGAAATGTAGTCCTGGGTAAGGGCCTAGAAGCAGTCATTGACATAATTAAGCACAGGTCTGCAGCTAACAAAAGCCACTCCACTTATATTGTCTTCCCTAGGAGATAGATTAATTAGACTCAAAAAAGACTCTTTTTCTGGAGTGTTAAAAACAGTAAAATAAAGATCCTCATTTAACGCTAATTATCTTAATTGACAAAATGACATACATGTTGTCTTCTTCTGTCTCTGTCGTTATTAATGCTGATTTCAAAACAACTTGCTTTTTCTTTGATCATATATGCTTGTTTAAAAGGTCACACGAGCACACACGTATTATGTAGTTGTGTGTACACACACACAGAGTTATTGGAAGCTCTGCAAGAGGAAAGAAAACCATGCCTGCAGATTTCATTCACTGTCTTAGAAATTCCTTGCAACAAAAGGAGAATTTTTTTTTTTTAAAGTTAGCTAACAAATTCCTCTAAGTTCCTCTCTGAAGCTTAATGTGATGTTTGTCAGATTCACAAAGTCATTCAGAGACACAACCTATGGATGGCTTTGCAAAGGCTGACCATTGTCACAATCCGGGCTATGATATACCAGTTGCACTTGTGTAAAAAATAAAATGACACCGACTCTTTCTGGCCAAAAGATTCTACCATAATGTTGTGAAATTCAATGATCTAATGACAAAGTAATGAACTGTATTCTTTAACAAAAGATTTCTCTTAAGGCCCAGAGGATTCAGTGCTTACGATGCAGATCTGTAACCATTTTTCAGAGATGGTTTTTTATTCTTCCTACTCAGCTTATTCCTGCAGCACAAACCAAGATGCGTGCTGGAGATGGGACATGCAGCGGGGTAGCCTTTTTGCACTAACCAATGCAATAAAGTAATTAAATCACAGTAGCCAAATCTGACTGGTTCGGAGAAACTTATTCAGAAATCTGAGTAATATTAAGAAAATCCATACTTTGGTTGACACATATGCCCATCATTATGGATGAAGTTACACAATCTCCCAGCGTGTCAGATTGAATTATATCTTTTCAGCAGCATTTTTCAGTTGTCAAAACAACCTGTAGACAAGGTTTTCCTTTTGCTAAGCTTCTAAATCAATTTCTCTGGAGTCATGGAAAATTTCTGTTCATCTCTTCCGAGTTTCATCTCAGTTAAATGTCTCGGCTAGTCAGACTAGAATTTGAAGGGAAAAATATAAAAGGGTATAATCTGAAACACGTTCAAGCTGAAAATCTTTGTGCTTTGGAATAGTAAAACCAAGAAGATCCTCAAGGAAAATAAGCCTGCTGGTGAAACTGAAGGATTCAGATAAAATAATTTAATTCAATATTTTCAAACAAAACCTAAATGAAATGATTTTTATCTCTATATTTTTCTTTTTTGTGTTCTTGTATTCATGAACACACCATATTTTTTCATTTGCTTTTCATTACCATCCTATTGTTAGAAGATTCATTTTAATTATTTGGACAAAGTAATTGAAATATAGTACAAATAACAGATAAAGCAATTTTATACACAGCTTTTGTACAAATACTTGGACATATGGGAAATAATAGTTTTGTATTTTCTTATCTGGCTCCTGTTGATTGCTGATGCTGTAGGCTTTGCAATTCTATAATAGGATAAGTAAAAATAACAGTTTTGAACTTTATATTGATTATTGTGCATTAAAAATTCACAGTCAGGAGAGAAATAAGTGTGAATGCGTTTAACATGTTATAAATCATTTTAGATTATTTAATAGGAAAAGCTAGGTTTAGTTTCACTTATTAAAAGCCTAAACAATAATTACATATTATGTATTAATATTGTTTATTTATTTATGGCAACTTTATATTCATATTTTAAAGAACCTTCCTGTGACCAAAAGCATGACAAGCCATCAATCACAACAGAACCATCAGGAGATCCTTGCAGTCTCATGGTATATCTCCAAACTGCAGCTTGCAGAAGTGATCTGTATGTCAGCTCTCTACAATGATGAGATGTAAGGTTGGAGTTAATGCCAGCAGTGACACTGGAACGGGGTTATATCAGGTTAACGTAACTCATGCTCACATTTGTTGACTCATTTTAAATTTGTTCTCTTCACTGTTATTATGAAATTCAAATATGAGCCATGACTGTAAAATGTTTATGTGCTGCAGTGAAAACCTTTACAATTTTGATTCGAAAGATCCAATGTTTTCATAGCATAAAAAGAAATTGCATCAAAGGGTTTACAGGAAAAAGCCAGTAGAAACCAGACAGGGAGACAGGGGATCAGAACCGGGAAAGAGCTACGTGCGTGTGTGCCCGCACGTCTCGCATTTAGTGGCGTAACCCTTCTCATGGGCCCTGTGGGCACTATGAAAGACTGTCATTGACTCGGAGAAGTTTACTTGGCGTTATTTCTCATACACACTTTCACCATGTCACATTTTGTCACATTTGTCACTGTATGACGTTCCTGCGGCCTTGAAAACCCCTGCCACCCTATGGCCTCCACAAAAGCAATCTCATCCCTCTGGACCATTGCACAAGAATAGCACCAGTGTGCGGGTGGTCAGCCCGAGCTCCCATCTGCACCCCTCTCCCTGGTGCACCAGACCTCTAACCCAACACTAATAACAACTATAATTAGGGCTTTAGACAGTCCTCTGGATACTTCATGCAGTATCTGGAGGACCCCCCTACCTCTGCCTGGCCCATGACATTGGGTGTCTGCTATTGACCTGTTGCACGTTCAGACAGGTCCCTCATACTTTCTTCCAGGGAACCCCTAATGTTTAGAAGGAACAATTTGGGAATATCCATACACTATTTTCACTGTTCTTCAAATCTTTATCCTTTAACTATGCTACTTGCAGGAAAACTTGATGAAGTTGGGCTCCCACCCTGCCACGTTGGCCAATTTTACTTCACTGCTTCCTTTGGATACTTGGCTGTCTTCACCTATTTAGTGCTTTTTGTCAGCTGTCAGAGGCACACGGACTGTTTACACTCTGTGTTTTTACAATGCCTTACTGCTGTCTTTAAGTGGGCCTTCTAGGGACTATTGCTGTACAAATACTACATGCTAAATTCAATAAAATACTGCCCCATAAATGAGAGCTACACAAGCCCCAGCAACCTTTATCACAGACATGAAGAAGCAAATCTCCCCAGTCAGTAAGAATACAAAGAATACTCTAGAAATTTATCTCACTATTTAATATCTAAATTTCTTACACAAAAGGCAATTGAGGACTTCTTGAATAGCATTATATAATAATTCCCAGACAAAAACTGCATTAAGATGAGTTACAATTGAACATACATATCAATAATTTAAGGTAAAATACATTACAGGGATATATATTTAGCCCCAAGCAAGATTTACAAACCTAGGAAGTTTACAGATCTGGTTATAGTGAAAAGAAAACCAAGGGTGATTAAGAATTGCAAATGTGACAAAAGCTGCCTCAGAACAGTGAAATATGATGGCCGCTATGAAAAAGGAGGCAGCATGCCTTTGGCATCAGACCTATTGAAAACATTGCTTCCATTTTCTAAAGAGGAAAATTCTTAGTGGAATTCTTTGAAGGAAAATATTATATGGCAACCTCTCTTGAAGAAGGCACTCAAAAAATCTGACTTCAAGTATTGAATAATTTAAGAGACCTATTAATAAAACTGTTTTATAAGTAAGTTTACTTATGAATTCTCAAAAAAATGTTTATAAAGTAAGTTATGTCACTTTGAATAATACATTGCAGTCTTGATACACAAATGAAGTGAAATCCCAGCTTTTGGCATTAAAACTCAACTCACTATGGAACCATTAGTTGTGCTTCCAGACTTTGTTCATTTCTGCCTGGAAAACACATGGACTATACTACCATGTAAGCTAAGGGACTTAGGACCCCAAGTCACATCAAATAAAAAGACTTAGGGGTCCTATATCTTCCTGAAGTCATAGAGGGATTTTTGAAAATTGCATACAAATAACTGAATGCGTGAACATAATTAAAACCCTTAAAATAATGAATTATTTTTATACTTAATGCAGGATTCCTGTCCCAAAAATACATTGCTAACCATGGTGCTCACAACCATTACTTATGCCCAAACACAAAGTCAGCTCACTCATGGTAGTGCATACTAAAGCTTGAATAATAGCCTGATTCTCCAGCAGATCTCAAAGTACTTTACAAATGAAACTGGACTGATATGACAATTGTTGGACATGCACAGCTTCCACTGAAGTCACAAAACGTATCTCAGGATTAAGCCATAGTCAAAGAGCCTGTTTTTGCACATTACTCACTAAAACTCCCCCTGGCTTCAAGACCCAGTGAACTCAGCAGGGATGCTTTGGTGAATGGGGAGTGCTGAACAGGGCTCTCATGAAATTTCACAACGTTCTTATTATCATGCTCCATTACTCCTTGCTACGTCACACCTCATTTTACAAACAACACCATATAAAGGACCAAAGTGGTCTGCAATACCATAACAGTAGAAGAACCTAGAGGAAAAAGGCAAAAAAAAAAAAAAAACCTTGATAAGCAATGCAAATGTAAGTGGTAGAGTTAAGAAGAACCCACGATGCCTGGTTGTCAATCTTATGCTTTAACCACGAGGTCAAGAAGCCCTCTTCTGCTGGCATTGCCACAACAGACCATGAACTGAGAGTGAAAATCTGTGGGGAAACAAGGAAAATATGAGAAAGCACTTCTTTGGGCTTGGAAAAAAAACCTCAGAACTCTTCTTTCTGATAATCACATTGCAAGATTGGGGACCAGGGTCTTATACACAAAGCCAGTTCAAGACTCCTTTGAAGTACAGGAAAAAGTGATATTTTCTGCCCCAAGAATGAAAGGCTGGGCCACTTCTGCAATGAAAAGGAGGGGGACAGAGAGAAGGGGCAGAGCTGGGGTGGAGAGGAAAGGGAGAGCCTCAGAGAGCCAGGCTTGCCCCTCCTACCAACGAGGCAAAGGGACACTCTGATCCCTCCTGCAAAGCTGGAGGCAGCTGCCTGCATGGCTTTCCAAGGCTCTGGCACAGGCAAAACAGGCAGAGGGGTTATTTTGCAACCCTTTCCTTCTGCAGCCCTAGCCTGCTGCCTGCTCTTTCTATGCTTTAACCCCCCCTTGTTTACATGGCCCAGTGTAAAATTTGTTATTCATGTTAGTGTTTAGCTAGGACTAACTTTACAAGTGGTTATGCTATTATTTTCCCTGGAAATAGGTATAGAAAATTGAACACTGCATTCTTTCCTATGCAGAGTTTGAAATCTAGACTATTAAACAATCTAAATCCTATTTTCTTTCTGAATAAATTTATCTACATTTTTTATTTTTTAACACTAACCACCACTTTCTTGGTGCTAGCCATTAATTATTTGGGAGTTTTATAGCTTCCTTTGAGCTCATATTTGGTTTTTCAGCCATTACATTTTTAATTTCACAGACAGAATTTTAATACTTTGCCTACTGCAGCCATAAATCACTTAATGCGTTAGAAAGTAGATTGCTCAGTAATTGCCATTTTATTTACTATACTGATGCAAGCAATTGAAATATGATTGAGTTTTCAAACTTAGAAACAATGTAAAGAGGCTTAGGAGAGAATGCAGTATAAGTGTAAACAGAAATCAGCAGTCATTGTTTTCACTTGCGTTAGAGTTAATGTTTAAAGAAAAGAAATACTAGGACAACTTTATGAACCACTTGTGACTCAATGGCTGCTGTTAAGGTCTCAGTATTACCTCATTTTTTTCCAGATCTAGAAATGCTAAAGGAGACAATGTGCCCTCCCTTGGATGTGGTAAGAGGAGCTGAGAAACATGTTGTGCTATTTTTCAGTCACTGTTGGCTAAGCCAAAAATATATTGAGAGAATTCAAAGGCAAAATCTCTCCTAAGCAGAAGACCAGGGATTCCTGGTAGACTGTGACAGGAAATCTCCCTAAGTGACAATGCAATGGTCTTTTTAATTTTTTCACAGAAGTTAAAATTCTATTATAAGAGCCAGAGCAATTACACTAGTGGTAAATATTGACTTTTCTAGTAGATGGTTTTTATTAGTCTCTTACCATAAGGCCCATCTTAACAGACAGCATAGTATCACATCTGGACCTTTATTCACACAGAAGAGAAATATCAACCATTCTGTTACTGCTTTTGGAGACAGATTTGGACAGCCTAAAGCTTCGCTGTGCCTAGCCTTTCCTATTGGGTGTCTTGGCATCTTCAAAGAGATAATATTAAACATAATAATAATATTTGGCATATTGGTAGGCACATTGGCAGGCACATTGGCTTTAAGCCATCTGAATCTGGGCTTCTAGCACAACATCCCAGTGCAGTGAATGTTATACGACTTTCAGTGCAGAAAGGCACTACCAGCAGTTTTCACTCTGAGAAGGACTTAGTACCATCAAAGCCACTGCCTGTATTTCCTCTTGTTTACAAGGAAGGGAGTATATATACATATGAGTAAATGTATCAATTATTTATCTATAAATGACACTTTTTTTACCTTATAGTCAAGCACCCTCAGATTTTCCCATGCCTCTCTAGTCACCTACGGACTTCTTTTGAAACATCACAGAAAGATCTCCAACAGGAGTATGTCAGGAAATTAAATGCAACATAAATACCATAAGCTCAACTTGTTTCATGATCACAGTAATCTGTACCCTTTTTTCAGAAGAGCAAGTTTACCAGAACTTCTCTCTCTCCCTTATTCCTCCTAAAATGTTTATATTTTTGGCCCTCAACTGAAAATATTCTCATTTGGAAAATAGTTCTGTTGCACTCCTACACTTCTACTCTACTCTCAAGGCCAAGAAATGAGGCATCTTATGAGCTCCTGTCTAGGGGATGTCCTGGGAGAAGTGACCACAATCCGAGGAGCAGAAAGTGTGGAGATGAGGTACCCAAAAATCTATAAATAATAAGATACCACAAAAGCACTTTCAAATGGAAATAATTTGGACTTTTTCTGAATTCTTCTGATTTTGAAGTGAGGTGTTTCATTTGGCAGATGAAAATTTCCATGGAAACCAGCTGGATTTGTGAAAAAGTCCATTTAGTGAAACTCCATAAATTTACATTATGAAAAGATTTAGACAGAAAGCAGATGACTGCACTTCTGATTGCTTTGAAAACAGCTTGGAGGTGAAGCCCAGGCTCCAGCCAGGCCTGCCCCTATCCACGTGCTGGACTGCAGTTCCTTTAGGCCAGAACCAATGATGCAGTCACTTTGCTTCTTTCCCAGTACTTTAAACTCATTTCATATAGTCACTTATAAGACAATTGGTGCAATTTTATCTCTCTTAATGGAAATAAAATATTTTTGGGAATGCACAAACAAGACAGAATAAGGCAGTTGCTGTGCTCAAGATACTCAGCATTTTCCTTTGCAGCAGTTATTTCCACCATGCTGCAGATACTTCTCCTCTATTTGGGTTATTATATGACAATGCTAAATGTATAAAGTTCGTGGGTAATGACATTAATTTATGAATTCTTTATTCCAATGCAGTTGAATCCTAACATTGAAACTTACAATTTCTCTACAATAATTACCATTATTTTTCTATTTTGCTTATATTGCTCTCTATAATTTCAAAACACAGTTATTGGCTAATCCATAATACACTACTCTGATCCTTAAGGGTGACTGTGCTGGTTAGCAAAATAACCAGAAGAGAATTACGCAAAGTCAAGGAGAGAGTCAGTACCACTGACTGTCAGAACTCCAGTGTTCTCTTTCCCAACACCATCACCTGTTCGTTACTCTTTGCTTTGGAATTTTTGTAACCACAGACTGCATAATTTTACATTTTTGCTGAATCCAACCCAAAAATTATGAGAATGTGAACTCTCTTCTGGTAGTAATTACTGAGATAGGCTTACAAACAGCTGGAAATGATTACTAGCAACCCATCATAAAGAAGATACTTACCTTACACTGGGTGGTCTTCCTTTATAAAGGGGCTGAATTTCTAAGATAGATGCAAATTTCAGAGCATCTAGCAGAGATGCAGGGCATATAATTGCAGGACAAAGTAATGCAGCTACATTACTCTTTGGACACAAGCTACACTATATGTGTGTTACCCTCCAAGCCATGTGGGAAGATCACCCTTATTCAGACCTAGCTTATATAATTTATATCAGAGGCTGCTCAAATGGTTTAGATGGTGGGGATCTCCACACAAAATTTTGCACAAACACGCACATACACATGTGTAACACAATGGAGGTTTAAACAAACAACATTGGAAAGTATTATGTCTGCACACACACACAAAACCTTACGGCCACCGCTGGAATGTCCAGCTACACGACAAATTCTCAGTGCTCACTTCACAAGAAAACAGAAAAGTCGGAGCATCAGGTTCTCTCGGCAGCTCTCTCTTCTGTCACTCTTTCACACTCAGTCCCCATTGCCACATGCCTGTCTCTGCAAGTCTGGGGACAGCCAGCAAAATCCCCACTGATGGCTACTTTGCAGGCCCGTTTTCATACAATCTTTCTTTGTGTCAGTGCCCAGACTGGTTCCAAAGCAAACTAAAAAAATCAGTTCTTGGCAATCAGTCTCAGCCATCCGCTCTGTATGCTCCCACATGTGTTGTCCACACTTGACACAAGAGGGAAGGAAGACTCAGGCATGGCACTGCAGATGCATGAGGACTCTGTAATGTGCTTAAGTGC
The DNA here is from genome assembly GCA_013401315.1 of Balaeniceps rex. NCBI lineage: Eukaryota > Metazoa > Chordata > Aves > Pelecaniformes > Balaenicipitidae > Balaeniceps > Balaeniceps rex. Next base: position 33,505 of record VYZW01036803.1, on the reverse strand, counting down.
TATATACATGTACGTGGAAACGTTACATGCCACTATTGACACAAAACAACAAAGAAACATTTTAGCAAGGTTTATGAAGTTCTGGTGGGGGCAGACCCCACTATCCACAAGGCAAGACCTGCCCTGATCTGCATTGTGCAGCTTATCACCACATAAAGTTATCCCGAAATGCTGAGTATTGAGATTTCAAAAGCAGCTGATGAGTTTGACATCAGTAGTTTTGGGGGCCCAATGCAGACAAACACAAGGATCCACATTTACTGGGAGGAAAAAAGCTCAAACAAAAAACAGCAACAAAAACCCCTACTCTGAGTCTCTCCAAGAAAAAGAAAAATTCTTATCTATGAGGCATATATATTAAACTGAAGCTAAAGTAACCTTACTGACTCTTAACACGTTTGTTACATATTTCTTTGTGTATTTAGCCACCAAACAGCACTGAAGCAACAATCAAACTCAACATTTACAAATGCTGTTCAAAGTTTGTAAAATCTGAATTTTCTGCAGAATTCTGAGCTATTACGTGTAAACCATTTAAAAGCAAATATTTCATATGTTAAGTGGTAAAAATAGTAATTATTACTTGGGTTAATCTCACGTGTTTCCCTTGCAAACTGCAAAGGAAATTAGAAAATCACTAGAAAGTACTTTAAGATGTCTAATAACGAACTTTGCAGAAGAGGTGGCTAATACCAGGCTTCTAAGTCCATGTTTAAGCTACAAAATATGATTAAACTGAACTTTAAGAGAAGAGATCATTCACATAATTCAGCAGTGCAGCAGATCAGGATATTTCTATTTCGGAGCTTAATGTTGAGCACCTGTCTTAGAAAATATTAACTATAATATCTTCGAAACCATCTTCAACCCTGAAACCAGTGGAAAAAAATTACTCATGTTCAATAGATACTAGAGCTTCTAAAAGAAGATAGATTCTCAGATTAAAGCAAATAGAAATTTTTACTTTATAGATAAATGATGTTATATCTTTAAAGGCTTCTTCACACTAAACTGTGGTTAATATTTAATTTAAAAAAATTCCATTTACTTCAGCTTTCACTTAAATCTCTAATGTAGCCATTGTATGGTAACACATACAGGTGAGAGATGCTAAAATCAAAGATACTATGTATCTTCAGTGCATTCATCTATCATGTCAAACATTTTCTTACTCAAAATTAATATTAAGCAGAGGGGTTTTTTTGAAGCTGACATGGCACATGACATTCTTTCCATGATTCTGCAGTTAATTAAGTATTTTAAATGATTCTGTAGTTAAGTATTGAGATTGACAATGGAGTCTAAATCTGATTCTTATGTCTCTTGTCAACTGCCAGGTTAACAGCCATGAAAAAGGAAGTCATGTAAGAAAGAATGACGTAGATCAAGATCATAGAAAAAGGGGAAGTTTTTACAGAAGTAGCTCAAGAAGTAAAGATTTTCAGAGGCTTTGAACTGACATGCTGAAAAATAGTTTTATCTCAGGCACGGCTTAGTGTGCAATCTGATACTCTATAGCTTCTTACTTAGCCTTCACGTGCACTTAGCAATCTAAGAACATGTGGCATATGACAGCTGTGGAGAAATCTATTGCAGGCATCCCATGCAGCTCTTAAAATCTGGCCCTGTGGATCCCAAATTCCAGTTTCCAAAGGCTGCATGTGTGTATGTGTGTGTGCAAGCATAAAAGTCTATTCAATAGCATTTCTGTTTTTCCTAATAATGACATGATCACCTATCCATTAAGTGCACCCCAAATCAGTATTTATGCTTTTGCTAAATATCCCTTATGTTGCCACTCTCAGCAAGCAGAGATCAGACTTAGGAAGTCACACAGAGCTGGGTAACTATTTACTGTTATAAGTGAAAACCTTTAAAAAGCTGTGCATGCAAGTGCAGTGCTCAGGAACAGCTGAGAGTAGATCTTCCCTTTACCTCTTTGTCCCTCTCTATTTAAATAGTACATGCTTTGTTTTTTATTTCTCACACTCCGCCATCATTCTCACCCATAGGTAGTAAATTCAAATCAACCAATTAATTTACCTAAAATTCAAGTTACAAGTAAATATCTTTAAATCTCCTAACTTGTCTTGAAACTCTTAATTTTGTTATTTTTCTACTGGAACCAAGACCTTAAGTTGTCTGTAATTTTTCCCATTTTTTCCCCTTCCATCAAAATAATGATTGCACTAATTTGCCTCAAGAATTATTCCTGAGAGAACGTGTTGTTAGTGACTAAAACAAAGGCATAGGGCTCAAAGAATTTATTTCTGGCTTCATTAGCCGTTCACCTGGTGAGCTGGGGAAAGCAATTTCATCTGTCTGCATAGCACTTTACTAGTATCTACTTCCCAGGGACACCAGAAGAGGTTAATTCATCTGGCCTTAGCTTTGCCCATCCAGCCTAAGTTAGTTATGGAAGTTCCCTCTACAACCAGTGAGAAGAGACTCATCTCACCCAAAAAGGCTGAACGAGCTCAGAGAGGCTTACACCTCTCCACTGACAGACCCTGGGCAACCAGCTTAGCCAATGGCCCCATTTAATTAAAAAAAAAAAAAAAAAGTACTTTTTGGTTTGTATTTGCCTAGCTCTGTAATATAATTAAAAGAAAATCCCTGTATGTGTCAAGAACTATAAACTTTAAAAATACGAATTATGAAAGACTGTCCCTAACACTCGCATCGACCTCACTGTGAATTTTGTGATGACAGCAGCTGCAGCACTGGGCCAAGAAAATCCCCGATATGCCATCGTCTCCTGTGATATTTAGCAATGCTCCCGTAACAGCTGTCACTTTGTGTCGGACTTGCTGTCTTTCCTCAGCATGAGAGATCTCCAGAAGTAGGCTGCAGTCCCCACATCCTTTGGGAAACCTTTATCCTTTTATACGACGGATCCCAATTCTCTCTGATAGTTGCTCTTTTGCTCTTGCTGATGTTTTGCAAGTGGAGAAAATGACACCAGAAATTCTCTCTGCAATTTGTCTCTTTCTAACTAAACACTGAAGCAAATGCACCCTGAACTTGCAGGATGGATTTGAAAGCCCCACTTCTTTCTTTTTTTGCTTTTTACTAGATTCAAGAGCAGCTCTCTAGGAAACCCCAGGAGAACATACTCCTAATTTCAAGCCAAAATATTTTGCTTGCTCAGCATTTTAACATAAAGTACTGCAGAGATAACTTAAATTTTTAGTATTCATATTCTCTGGGGACATAAGCTGAACACACAGGGATTGTACAGAACCTGTGTTTGAGTATTAGTTTAAGCGCATGAGCTTCAGTAATATTGAGTACATTGTGAAATTTCATCCAGTTTATGGACTGTTTAGTATTTTCAGTCATGTCTCTACGTGAAGTAATTCACCTGAAGGCAGAAAAAACCAGGTTTCTAGTGAGCTTCTGAACTCTATTAAAATAAAAGGTGTTAAACTGTTTGGATAAAAAATATTTTTGTGAAGTCTTCAGTATTTTTGGCCCAGTCACCCAGGACCAGTTACAAGAAGTGCCTATAATAGCCTCTAAACTTGAAGATGTGTAGTCATGAAGACTAGGAAAAGCAGTAGCAATTAAATAGGACAGACTTACACTAACTGTACTTAAAGAAGGAAAATGACACTGAAGGTAACTAAAAAGCAACACAAGAAAGAAACAAACTGTATCTTTGCAAAGTGCAAATATCAATTAGAAGGAAAACAGAACACCTTTTAAAGTGAATAGCTGGAAGTAAATATGAGCTTCCGAAGTCATATGATGTATGAAATGATGTCACTATGAAAGAATTAAAATAGCAAAAGTGTTGGTAAAATTTATTCTTAAAAAGTAAAAGAGAAAATAAACATGAAATGTCTTCAGCATGGAATACATTTTTTTCAGATGAAGAGCTCAATTAGGAACTGAAAAAAAGAAAGAGAGTGAGAGAGTTGAGTGCCCTGCGGAGAAGGACTTGGGGGTACTGGTGGATGAAAAGCTGGACATGAGCCAGCAGTGTGCGCTTGCAGCCCAGAAGGCCAACCGTATCCTGGGCTGCATCAAAAGAAGCGTGGCCAGCAGGTCGAGGGAGGTGATTCTGCCCCTCTACTCGGCTCTGGTGAGACCCCAGCTGGAGTACTGCGTCCAGCTCTGGAGCCCTCAGCACAAGAAGGACATGGAGATGTTGGAGCGGGTCCAGAAGAGGGCCACGAAAATGATGCGAGGGCTGGAGCACCTCTGCTACGAGGACAGGCTGAGAGAGTTGGGGCTGTTCAGCCTGGAGAAGAGAAGGCTGCGGGGAGACCTTAGTGCGGCCTTTCAGTACTTCAAGGGGGCCTATAGGAAAGATGGGGACAGTCTTTTTAGCAAGGCCCATTGTGACAGGACAAGGGGTGATGGTTTTAAACTAAAGGAGGGGAGATTTAGGCTAGATATAAGCAAGAAATTTTTTACACTGAGGGTGGTGAAGCACTGGAACAGGTTGCCCAGGGAGGTGGTGGAGGCCCCATCCCTGGAGACATTCAAGGTCAGGTTGGACGGGGCTCTGAGCAACCTGATCTAGTTGCAGATGTCCCTGCTCACTGCAGGGGGTTGGACTAGATGACCTCTAAAGGTCTCTTCCAACCCAAAGCATTCTGTGATTCTATGATTCTAAGAAAGAAACACTGAAATGGGTTCAGAATGAATTTCAAGATTTTCCCTCAATCCAGTTCTAAAGCAAATTATCCCTGGGGTCCCCTCTGCTAACTCAGCAGCATACTGCCAACTGTAGCTCCCTGTTCCTTCCACTATGATGAGACTCAAACACCTGGTTGTGAATGTTCCTCTATTGCCAGAGATGTAAACCCAGGGCATTAATTAAAAAGAGAAACTATTGCTGTAGTATCACTGCAGTTACAAAATTGTTATTCCTATTACTGCTGAGAAACTACTGAAAGGCCAGTACACAAATCCATACATATCTTCTCCATTGTTAGAAGGTCTTGTTTGCTGAAGAAGCTGTTGTGTAAGGGCAAAACCACAGGTGAAATGGATTTCAGTTTAGTGAACTCTAAAACAGTGAAAAAAAGTGGGAAGAATTTGTAGCCCCTACTTAACAGTTAAATTAGCAGCTGCAAACATAATAGCTGTTGCAAAAAGAAAATCAACTCTTTATCTGTATTCCCAGTGAGACTTATTAATGATTACCTTAACAAAACAGTAAAAAGAGGAAATTACTAAACTTTAATTAATAAATTGCCAAAGAAAAGCAATTAGTAATCTCTAGCACGAGGATTTAACAGATACACTTTTTTCTGTGTATATATAAATATAATTAAGCAGAGAAGGCTGTAGACAAACAACAAAAATACTAAACAGGACCTGCACTATAACTGAAGCTTAAAGAAAGAATTACAGAAAAAAAACCCACATAACTTCATGTTATCACATTTAAAATGAAAACAAGAAAAGACAGGTTGGAAAAGGAAATCATACTTCCCCTGCACAGTCTCCTGCAGTTGACATTGACAACTTTATGGAAGAATATACTATTTAAGGAAATTTAAAGCCTGTTGATAGAAACAAGAGCTAAATATGACTGAATTACAAAATAAGTACTTAAACTGAAACATTTATGAAAATGGGAATTGAGAAAGCTCAGGAGTCTGTAAAGAAACAGCAAATACAGTCTAGCAGACTGGGATGACTACGTTAAACACAAATGAATCCGTACAAAAACATTAAGAAAATATATCAAAGCCATAACTTGTTTCATGCATAGTGAGTGCTGGCTATTTTAGACAAAGCAAAAAAAAATAGAATTCTGCTTTTTATATAATATTAAATGTTGGACAAGTTACACTGTGCAGCTCTACTGGGAATGTGATCTTTAAATTTAACAGACGAATTAAAATATAACCTTTTGTGTCTTAGGAGAATCCTACAAAGGCTTGACTTTAAAAGAACATTTGTAATCCCTGGTGCTTCTTCAGCTGTGGCATCTGAAGAGCCCCAGAAATATCTGTCTGTGCTGGGGCAATGCCAGGTACACAGGCAGAGTCACTTAGGGACTAGAGTTAATCTGCAGTAGAGTGGAAGCCGTGGTGAGGACAGCTCAGGCACACACAAACGAAATGCTGTGATAAGAGAAAAGTTTGAAAGCGGTTTAGGAGATTTTTAAACTGTCCTTTTCATTTTAAACATGGTTTGGTTTGGTTTTTTTTTACTTGATGTAAAGATAGTGTGAAGCTTGCAATGAAATTATGAAGTTGAAGACTTTGCTCCAACAATGTAAAAATAAAAGCAGTATATTCTAAATAGTATGCAGCGACTAGATGCACAAAAGCTATACCTAAGGTAAGGACCTTACATGGCCAGACAAGTGGGGTACTATCGTGGCAACTGCTGCATTTGTCCTAAGGGTACCAAAGTCATATTTACTAGATCAAAAGAAAGAAAACCAGCAAACACCAAACTCAACAGCTAACCATGTACATTAACTGCTGGCATAACCGGGAGCGCTCAAGGATTAGTTTAAGTGCCCGAGTTTTAGTTTGGAGCACACAAATATCATGTGGTATGATTTGGTATGTTACATGAAGTTGTGTGTTGCAGCCACATAGTACTTTTAAACATCTTAATTTATACAGAAATCTCTGCAACAAAGAAGCAATTTGTTGCTTAGTGAACTTCTGCACTTCTGTTGAAGCAATATGTGTTAAATTATTAGAAGAAGGAGAACTTTTGTTCTCCTCCTGTCAAAACAAGTAGTTTTGACAGCATCATCTGCAGTCTGGCTAACCTTTTTTCAGTGGGCACTTCATGGGCAAGCAAGTGAGGCATAGGCCTGACATTTAATCAGCTAGAGAAAGCAATTTACTGTTCGGTAACTTAGTAAAAAAACTTTATCAGCAAATAAGGAAACAGTAGAGTTGGAGATGCCACTGTAAAAAGAGGGGTAAAAAAAAGAAAAGAAAAAAAGCAGCCTTTGATATTGCTGTCTGAATGAGACTGCAGTCCTTGCCTCCTACATGGGAGAACTTTGGTGCATTATCAACTATTATCAATAAATTAGGATCTGAAATAAAAACTCTGGTTTTGGAACACTGCACCTTCTCTGGTAGTGGTAAGCAAAAAAAAAGGCTCTAATACGAGAAAAAAAAAAATACTACCATAATGTCGAGCTTTCTCATTTATATTACTCCTTCCTTCTCAATTTTCCTAACTTAAAAAAATGCACCGAACTTCTCAACGAAATTCACTCACTGAACTTCAGCAGAACAATGTATGAAACATACCTCTAAACTGTTTTTTGCTTTTATTAATCTTTACAGTGGTGATATTTTCCAGCTGAGGACAAGAAGATGATTTTTCAACCCCCTCTGGTCAGTAGGACAGTATTCAGTGCAAGTATCACTATGTGCTTGTCCTGTTCTTTCTTCTCTCCCTAAGCTGTTGGCCACTGTTGGAAACAGGATCCTCAGCAAATGGGCCTTTGCTCAGCTCCAGCTTGGCTGTTCCAAGATTATGTTATATTCTTTAATACACAGGCATGAAATATAACCTTAATATCTTGCATTCTTTGGCAATTGGATACAGTGGCTTCCAGATGAAAGCCAACTGCTGTAATGCAACTTTATCCAAGTAATTAAGCTACATTGATTTTCAACAGCTGGGAAAAGGGGCCTTTAACATGAGTATTCCCATTTCAAAATATAGAAGTGACCTAGACAAAGATGAATAAATACAATTATTTATTCTTCCTGTATATTTTTTATTTACCTTATTCCCACAGCCTCTGGAAAGGTTAAACATCTGAATCAGGAATATATGTGACTGTTGTACCAAAACAGGAGACAAGTGTTTGTATTTTGAGGCAGGAGCAGGGAATGAAATGGGGGAAAGAGCTAAAAAGTATCCATGACTGTTCAGGGAGAGACCTGTAAAAGTGATCCCTGGATTTTTGTTCAGATATTTTAAAAAGAGCAGATCTCATGCATTAGCAGGTCAGACGAATGTGTGAGACAAGGAGTATGTTCTCGTAAAAGCTGATGCTGCTTATGAAAGTTAGGTCTGTTACAACGCGCTATGTGAGCCTCCCAGATTCAGGAACAGAAGAACTAAAAAGTGAATTTAGTACCACAGCTGCCATGAGATGCTTATAACTGTAGGTGCAGCTCTCCGATAATTTCCTTAGCTAATATCTGCAAAGAAAGACACTGCCTATCACAGCATCTCTCTGTCTGATACTCTTTCTCTAACTAAAACCCAGCTACTCACCGCTCAGCAGGCACAGAGTACAGAGTCACCGAGCAAGCAGCTAACAGCTAATTCAAAAGGTGATAAAGCAGAAATTCTTTCGCTGTAACAACTTTTTGACCTCTTCATTGTCAGCTAGTCTAATCAAACTGTAATCAATGAATGCTTTCCCTATATGCAAGCTGTTAAGAAACCAAGTTAATTGGCTCGCTTGAAAGATTTAAAACACATGAAACTTCTGAGTGGTTTAACAGTTTTCCAGGGACTGTTGTGAGGGAATAGCTGCAGAGCCACTGCAATGCAGCACCACGCAGCTTGCAGACCACTGACACTGAATATTTTGCAAAAATGTGAGGGCTAAGTTCTACCCTTTCACACTGCCGCAGGGGGAAGGAACATGAGCATTTGAGACTAAAATGTGCAACAAAGCTTTTTAGCAGCTTCATTAGGAGTCCCGTATTCTGTCTACCCCCACTCCCAAGCTGTGTCTTTCAGGACAAATTGTCACTATTTCAACTAAAGTTCACCTTCCTTTGAAAATCTAGTTCAGTTTCACTGACAAAATGTTTTTTTCTTAACTCCTTCCATACTGGGCTCTAATTTACAACTGTTGCCATTAAAATTAAAATATGTCCTGCATAAAAACNTTCCCATTTTAATTTCTAAGTAATTGTTTAATAAGGACACCCTAAGATCCTTTTCCAGGCTCACATTTTTATTTTCTAGAAGAGAAGGGCCTACTCACTAGATCCATATTTGTATAATGTTTTAAAAGAGATCTGAGAGTTGCTAAACTGGGAGGACAGTTAAAATGCTTCCAAGAATATTAAAAATCGGAGAGCAAAGCTAAATGTAAGTGATCGGTTCCTCTTCTAATTTTGTTCTAACTAGGTTTTGGTCCTTAAATTCTCTTTAATTTCATTTCAACCATGCGTAGAAGATGTGAGCAGCACATGAATATAAAAAGTCATCTTTCTGAAGCCTGCAGGATGGCTAGTGTACTTTGAATACATGCATAAACTCCGTATGAACTACACCCACAATGATTGTTAGAGATCACGATGCTTAACATTACTTGACCTCTATTTACACAATACATGTGTATATAAGATACAGGACACAGGTTATTTTCAGTTTTTAAAATAAAAGTAGGGAATGACTCAAAAAACCCAGAGGTATGGCTGCTGTTCCTAAAGCTGTAAACATATACTCTCACTGTTGAGCTTTGATTTTTTAATCTCTGTGGTTTGTTTTCCTCTTGCTCCTAATAATATTTCCATATTTTTGTTCACAGAATTTGCATTTCTGTTTGGACTTTCACACCTCCTTTTTTCTCTTCTATTTCTCAGAGAGACGAGGGAAATAAAGATGGTGAGTGTACGTGAGGAAAACAGGGATTGAAGAGCTGAGGAGCTGTTCTCCATTCTTCATACTAGCCCTTGTATTTCCATTCAGCTCCTTCTCATGAAATCACTGCTTGTATCTGCCGTTCTCCCTTTGTTCACTGTATTTGTGCTCTTTTACAGAATTTTCTCCTATTTCCAAGACCACTTTCATCTGAGGGAAAGGCAGCGTGGTTCAGATAAGCACCATCACCAACCACAAATCTGACAGCATCAAAAAAATTTTGTGATGCTATTCTATTTTATCTGAGCTAGTCCCTGCATTTGTTTATTCCAGACAGGATGAGAAAACAAAGTGCCATAATATCAAGAGGAAAAGACTCTTCATATATGCNAGAGGAAAAGCTATTCAAGTTGATGGCAAGCACTAGATTTTTTTGAGGGAGTTGCCATTCTCATGAGATTTGCTGCCAAGTTGATACACATAAATGTGAGGGGAGTTCATATAAGGTTCAGATGAACTTTTGACTGTTTGAAACAAGGAAAGGGAAATTTAAACTTTGAAAGCTGTTTCTATAGTAGTCACCTCATTTTCTTCCCACAGCAAAGTATGTTATTTGGTTTTGGAGACACTGTTATTGCCAAGATCAGTGTGTTGTAAGCTTTTCTCTACTGCATAAAAACTACATTGTTGGAACGTAAGTTTTTCTACTAACAATTTTAATTGCTAATCATCAGGTAGCTTACAGTATTTGACTGGTACTCATATCATCATCACTTAATACCTGAAATATCAATAGCTAAACGTTTCATTGAATTTTTGCAACAACATCTAAAGGCTTAATAAACTGGAAAAGATTAAAAAAGGTATTGATTAACATTTGCAGTGGCTATTCTTGGATCTCCCCAAACCCCCGAAATTGTAGTAATAATTCAGAGCTTCCAGTATGAAAATGGAAAAATCAAGCTACAAGCCTACTTTGCTTATGTTCTTTAGTAGTTTTGGAAGCATTTTAAAGTGAGGAAGCCCTTTAAGACTGTATTTTATGACTATGTTCTAATATATGCATCAAGATAAGATATGGTAAATAAGAAATCAGGTATAAATTACATAGAAAGGACAAAAAGTGTTGTGCAGGATCTTTAGAATAATATAAATATTTATGCTGATACAGAGCGTGTTTGTCTTTCTGTGTGACCTGTAAATCTTTAAATAATTCTCTGGAAGGTTATTTAAAAAACTGTTTTAAACCTGTTTCGTCTTTCTTTGCTGTTAGGGAAATTTTAAAGAAAGAAATACTTCATTTCATATCTATGCATTAGTTTGCCTTAACCAGCATCTCAGATTAAAATGAAATACTTTAGCAGTAAGACAACACATGCGGACAGCTACTGAATGCTGTCACTACCTTAAAAAATTTAATCTTGCCCTATAAAAAGACTAACTTTCAGGCCCTGTTCTTCACAAACTCCACTCTCTTCAGTGCGTTTTGAACGATTTGGGTGAAACAGAAAACTGGCTGTGCTTCGCTGACAACAAGTCACACAGTCGGGACTAGTCTGCCCTCAACAGGGTTTTTGGTGAATGGAACAGCGTTATTGGAAAAATAGACTAAATAAGCAATATAATACTTCGTGGATTTTATCAGCATCATTTGAATTGCATGTTCACCAAAACTGAATTTGACATATTAAATAGCTGGTAAAATATAGGGGGAAAGTATGTCAACAAAAAGTTCAAATATAATAGGAAAAATCTGTCAAGTGATGTATTTTTCTGTGTATTAACAATGGCACAGAACAACTCTGAAAGGCCAGTGATTGCTACAAGTACTCAGGCACCATGGTGATAACTGCAGAATAAAATCGCCAGACAGCAAACAAGACTGCCAGAACTAACGGGAGCATGGGTTTATTCGGAGTCCAGTGTGTGTAGCTACCCATGATGGAATTGCTTTTCAATACTTTTTCTTTCAAATAACTGATTATTTCTTATGCATTTTTATATTAATATGCTCCATTTATTTAACTAAAGATAGACACTTGCAATTTCATTTGCCCTCATCTGCCCATTTCTTAGTACGGCCTAATTTATTCTGCTTGGTGACTCAA
>VYZW01036803.1:4030-14114 GCA_013401315.1 Balaeniceps rex | reverse complement strand
ATAGAATGCTTTGGGTTGGACGGGACCTTTAAAGGTCATCTAGTCCAGCTCCCCTGCAATGAGCAGGGACATCTTCCGCTAGATCAGGTTTCTCAGAACCGCATCCAGCCTGACCTTGAAGGTTTCCAGGGATGGGGCATCTACCACCTTTCTGGGCAACCTGTTCCAGTGTTTCACCACCCTTATCATAAAAAATTTCTTCCTTATTTGCATGACAAAATCTAGTCTTTACTAGTATGTGAACAGCATTTAGACCATTATTCTTAGTAAAACTAATTTGTGATAGCAATAATATAAAACCCAGGAGATCCCACAGTTTCTGATCCAGAAGACTGCATTATGCTGTAGAACTGTTGACTGTACACAGAAACATAATTGTCTAGCTGAGGTTTCAGGTTTCTGAAAATATGATTCCATAAAAATAAAATTTTTGGATGGCAAGACCCCTGGAAAAAAATTGCTGAAATTCAGTTTATGAATATAGTAACTTAGAAGGCAATAATTAAGTGCATTCTAAAAGAACAAAGGAGAGAATCAGAGTTTTCAGTGCCATAAAATCTAATATATTTTAATGCACATCTCTGAAAATACCTAAAGAGGAATATGGTGTCAACTAGGACTTAGTTTGCAACCTCTGTGGAGAATAAAAACTTCCTGAAAGGAGCACGATTTAGGCTACTGCTGTGGAAGAAAGAGGTGTTGTGCCCTACTTTTACTCAGTGATGGTGTTATGACACTTGATGCTGCATTGCCATGGGCACAGATGTACCAGCACTACAATTACTCATTAACTCAGCACTGTAGTCACAGCTTTGGTACTGTGGAGGCCCAAGCAGAATCCTTAAGTTTAGGCAGCCCAGTGCCTATATCATGCCTCAGCCTTGATTCAGTGTCTCTGAAGACAATTTTGAAGCCAAGTCATCTCTCCTTTAATAGAGAGTTTGGGTTTTATCTGTGTGTTTTTCCCTTTCATAACTGGAGTTCTTGAGAGTCTCCTGAGAAAGAAGCAATAGGATGAACTGAAAAAAGTTTAAAGGAACATTCCTGAATTCCTGAGCTCCTGCCCTGGGGACATGGATATGGATGATGTCACCTGGTCAGTATTAGAAGGTCCAGAAAATAAAATAGTAATTTTGTTTAGGCTTAAGCTTGAAGACTGTAGACTTCAGGAGAACACTAGCCTCTTAAGCAATATAGGAAAACATTGTGGTGGTCTGTAAGAGTTGTGTTAACAGAACATGAAGTTTTAAAAATCATTAATAAATCATCATATGTCTCTGTAGATAGAAGGAGAAGATGTATGAAAGAATAAAGAAACCACATGCTTATTCTCCTTCTCCTCTGAAAAACAATGGTTCTATCTATATGTGATCCAATAACTAAGATCCTAATAAGGCATCAAGAATATAAATATAAAACAGGAATTCTGCCAAAGTTAAGTTATGCAAATATTTTTTCACTTTTGCACAGAACAACAAGAAGCCACTGAAATGGCAATTGTCCACTTTCTGCCCTTTGCACGCTCATTCTGGAAGAAATGATTGCCTAAGGTGAAAACACAACACATTACAGTGAGTGAGTTTCTCTGAAATTAAATTCACTTTTCTGCTATGATATAGGCTGGGATGGACACTTGAGGAGAACTTACAGGTCTGAGTGGCTGAAATCAAAAGAGCAAGGAAAAGAAATGTCAGAGAGAAAATAACACATCAATTCTATCTTCTGCAATTTTTATCAAGATGATAAACAAGCTAGACAAAACAGATTAAGTAACGTTGAACGGGTAAATGACCCGACTACACTAGGTTGCCAAAATAGTGATCTGCCTCTTAGAGATGCACAGCTGCAGAATAAAATCAAACAGTCATTGCCAAATAGGTAGGCAGAAGTCTGCATGCTATTTTGCCCACCAATATCTGACAGGATCTCACTGCAGAATAACAGGCATTCAATTTAGAAAGGACTTATAACCTAGTCTGACTTTCTAAAGAACAAGAAGCGTAGACGCTAACTTGATTTCTCTGTATTATTTCCCAATATTTAAAAGCAAACATAATCAAGTCCCAAACCTTCTAGTTGAAAACCAGCATGTTCATGTAGCAACATTAAATCTTGATGAAAGACACCATTCATTTACACATTTTAATCAATTTCTTACCCTCAGGCCAAAATGAACAAGTTTCTGAAGGAGTAAAACAAATAATACTCTGTCTTGCCTCTTCCTCAAAAAAAGAAATTTAATGATAAGAATTGTGTGTGGTGATGTTTTTCACTGACATGATTACATTGCAGATTGTAAAAAGCTGATTTCAGTTACTGTTTTCAATTAATTTAGCGCTGTTTATGTTAAGAATAATCAGTAAAAGAAATAAAAACACCAGAAAAAGTTGCAAGTGTGTGCAGGAAAGTTTAATACATATGTAAGGTGTTTTGGGTTTTGTTTTGGGTTTGTTTTTTTTTTTTTCCATTAAATGGGCTGGCTTCCTTTATGAAGCATTATACAATAAGCAAAGTAGCACTGCTGTTCTGAGCTTGACTGCACAATCCTGATGTCCTGGCCCAGAATGAATTTGACTGCACAATTTCTGATGCCTGACTCCAAAATGAGTTTGACATAATGGAAGTAAGAAGAGCCTCCAGCTTATACAGATGTCTGTCTCTTCTGCATGCTGTGGCAAAAAGCAGTAAGAAAGCTTACAAACAAAGAGAAGTGCTGTAATGGAAGATTTTTGTTTAAAAGTACAGACAAAACTAAACTGAGATGGAGGAAAAAGATGCAACTACAGTTCACAGTAATTATAGTAATTGCCTTTACATTCATTGACTCAAGCTAAAGCATGATCTACTTCATTAAATACTGAATCATAATCTAAATGAAAGGTGAAATTTATATTTTGGATAGATCAAACTCTTCTAAAATTGGAAGAGTTATATTCCCTCTAAAATATCTGAATAGCCCTTATTAGCACAAATTGGTTCAATTCTGAACAGTGCCATTTAAAGACTTAGTACAGTCTGCTTGTCTTCTGTTAGAGTGCTTGAGCATGATTCATATGTAGGTCATTCAAATAGAGTCTAGCAGAATCATCTGTTTTATTTAGCCATTTATTTATTTAAGCCACCTTATTTTGTGTTTGTACGGTGGTTAAATGAACGCTTGGAATGCCTCATTGAATTGGAAAGGAAAAACACATTCTTTCTCTGGGGAGGAAACATAGAGGATTTCTTTTCATTTCTTCTTTGAACTGTCACTGACATAGTACAGTGCTTTTATACAGTAAATTAAATGGCGAAGAAATGGCACCTTTCTACCATGGAACAAACAGTACAGCAGATTTGTCAAGTTGTGGCTGAAGTCTTTTATTTGTTGAACTCATAAAATAAGAGCTTTTGGTGTCTGAAAAAGCAAACAGAAGTCTGAATAAAGACAACTCTTTACAGCCAGAATTGCCACTGTTTGCATTAAGAAAAGATACAAAGAACCCTATTCATCTGCCTTAACTTTGCATGTCAGCTGAAGTATTCTCAAGCCCATTAACAAGAGATGAGAGGAAAGCTGAGCCTTGTTCTCCAGCAGTCCTGCTTAGTTATTAGAAATGGAATGTGTAGCATCAACCCTTAGGTGATGGAAGTACGGTGTTCCAGCAAGATGGGGAACATTGGAAAAACACACATTAGGGACCTGCCCTGAACATATCTGGGGAAAACTTTCCTCACGAGCAGGTGGTGTAATCATTCTATACATTGGCTCACACAACTCTGACAACTTGATACAGTCCAGCGAGAAGTACCAGAATTCTAAGAAACTCATGCATGTCGCCAAAGTACAGCCCTTGAGCGGCAATCTTTTCCAGCTTAGGCAGGCCACCTCTTTGCAAAGCGAAGCCCACACATCCAGCTTGAGGCTGAAGCTCTGCGGAGCACGCAGGAGGGAGCCGGCGGGGAGCGGAACGCGCTCAGCACCGCGGACAGCTCCGGAACCCCGGCACCCCGGGGGAAAGCTGCCGGTGTTAGGATGAGTTTTCCCCTTGCTAGTGAAGAAAAAGCTTAAAAATAGAAAGAAAGGAGAAATGCACAGAGGGAAAAGAGTTTTCACTCTCCAGATTAGATTATTTTGAATTTTCAGGCTCACTTTATTGCTTTTCTCTCACTTTTCTCACTTCTCCTAATCTTTTCTGTGCCTACACTTTCTTCCGATCAGTTAAAACTGCTTAGTTTGGCACATATAGGCACAGTGGTTCTCTCATTCTGAACTCCACTGAAAACATAATATCGTGTCATGTCTGCTCTTCTCCATGCCTGGAATATAGCCAAACTACCATTGATCAGTTTTGCTCATAATGTGGCAGGGTTCTTGTTTCACACTTTAATTTCAAAGGATGGTATAAGCAGAAATAATTATTGCAGTTCTCCTGCTTCTGAAAGGAAGTAAAAGTTTCTATTTTAACATGTGCCTTATAACTCAAAGATGATAAGAACTTAATTCCATCTGAAGCCAATAAGCAATAGGTACTCAGGAACTGAAATAAAAAGGTAAAACAATTTTAGAGGCTGCTTACAGACAGAAGAGCATTGGTGACTTGTCTGATCCCAAGCACTGAGTTAGTGGCAAATTCCAAAACTGAAGTCCTTGCCTTGGTCTCTACTTGCACAGCTTTTCCATACTTCCACACCCACAGAATATGGTAATGTGAGATGGCCTGTGAGATGTGAGATGGACATTGGCTCGTGTCATGGCAAATCTACACTGAATTCAATCCCATGACCATGAAGCAATGTATCAATTGTTGAATGGTAGCCAACTGGAATCTTCAGCTCTAGATGAAGTAAGTGTTCAGTGCTCACATTTTTATATTAAAATTGTCTGAATCACAACATTCATAGTTTATCTGTGGCTCTACAGATTAGGGTTATGTGACACAGACATTTTGAACAGATGACGCTCCATAGTCTCAAATAAAGCATGTGTTTTAAAAGTAATGGAAAGGAAATAGCCCTTGTATTCTGTAAGTGGTTTTGCTTTTGTTATTGTCCTGGTGGCTTGCTTGTTCAGAAAAAGGGCATATGTACCTTGGTTTTTTTTTCAAAAGGATCTCCAAAATCTCCTCCAACAAATTATTGCAGATATCCCTCAAATACACTATTTAATGGATGGCCAATTTCTATTATTTTGCAGCTCATGCCATATGGCAATTTTTTTAATCACTCAGGAACCCAAAACTTACTGGGCAGTAGAGCAGAATGATGCTTGCTTTAAGTCTGTTTAAGTACAAGGCAAAAGTCCAGCCTGGGGCAAATCTCCGAATGAATAAAGCTCAGGGATGTAGCCATTTTGTCCAGCAGTAGCTGTTTGACTTTCAAATTTGTGGTTTTAGTTTTCCTTCATTGTGAGGCTGACAGGAAGGCTACACTGAGGGGTGTAAAGCTCACTCCAAATCTTCAATGTATCAGATGTGACATAATTCTGTCTGGCAGTCTTAAAACAAAATTTGCTAAGTCAGAATGTTTGAACTGAATGTGAACTCCTCCTTAAACTATTAGGAGCTGAGGAGCAAGCAATCTGGCATCAGATCATTTCTACCCTTTGAGGCAATTGTAAAATGAATGTTTTAGAGGCAACTGATGATTTCATCATGGAAAAAATATACAGCCTCTAGTCTAGGCCAATTTACTAGCTTTGCATGACACGTAAATGACAGGTCTGATAACTAACACTGCTTGGCAAAAAGATACATACCTTATTCATGAGAATTGTTAGTGTAATTTATTAGGTTCTGATCCTGTGCTTGGAAATGTCAGAGTTAATTTAGGAAACAGTTACTGCATCAAGGCAATTGCAATATATGTTATAGATTGAAGAAAGATGGGGGCAGGGGAGAGAGAAAGAGAAAGAGAAACCCAGCTGGAAGACAGATTCCTAGATTAATAAAAGACAAAAGGGAGCTCTATAGTCACCAACGTATGTAGTATTCCAGCATACACAGGTAGTAAATTTTTCCCTAGAAGCTCCATTAAGCTTGTATTTTAGAAAGTCATCTATTTTATTTTGAAGTCTCAAAGTGACAAATCTGCAAGCTTCTATGGCAATATAACCCAGTTATCCTGACTATAAAACAAGTGCATCATGTTTCGAGGCTGAATATGTCTACTTCCAGCCATCAGATCATGTATATTTATCAACAACACTGAAAAACAGTTTACTACCAGCTCTCTTCTCCAAGGGTAAGTATTTCCAGATGGTAGTGTTTACAGTCATACAGTTCATACTTCATTAAAGTGAATCTTTATGGTCAAGAAACATGCTAGGGTTTTCCTCACATAGGTTCTAAACTCCAAGGCTTTATGGAAAAAAATACTTTTTTTTAATAAGATGTTTCTTTAAATATATAAAAGAGAGGGTTTTCAAAAGTATAAATTTGTGTTTGCACCCAGCTTCTGTTCATTGGGTATCCAGTTGCCTTCTGTACCTCTAAAAATGATTGGGTGATTCAGTTTTGTCATATGAAATGTTTTTGATTCGTCATGATGACAGCGAGTACTGTACATATGTCTGCATGTATTGTAAAAGGTGAAACTGAGCTTATACAGAATGGTGGAACACTGTGCACCCAGATGATCCCATATAAACAAAAACAGGTTGAGGACTTTTAGAGACCTACTGCCATTTCTAACTCATCCTCAAATCCCAGAACTTCCCAATGTTATTGGCAATGTCTGAGCTTGCATTAACCCACTCTTTGCCCCAGATCTTCCCTTCAGATCCTGCCATGACAGCATCTTTGCTTTTCTCTGTTTTTCTCTAGTGTTTGGGGGGGCTTGTGATCTGCCACTGTATGAAAATGTTGATAGGCAGCTTACAGGGGCAGCAAGTTTGTGGTAAAATGACATCTATTGCTTATTCTCCAGCCCTGTGGCTGTTGTCCTTTCAAGAAGGAAATTACACTTAACAATTTATTGTTGAAAAATTCATCGGGGCTATTACTCCTCCTTCTGTTGTATTCTAAGTATCTGCAAATAGATTAATTATCTCTTCCAGAAGTTTTCACTGAAAACTGGGCAAGCTTCTCTATATTCCCAAATATTCCTTGAGTTCCTGAAGAAAATTCTGAATTGTCTGCTTTGAATAGTTCCTTAAGTATTCAAGGATGAATTTCTGCTGGTTTCTAACCATCTTATTTGTCTAAGTTCTAACTTGTTTTTTGCCTTTGTCTGGTTTAAAGACTTAGCTCTTTGTTTCTTCATAACTGCCCTAACTGGATGATCATGGATCCTTTTTTAAAGAAGACAAAAGAAAAATTTCACCAAGCATTTGAACTCTCTCAGTCTTGCTTTTAAGTAGTCTTTCTTCCAACTGTTTAGGATACTCATTTATTGCTTGATTTTCTATTCTCATCAAATATATTCTTGCTACCTTTTTTAATCCTTCCTAGTTACCGTCCATTTTACATCTCACTCTTCTGACTTTGTCCCAGAATTTTACCTAACATTTATAAATTTTTAGGACTTAGAACTTCTCTTTAGAACCACAGTAACTTGGCCTAGCTTCTACTTTTTGAATGTTGATTACTTGAGTTTCATATCACCAAAAGACTCTCAAATAGCGAGGTTAATTTCTTACTACACTTGCTATCATTCCACTCTTAATGTTTTTTTCTTAAATAAACAGCTACCACTTCTGAATTAGCTGTTACTTTAAAACTTGCTCCCTGTGGGATTTTCCACATCAGTTCTGAATGCACAGCAGACTAGTTTTGAAGTTCATGTTGCTTATTCTTCTGAATGTCCTCATTCACTTCCAGCACAAAATCATAAATTTGCCACTACACCACATGGTCACTCAAAGGCAAATTGTGTTTAATTTTCCCATTTTCAGGCCATTCTCTCTTACTGGTCAGAATAAAATCTGGAATCACCTCACTTATACTTGCTTTTTACATATTCCCCACCAAAAAGTTTCATGAATGTTTGGTCAGTTTGGACGGGATCTATTTCAATAAATGGAGGTCATGCCAAATTCTCTATAATCGGTGAAAAGAAATATACAGTTTTACAGTACAATTGTCATCTGACCTGTGTAAAATGTCTACTTTAGGGCAAGGTAAATTGTACTCCAGAATTGGCTATGTCTTTATGTTAGCTACAGAGGGAGCCTAAAGGGTTATATGCCCTGCGCTTCCCAATATTAACAAAGCCTGAATTTAGATTAATCCACTATTTGCTCCTAAGGAGCTTAATCTACCTGCCCTTCTAGCTGGTGTTATCCTATTAACATATGACAGCACCTGTGCTCTCAGCTCCCTTTCTCTCCAGAGATTTTCTTTTTACAGATCTATCACAAATACCACCTTACCATGCAGTATTTATCATTTGGATAAGTTTGGCGACACATTCTCCCCTGATTTTCAAACAAGTTTTACTTCTTTGAAACAGTCCAATCATGTGAATTGATCTACCAACTCAAGTCACTAACATTCCCAACATATAACATACAATTCTCTATACATGACTACAAAGCAAGTTTACATAGTTGTATTTTCCCTATTGGCTAATTAGGATTAATGTTAGAAACATAAAGGGACTCTTTATGGAAAAGTGCAGCTAAAGGCCACAGAATTTGATAGACTCTCCTATGCCAGAGGACAGAGTCATATATCATCCACACCACCACAGGGAAGTAGGCGTCCGAAGGATATGGTCAGTGCCTCTGCAAATAAGTCTTGCAAGGCAAAGGGAGTATCTGCTACGATCCTAATGCTATTACACAAGAGTGACAAACTGATACTCCATGGAGAAAAGACTCCACGCTCTATAGAGATGATTCAAACATTTTCCAAACCAGTTGCAATTTGGGGAAAAAAAAAATCTGAGAAGCAAACCCAAATGGTATTTGCCATTTTTCTTAGTTTTGTAACTAGGTAACAAAATTCAGTCTTTGCCCTAAGTAGTTTTACTGCCTTTACCATGAGTAAAAAGCCATTTTAAATTAGAAAGCTGAAAGTTTCTCTGCACTGAAGTAAGGGAAGTCAATCTGAAGGACATTTCTAACTGTAGCAAATATAAAGCATAAATATTTGCTATAAATAAGCACAGAGTCCTTATACTCTATCTTGGTCTGTATGCACACATTTGGAGTAGAAATTGGAGAACACTATATTTTTTCAAATGCATACTCATTTTTGCTACAGATGTGAGTGAGAAGGTGGGTAGGAGTTGTGTGGGAGGAACCAAGCAGAAAGAAGTGTTTAAACTGTTCATAAGGGAAAGAAAACATCTCACAAAAAATGACAGCAGGACAATGCACAGACACAAGACAAAATCTGATCAATACAAGAGATCACCTTCCCTCTACAAGGGACAACCTTGTGTAAAAGACCTGAGACAGTACTTAAGTGAGGTACTGAAATACCAGCATTGCAAACTGAGCATATATAATGTCATGAACCAGTGACAGAAAACCTCACAGAATATCTCTGGTAGCCCTTTCCCAATGCATGGTTATTCGATTCTCGGAAAGTAGCAGGGGAAAAAAGATACTGTCTTTCTCCATATACGAATACATCCTGGTACCATGCTAGATCAAGAGGAAAATCGTACAGAATTTGGTTAACTTCATTCATCTGATTCAGGTTAGACAGTAGGGAAAATGAAAACATTACAAGAGTACTACCTGCATCTTCACAGTGCAGCCTGTTCTTTTTCTACTATTTTTCCTGTTGCTGTTGAGCAATTACCCTTCAGGAAACTTGTTTAATTTCCTTACGGTAACCTGCGGGATGTATTGCTTGGGAGCAGCAGTCTTGCTCCAGAGCAAGCAGTCTCCTTTTTCTCTTGATTCTACTTTCAGGCTACTAGCCACGCTTCATCCTCCTGTTCTGAACCATAAAGTACTAAAGCGTTTCTACGGGAGAATGAAATAAAACTGATACTGCTTTTATGGTCCACAATTTTATTTTATTTTTCTTCATGATGAAGCAAGCACGATGTTAGGTGAAAAAACAAACATCTATTATAAGGGTAAGCACACAGGAAATGTGAGATTCAGTTTAAGACACCTAAATATAGACACGCACGCATGTGGTAAGTG
>VYZW01036799.1:107731-138483 GCA_013401315.1 Balaeniceps rex | reverse complement strand
TTTTTTTTTTTTTAATCTTTGTTTTCTATTAAAACACTTTTCAGTGCCAGGATTAAGATCAGTCACTTCCACTAAACGACGCTTCTACTATCATACTAGAGAGGAAGGTGGGGGATTTTACTTCATTTTGCTGTTTGGGTCTTTGGTCCACAGTTTAAATAGTTGATACGGTGATCCAATATATTTGTGTTGTGAATTATGGGAAAAATACTTACACAATAGCACAACACAGCATGAATTTTGATTTGCAAACTTACTAGTTCCTACTTCATTGATTGGAAACCTACCTCCTGAAAACAAATAATGAAAAAAAATTACTATGATAAGTCTTACATAGTTACTAAGATAAGTCTTACATAAGGATATCATACAAATTACAATAGCTTCTGGCCAAATGTTGAGAAGGGGATTATTACCTGATACAGTCTATGAGGATCTTCACTAGCAAAACTCAAAAGATCCTAGACAAAAAACAAATTGAGTCTAAATTCCCTGTGAAGCCACCTTCTTTGAACAGGAAAGGTGGTTTTCCACTTCTGCTCTTGCCAGCAGAATCTGCCAGAAGAGACAGATATATGGATTTGTGCACACTTTGGGGGATGCTCAGATATCTGTACCTACTCCAGTGTAAAGCTTGGTTGTGAGCCACCAAGACTCAAGTATGGTAGAGCTTGTGTTTCCTGAAACACAAGTAAATAGCTCAAGAATAGGTTATAATGTTGGCTTTCTACACAAGGAATTTGTGCTGGTACCTGAACACTAGTGACCAGGACAAGCCCGGTAAATAATAATTCACAGGAGTTTTCCAGATGATAACTATGTAATCAAGGTATGGTCCATCTATCTATCCACAGCCCTCAGACCAGGATCCGACAATAAAGGATTTCTGGCTTTAGGGCTCCTCTTGTCAGATAAAAAATGCCACAGCCTGCATGCATTCATCCGCTATGCATGCTTTGCCAGTTCAAATTTGTTCCCAAAACGTTGACATATCAACTCAGCATTAGTTGCCAGATCAGTTACCTGTTCACAATACTCTATCATTATGCTGGGTCAGGTATCTTCTGTCCTCCTGCAGCTAGCACTAAGCTGGCCCAAAAGCAAAAGGCAGCATAACCTCCACATTCTGCTCCCTAACTGATTTGGTATAAATGTGATAAGGTGCTCACATCTGACTCAGATTCACTTTGTACTGTGGCTCACTGTCAGGCAAAGCTGACGAAACCAGGGTGAACAGAGATAGTCATAAGAGACCATTACAATCAGATCACCCAGTAACTATCCAACCCTGAGCTCAAAACCTTCCAGCTGAACTAGAGCACACCCAGTAAGCCTTTATTCTGTGATGCTTCACAGTTTGGTGCTGTGCTACCAAATGAACTTTTGGATAAGATAACAAAGACTGACGTTAGCTTTCCTTCCCATACACAGTAAGGCTGCCACCTGACATGCCCAGTTCAGCAGATTTAGCTTACTTAAGACATTCTGCCTCCATATCCTAAGAAAGATGTTTGCTTTGATTCAAACTAATTGTGTCTACGACTGAGCAGTTTACACACGTTGGCCATCTAATACTGCTTAAACATCAAATCCTATGGATTTACACTAATGCTAAACCAGTCTGACTGCAGGTGCTGCCCATGGAAACTGAAGAGATGAGCCTTCCCAGCGTTATTCCTTTACTTCAGAGGTAACATCCTGTAGTACCACATTCTAGCTGCTGTACCATTCCTGAGGTGAGAAAAAAGTCTGCACACTGAACTGCTAGCCTGTATCTGGGAAAAAACCCACCACTCATTATTTACAGTCTTCTGTTGCATTTCTGTTTTGATCTGATCTTTTACCATGGCACTTCCATTCTGGAAGGTTTTTTGAAGGCAATTTCTTGCATAATTATTCATTAAAGCTTGTGGGGAATGAAGATTTATGCTTTCTTCTATGCTACCAGTTCTGTATTATGTTGCATTGGCCTTAAAATTGACCTGGGCCTCCCAAGTCCTGAAACAATTTAATTTTGCCATGGATGCAGTCACTAAACAATATCCACCACCTGAATATTAAGTCATTTCTTGAAAGGACCTGAAGTAGTAGCTGCCTTCCTACAGCAACCACATCTCCCTTTGCATGTCAGAGATTGCAAAACTGAAAGAGCTATAACCACAGAGAACTTAAGCAGTTGTTATGTGGGTAACCACATTGCACGAGGCTTTTCAGGTGAAACACATTCTGCTGTAATAAGGTACTTTACATCTTCTTTACAAAGACAGCTGTCATACATTATACTTCAGTGTGTCACTTTTCATACATTAAATTAAAGCTTTAACAAAGCTCCAGGATGTATGCGGATACAGAACTGTCAATAGCTACCTACTAGCAGTGAACTAAGGAGAATAATGAGAGAAAAATCAGACACTAAACATATAGCCCTCAATGAAAGGCTACTTCAAATAACTTTCATAAGGAGAGGGTCACGGGGTTTATTATACAAGAAATTCAGTGATACTATCTCTGAATCAAAAATGTTTTCTGAAGAGATTAAGACAGCAAGCCATATTTTCATCTACTGTGAACCAGAGTTGTTCGGATGACTTCTAATCACCTTTTTAACTGATTCAGGCTCTAACCTGGGAGTGATTTTTCTTTTTAGAGATAGCAAGTATTTATTGTTTATTGATTTTCTGTAATCAGGAACAGACTGCATGGAGAGGAACTGCACAGGTAAGCCTGCATTCTTATCTAAACTACACACTACAGCGTGAAAAAAGGTTTTATCTAGAAATATTTAGACATTAGGGAAGAGAAGAGGTAGAATACATGCACTCAGAAATTTGACCCCAATGGAAAGGATTTTCCTCAGTTTAAACTGAAACGCTGCCTTTATGCATAAAGATCTACTGTTACACATGGGGGTTTTTTCTACTGCAATTTAGCCATGCCTCTGCATAGAAAACTCTGTTTTCGGACTATGGGATTTGAACTAAACAAGTCACATGTCTCGAAGTATTGTAAGCACAATTATCTTGCCTTTACCCCTTCCTCTCCTGAGGGGCTCAGGTATTTATATTGAAATAAAATAGCAACAATATCCTAAATCCTGAACTAGGATCCTATTCTGCAATGTCCTGTGCAAAAACAGAACAAAAGGCACTCTCTTTTAAAGGCTTTTTAAAAGTATGCAATTTAAGAAGATAATCCAAAAGTTTTAGTTTCAATGAAATAAATTAAATCCATAGCAAATATGAAGGCATGGGGATCAAACACATAGATGCTGGAGATCCATCAGGAAGAGATATCTAAGGTTGCTGCATGGGGCAAGTGGGAAAGAATCCACCTCTGACTGTACCGTACAAGAGCCCTTCATAAGAGGAAAGTTGTGTAGTCTTACATCCCACAGGAAGGAGCTAAATAGATTGTAATACAGCAGTGGGATATTCCCCTCCTTTGTCAGGGGGGCAAAGTGCACATATGACATTGTTTACTTGGTCAGGCAAGTGAGGTCTCAGACTTACAAGTGTGCCTCAAAAGCTTCTTTGTTCAGTGCAAATGAAAAAAAGTGGTTGCCTTAGGCAAGTTTGGCATCTCAACTGATAGAGAAACCACAAGAACAGAGCTGTACGCTATGGGTCTATCCTTATTATAAAAAAACTATTAGTAAGGTCTTCCCTAGGCCAGAGCAACAATCTCTTATCAATTAACTATGATGTTACCAAATTGACAGAGAGGAGAGTTAAGGAAACCAGCTACATTGCACTGTTACCAGATTCCAGGTTGAAAGAATGAAAATCTGAAAGAAAAACCCTTTCCCTTCTGGGAACAATACAAAAAATATAAAAAAGGAATAATAATAGATGCTGTTTGTTCCCCTTGTAAAAGCACTAGCTTGCTTTCAAAATGAACACTTCACCAAAAAATACAGGGCTTAAAAACTTCTTAAATACACTGTCACCTCATTCAAATAAAGTCTTTAGGGGTTTTGGTCACATACCTCTTAAAATTCGTGCATGCTCTTTCTTGTATCTTGCAATTCAAAACTTCTAAAACATTAAATGAAGTCTTTCTATACTAGCTTTTTAGTGGTCTGCGTATGTCAAACCAAATACATCTCCCACCTCCCAGTGCGATAATATCTTAAGTTCTCAAATAAGGATTCCACCTTAGATACTAGCATGATACCACTAACTGAAACACTTTAGTAGCTGGGTAGTAAGGATCCACTTTTTTAAGTATTAAACACATACTTCTGCCCCTCTCAGCCCCAAATCACGATCTACAAGTTTGGTAGTATACAGTAGGCAAGCTAAGTATAAAAAATAATAGAAGATACTCAGCTCAGGCTGTTAGCTTCCATTTGCACTCGAAATGGGTATCACGTTGACAAAACCAACAAGATCACTTGAATAAAGGCGTTACTCCAGTATCTCCCTGCATCTCAGAGTCTGTATTTTCATATAATTATAGCAAATGAATTGTTACATGATATGGACCAAAACACCTACTGATTCAGGATCTCAGTTGATCCAGATAAAGGCATATATGGGAGAACAAATCTACTTTTTTCCCCCCTTTACTCCAAGTCCAAAGTTACACCTCTCAGGAGTCCCTCTGAAAAATAACGAGGTCCCCTGAAGAAATTCAGCACCAAAAAAAAAATGAACTATCAGTAAACAAAGCTCCAGTTACAGAAGCAAGTGTACTCTTTTGATTATTATTGCCAAGTATCCCCAACCATTTCACTCTAGTGACACCTACCCAGTTTTCCTGATCTTTTTTTAGAGGTGATGCAAGGTGTATTTCTGTAACAGAACGAGGAAGTAACATGGACTGAGGAAAGTGCAGAGTGTGATACCCCCGTCCCAAATCCAAACAACAACGCTCCCCCTCTTTCACATTCATTTGAAGACAAGCCACAGTCTCATCCTCATTAATGCCTAACATAGCATAGCATCCATCAACAGCCCTACCCTTGGTGCTCTGTGAAAGGAAACCAAGCTAACTTGTTCATGATCATTCGCAGTACACTGGCCTCACCTAAGCTTTAAGGAAAGACTAAACACGTTATCACTGTTTCTGCATTGTGGCCACCCATTTAAAGAGCCCATCAAAAGCAACAGGGTGAAAAAGGTCTGTAATCACCACAATAAAGATCAGCAAAATATACTTGCTATTTTTTCTCTTCATCAGTAGTGACAAAATATAAAGCAACTGTTCTCCTGCAGTGAAACCTCTGGTTTATACCACCAAACTAACACTTCACAACCAATTTTATCTTGCTCATCTGTCACCAAATTGATGAGCATAGTGAAGCTTCAGTTATCACTGCCTTTGTAACATGCCTGTACAGGCACAGAAATCCCCAGTTGCTTTAATTCAAGAGGCTGACCACAATAACTGTCCATTATAAGTATTAATTACAATTTGTTTGCAGTCTCCCTGGCCCAGAACATTACAGATCTTGTCACTTGTACTTCCTTTATGTCAAGGGCCTCAGGGAATTGCAATAATAGCTGACTGTTTTCCTTTATGTTAGGTTGGGTTTTGGTAGCCTTTGTATCTGGTTTCATACTTCCATTCTTTTGTCATTATTTCACCTGTGAAACAGCCTCTCCTGCATCACATCCCCTTGCATCTCCTGAGCTCCTGCCGTTCAGACTTAATACCACCACATCAATAGAGATGGCCTACAAGAACATTCTTACCAAAATGTATATCCTTGTGATCCTTTATAGATGCCTTCATACAGCCACAGCAGCTCAGCTACCGGGGCAGACACAGCCCTGATGGGGCAATCACACGCTGCACAGGGCAATTCTGACAAGAGACTCATTCACCCCTTTCCCCTGCCATAAATCTACACCTGTATTTAAGTGATGTCTGGTCATTCTGTCTCTATCCATTGAGAAGATCAAAGGAGCAATCGCTGATGTTCCTCCCACCTGAACTGTAACTAAGAAATAAGTTGAAGATGATTAAACTCAGTCATTTTCACCTTTTCTTCAAGCATCTGTGACAGCAAGCCACAGGTCTGATGGATTTGCAGCTCCAGCTTTACAGAGTTTGGCCAGGGAAAGGCAAAATGACTCCCCTCAGCCACCCACCCCTTTACTTGGCTAGAGTTAACATTATGCATAGTAATGTAACACCATTGCATATATTGCACATGAACGTTCAGCATGTTGATAGCACTGTTATGCTCAGTTAATACCTTGCTCTGTACTCCCTGCTTGCAGGATCTTTGTCTCCTGGGTGGCCTTTCTGCTAATAATTCAAAGCGACTTTTGACAAGGCTGCATTTAAGTAGGACACATGACTAAGCAATACAAGATGACAGGCGGTGCATTGTTGGGTGATTATCATATGCCTCAGGTGGCAGCAAGAGGCTAAAGTGCAAGTGACTTCAACCACCCAGCAAGTACGGTAATCCCCCTGCCACGCACAGTTTGGAACTGCATCCTGGTGGGAACATCAGGGAAATAAATCAGCCATCTGCATTTAATGGGTATTATGGGAACAAATACTATTCTTATAGAGTTAATTCAGAAACAATCCATAAATCAGAGAAGATGCTGAATGATGTCCTTTTTTTGTTGTGCCTTTCCACAAACTGTGATTGTCTATTGACACAATTAACAACAAACGCTCTTCTCTTTTCCCTGCAAGAAACAAGAAAGTCCGTGTCATTCCCCCCCCCCACCTCCAAACCAGGGCCTAGTCTTCTTAGGAATGCAACTCATGAAAACCTAGGTGTTAATCTAAGCATCCAGCCCCAGCGGGACTCCCAGAGGGACAAGCCAACTGCTAATTAGGAGTGACCCCAGTGCAGGCCATGCAATGCCCTCACCCCTCAGGGTGTGATCAGGGCTGGGACAGTGGCAGTGCCCAGATCCACTGGTAGTCCCAGACCAGGTGGTCTGGGCTCCATCCAGAGAGCACAGTCGGGAACAGCATGAAATGAGCCTAGAAATAGGGCTACCTACAGCAAATTGTCCAGCCAGGAAAAAGGACCAAAGACAGGACTGGGCACAAAGCTACCTGCAACACAGCTGGTGTTGCTGCCTGCAACTGGGCCATCTAGGAAGATGGTCAGGAAATTGGAGCAGCAGGAACCAGAGCAGAGCACAAGCACACCTATGAAGTAGCTCAGGAGAGGACTAAAGCCCCCAAGCTGAGCTTAAATGGTGCTCCTGGAGTGATAGATGGAGTTTGCACAGGTGGAGGCCCCAGGTGTGGCTGTTTAGGGCAGTTAAGGCCTATTAGTGCCCTTAGGGTCTGGACACAGCCGAGGCAGGTGCTCTGACATGGCAGGGGGAGGAGGTAAGGTGGAAGCAATAACCCTGTTGTACGCCTCAGGGTCGTTCATTCATTCAGGAGAACTAGGTCCCAGCCCTCTGCTTGGCCCACTTAAAGGTGAAAATAACTGTTGATAACAGTCATAAAAGGGCTTCTAAATAGATTAGCTGAAGTAACTCATAAAGTTAGTTTTGCTTCAAAGGAGAGATGAGCAAGGGGTGCATTAGAGTAGTATCGCAGGCAGCTTCCCACGCATCTGAAGGCAGCTAGCTATCTCCTATGCTTCATAAAGCAAACCAAGGTTTGGTTTTGGGATTTTCTGGATGGTATGAATGCAAAATTAGAAAGCGTCTGGAAGGTGCCATAAGTGCTGAGAAAGCTACTGAAGTCTTTAAATAACAGTAAACATAGCATATACCTTGAGGGGTTATTATTAAAAGAGTTGATGCCTCTATTTTTAGATGTAGATGACTGTGTATGGGAGTCTACCACATTACCTACAGAAGTATTTGAAAGCATTGTTGGCTGAGGAAGGTTAGGAGATCCCACCTACAAGGCACTGTGTTGCCATGGTATAGGACATGCTATAGGACAACCCACTAAAACAACCCCCCGTATGCCACCACAGTCCCTGAAAAGATTCCCCTGCTGCACAGAGTTTTGAAAACAGCTGCAACAATTTCCTTACTGTGAATAAATTTATAACTTCAAACCTTTTTTGATTCTGTTCTGTACTGAGATTTCTTCCATTTAATTCCGACCATTTGCGCTAAGCTCGGTTTCCTGTCTCTGTAAAGGCCGGCTCAAAGCTAACTTCCCTTATTGTCTGCTGCCCACATAAGTATAGGAACTGAGCACTCAAAAGCCTGATTCATATGCAATCATCTTAAATACAGCCAAGTCCCCCACCCTTCAGACCTGATAGGAAACAGAGCGCTTAGCATCATCGTGGCTGCTTAGTCAAGCAAAGAAGCTTGTTGCAAACAGCTGACAGATGCTCTTGGAAGCTCAATTAATTACCCACTAGCAAGGCTGTCCTGCTGAAGAGATGGTGTTAATATTGTTTAAAGTGTGGCCTAAGTGACCCTGCTATTGCAGAATACCTGTATCCTGGGACAAAAGTCCAGCTAGTCACTGCGTGGGCACCCTGCCATCTGAACAGATGGATGTGAATGTGGGCAGCCAGGAGTCCTCCATGTACGTGTATTCAGTGTAGACACTTTGAGCAACATTAATAATGGGAATTGTCCAAATGTCCCTTCATCCCGAGTTCCTAAATCAAGCTTTGCGTGTGAGTGCGTGTTTAGGGAATCTACATCAATGAAATCAGACCAACAAAGAGTGACTACGATAATCACATGTATAAAACCTGACCTCTCTGTCTCTCTCATACCTACAAACACACCTTTAGCAATGAGAAATAGCAAAAAACTTCTCCAGGAGGTAGGACTATTTTATTTTCAGTTGCTGATCTTGGCTCTGTTTGCAATGAGGCAGGTGCTGGTCAACACCTGTGCTATCCAGTGTTCAGGGAAGAGTGAAGAGTTTGCCCTTCCTATGTAGTCCAGGAAAACAGGAGTTCAGGGGAATGCAAAGGCTGCTCTTGACGTCCTGAGCCCTCAAATGGCACCATGTTAAACGCTGAAAAGCATTTTTATCTTCAGGGAAGGAACGGCTTCACTCACTGCTGTGAGAGGAAAAGGTCTTTCTGTTCAAGGGAATCATTGAAGTCCTGCAGGATTTTCCCTTTAGTCCTGCTAATTGTCTTTATTAGATTTCTGATCATTCACGTCACATTTGAGTTGTTCTTCTGAAAGGGAAGTTGAGAAATAGCTTTGATACAACAGATGGGCATCCAGGGATGTGTGGAGAAGGCAATAAGGCCTGTTAGCAGATAGGGGATGGGTGGGGCTATGTTGCTTTTCTCCACCATGAGACTTCTTGGTGGGATCATGGAGTGGCTGGACCTCTGTGAAGCACAAGTCTGTTCTTCTAGTGTGCTCCTGCAAAGATGTTCCTAGAGCTTCTTCCTCTCCGGTATTCAGGACCATGTGCAACCCTGGATCTACACTTTGGCTAAGCAAACACATACACATACAGAAAATTAGCTTCCACCTGCATTGGGCCCTGTGGAATTTTCCAGAAAACCTGGCCAGAGTTTTGTGTTTCTAACAAAACCAAAACAGTTTTTAAATCCAGCTTCAATCTTCATTGCAAATATTCTCACAGCCCTCTGAAGCAGGAATAATTACTGTCCTTATTTATTGGGTAGATTATACAAATCCCCTAGTAAGTAAATTGTAGGATTAAGAGGAAGGTTAATGTGCTAGATTAAACTGACACATTTATTTACTTCCTCCCAGAAGGAAAGACTAAAGGACGGTGACCTATCATGTGTATTAATTCAACATTTAACCCTGCCTCAGCTCCAGTGATTATCTCTGCAAGTGCCAAGTCTCAGTCTAGCAGATTCCAGTGCAATACTTCATACACACAAGTTCTCTTGTCTCAAATATTTTATCTGTTCAGCTCCTGATTTTTCAGATGGTAATGTGTTGTACTTTTTCAGTGCCTTCCCTCTAGAGTTTCCAAGGGCTCACAATGAATTACACCTGCATTCACCCCACAGAAAGCATTACTTACTGTCATTTTCCAAGTATTCACTCTAACGCAGAGATTAATGCCAGTTTTTTCTATGACTTGTCTGGATGAAGTGGACAATTTGTGCATGATTCAGAGTCACTGGGTTCTTTGGGAGTCCCTTGGAGTGATTTTTCCTATTGTAAAAGCCACAATCCAGGCTATGACAATATCCCAAACTGTACATACTTCAGAGCAAAGAGCCCATCTAGGTTTCCTGCTACTTTCTGATACTAATACTGGTATTGCAGCCATGTTGCCTGGGGGTTGATGCTGCAGTTGAGGACAGTAATGAGAAGACAGATAGGGATCTTACCCTCTGTTAGCTCCATAACATCAGTGCACATATGCCTGAATAGGGGCTGGCTGCTTCGCTTTTCAAGTGAGTATTCTTGTCTGCTTTCCTGTATTTCATTCTCTACCAGTAACCAAGTTGCATCCAACAGCACTGCCTGAGTACATGTATCATCATGAGTAGCACGTACTGCCCAGACTTGCCCAAGCAGATCATTTTCTGCAAATTAGTGTTAGAGATTTTATGGGACTACTGAGGTGGAGACTTCTTGCAGCATGTGTGCTTCCCCGCACCACCTAGCTAGCCAGTGAAAGGAGGAGAGAGGAACAGATACCAAACGGAGAAGCAACTTTCCTACAATCACAAACAAGGGATGTGGCAGAAGCAGAACTCTGGTCTCCAGAAAACTAACCTCCAGTGCCTAAACTCCTAGTCTTAGTGTTGTGAGCTCCTCAAGAGTTGGATGTGGTAATGCACTGAAATGGGCAACACCGTCTGACACAGACATGTCTTTCCTCACCCTCACACTAGTGTCATGCCTTCTCCACTCTGGTAACCCACCCAAGGTAACCTGGAAAAGCCACCTAGCTGCAAATGCCACCTAGGTTTGCACAGCAGGTTGGGAGCAGGGCTAGGATTTACCTCAAACCCAGTGACATGACCATCTGTCTGTTCTCCCTCCTTCAAATAAAAGTTTCACCCCCACATGCTGGCCCCGACAGGTTTCTATATTTATCTATCCTTATTTTAGGAGGCCTGCAGGAGAAACGTATAGATTACAGATGTGGTGCTCCTTGTTTTAGCTAAGGTTTCCAATAGGGATAGTTGTTTTGGGACAGAATCCCAGCCGAGAGTCATTTGCTGTTCGCCTGCCAAAGGGGGCTGCAAGTATTGCCAATGCTCTGCTTGACTTAGACTGAACAGTTCACAGCCTCTGAGGAAGGGGAGGAAAATTCCATCGTGAAATAGCTGATTTAAAGTGCTGTATCCCACAGCGACAGTAAAGAGTGTTTGCTAATACTAATGCAGCTTTCAGAAAGAGACTTTAAGTTCAACTTTCAAAATGTGTTTCTGCTTGGGAGAGGGCCCAAATTAAACCCCTCCATCAGTTCAAAACTTCAATGAGTTTTGGACAGAAAACCGATTCTGATTTCGCAGCTGATGCCAGTTTTGCAAAACGTGACTGGTTACAGAGAGGAGGAGGAGGAGGAAGAGATTCTAGTGACATGTCCACCTCTTCTTCTCTACTTATGGAGCAAGGCATAGCTGTGAGCGTACAGGCCTGTCTCTCAGTCATCAGCGGGATTTTGCTTCTGTCAGAAACGGATATACAAGAGGAAGATAGGAAGTGGCCCTGAAAACTGTAAAACTTTATTCAGAAATTTACTTGTAAGCAAAATTTGCGTTGTATAATATGTTGATGACTAGCATATGTACAAAACTCCCCTCCATTGATATGCAATGTTTGCAGATAATGTTATGTAGATATGCTCAAAAAAAAAGCAAAAGCAAAGAACCAGAATGACAGTATCTATCAGAGAACCTGATAAAGATCGTTTTCAAGGTGCAGTATAAACTTCTTTCCATCAAAGGATGCTAAAAAAGGAAATAATTCTATCCAGAGATTTTGATCCTACAGAATGATCTTAGTTTGCAGGGGTTAAATAGTCACAGCATTTTTATGTGTTTGCATCTGATAACTCCCAGTAGAGATAAACGTATTTAGTGCTTGAAATGTAAGTTAACACTGGACATATTAAACATATTACAAGAGATTTATCAGAAAGAACATTAAAGACTATTATTAGCCCCAGCTGCAAATATCCATCACGAAGGAATGGCTGTATGTGAGTTAATTGCCTTCAAAATGGTAGGCCTTATTTAAAACCCTTTTCAGGGGATGCCTTTCCACTGATTTCAGCAGCCTGTGGGTCAAGCCTTCTTTTATTAGAAAGATATTTAATTTAATAGTGAGGGGAAGGACTGAAAAGCCAGATACCAACATTTCCTTTGCCTTCTCCTGACAGGCAAGGTTACTCGGTGTAATCAGCAATCGAGATTTAGAACATCTTAACCAATGTAAACTGGACATCAGCTGCAGGAAAACGTCCTTGGTAAAAGATCAAACTAAATGGGTCAGAACTTCAGATGGAGAACAAGGGCTTATTCCAGCTTCCACTAAAACCCGCTGAAAAATTTCTACATACTTTAACTAGCACTGGTACTAGCTGTTCCTTCTCTGTTGACAGCAATGGAAATTTTGGTACTGACTTCAGTTAGGGGAGAACTAAAGCTGTGTGACTTGGTATAATTATACAGATAGGCGTTTCAAAAGGAAACAAGGATCAGATGGCTTACATGAGTTACATCTGTTTTTGAAAGGGCAACCCTATGTGAAGTAGAGAAGGATTATGAGTATTTCAGGGTTTTTGATGCAGAAATCCCAAGTGTATGCCTAATTTAGCACTCTAACTTTCCTATTATTAAGTTAGATTGATATCAATGAAGATAAATCCATTTTTTTTTCCTAGTGATAAGCTAATAGACACAAGAAATATGACATCTAATGGAAACAATGCAGAAGGGCCACAAAAGATACATCGAATATTGATACTTTTTTTTTTTACTAACAAGATGTGGCCAGTCAGCTATCACATTAGTCAGCTTACCTCTATATTGCATCCTTCCACAGTATGACTTAAGTAAGTAGATTTAAATTTCCCAATACCCACGAAAAGCAGGAAAATCAAATGATAGATTAGGCCCAAGTGGGCTATCAATTTATACTTGAACACATGGCCGCACCAAAACCAGAGAATCACAGTAGCAAGAGTCATCAGCAACCTGTCAGAGATGAATTTTGTAGGAGAGGAGATCTGTGATCAAACGCTGCAGAATGCATCCCCCTCAGCCCCACCACCTCCAGGGATCCGGCACAGCTGGGTCAGACCGCATCCCTCCAGGAAACTGGGGGGGTCAGGAGCTGGGAAAAGGAGGCAAGTCTGTCCATATTGAATGGGAAAAAACAAAAAAGAATGGCCTGTACAAAAATGTGTTTAAATAAGTAGGAAAGGAAAGACAGCCAGATGGCTTATGAGATGGATGATATTTTCACTTTAGGCTCATCTTTCAAATGCAGCCCATGCTGTTGGTGGTTGGAACTTGTTACCACAGTTTATCTTTTACATTTAGGCTACTTCTTAATAACTAGGTGGCCACTCCAGAGGATTATTGCTGCCTTTCATCAGTACTACAGTCTTGAAATGGGAATAGTGGCACATATTTTCAGAAGACACCAGCCTGATTGGATTACCCTAATTACACTGAATGGCCCAGAAGCTCCCACTAAGTTCAAAAGTAATGTTTCATGCCAGCTAAGGGGAAGAATTTGGCCCTTGCTGTTCTTGATAAACAGTCTGAGTAATTCACAGTTTCAGTCTCTCATTCATAACTAGTGCAGATGGTTTATCTGGAAGAAAGAACGAAAATGCTGTCTTCCATTGACTGCAAGTAACACAAATGGACATATCTAATTGGCATGTTATCACTCTAAAGTGCTTTCTAGGTCTGGCGTAAGCGCTTTCATATCTTATGACAGTTTTGGGCTGATGCTTCATGTTCTTGTAAAATGTCAAGTTACATTAGATCAGTAATCTCATGTAATATGGTACAAGACACTGCCACTGAATGAATACGGTATAGAAATATTTTTAGTTGTTTTTTTTCCCCTGGAAATACCACCTGGCTCTTAGCTTTCTAAAAAATAATCTGTGTTGAGACATTGTAAGGTGGAAAGGAGAGTAAGAACAACAATTATGCAAAAAGGTTGAGAAACTTTAATGACTTGCGAAAACATATAATTAGGGATTTGCAGCCCACCCAGGAAATTTTGCATGTTGAATTACCACACTACTCAAAGTATGTATTTTAATTGCTGGGTGAAGTGCATACGTGTAAGTCAAACTGTTGAAAGAGCAGCTGCAGTAGTGTTACCACAATGATATGCAAGCCACAAATCCTGTTGTTGAAATAGGTTATTCATAAACTGCTTCTATGACATCCTCTGTCTGTGAAGTTAGTTGGGCTTTGGGGAAAAAAAAAGAACATCTGAAGTTCTGTTTTACCTTCCCAGTATTATCTCACTGATATTAAACTGAGATATTTATTACACTTGCGGTTTTAACATTTTAAATCTGCACATATTTCCCATCCATTTATAGCCATTGTGTAGGGATGATGCTGTAAAAAAGCCATCACCTCACTGATATTGTCATGAGCCGAGCATGCAATCACCCTTCAGGGGGAGCCTCAGTGAATCACAAAGGATCTGACCCTGTTTCACAGAATAATTCAGGTTGGAAGGGACCTCAGTCTAACCTCCTGCTCAATGCAGGGACAACTATGAGGTCAGACCAGGTTGCTCAGGGGTTCACCCAGCTGGGTCTTCAAAGCCTCCAAACATGGAGGCTGCACAGCCTCTCTGTCCAGCCTCTTCCATTGCTTGATTTGCCTCTTGATGAAAAAGTGGGGGGTTTATATCCAGCATGAACATCTCTTGTTTCAACTTACGTCCTTTGTCTCTCATCCTCCTACCATGCACCACTGTGAACAGCCTGGCTCCATCTTCTTGATAACTTTCTTGTGGGTAGTGGAAGGCCCTCAGTTCCCCCGAAGCCATCTCTTCTCCAGGCTGAACAAGTCCAGTTCCCTCAGCCGCTCCTCACCAGGCAAGTGCTCTAGCCCCAGACCATCCTGGTGGTCCTCCACCAAACTCGCTTCCTTTTATTGATGCCTTTGTTGTATTGGGAAGGGCAGGTAAGACAGTATTATAAGTGCATTCTAATGAATGCTGGGTAAAGGAGGATGGTAACTTCCCTCAACCTACTGACTGTGGTCCTGTTAATACAACCAAGGATGCCATTAGCCATCATCACTGCCAGGGCACAGGGCTGGCTCATGCTCAGCTTGCTGTGTGCCAAGAACCCCAGGGCTATTCCTGCAGAGCTGCTCCCCAGCCCCCAGCCTGTATCACTGCAGCGGGAGTCTTCCCTCCCAAGCACAGGACGTTGCATTGATTCCTGTAGAATTTGGTAGGGTTCCTCTTGACCCATTCCTCCAGCCTTTCTAGGTCCCTCTGAATGGCAGCCCTGCCCTCAGGTGTATCAGTTGCTCCCTCCAACTTGGTGTCATCTGCAAACTTCATAAACATGCACTCCATCACCTCCACCGGGTCATTGCTGAACAGGATTGGTCCCAGGAGAGACCCCGTGGTGGTCTTCTTGTCATTGGCCTCCTGCTAGGGTACAACCCATTAATCACTACCCTCTGAGCCTGACCATCCAAACATCTTTTTATGCATCTATTTGTCCACCCATGCAGACTGTAAAGTCCTAACTTGGGTACAACGACATTGTGGAGGACAATGTTGAAAGGTCTGGCTAAAGTGACGTCCAGTGCTCTCTCCTCCTCCACAAATCAAGTGATTTTATCTTGGAAGTCAAGGAGATCAGTCAGGTATGATTTATCTGTTTGGTACTGTCTCTTCTCTGCTCTTTTTCAGAAAGAAAGGCAATTCAGCATGCTTACTACCAAGAAGAACTTCATACCTTTTCACACAGCTGTACTTTCACCATCACAGAATTTAAAATATATGATGATTTATAAGTAAAATACACCTCAGAGCTCTAGAGAGGGCCACCAGCAGTGAAGCAATGACTAATGCCTATAAGTAAGACCATGGCCTCGGCACGCTTAAGAACCAAGGAACCGTGGAAATCAGTAGCTACATACAGACTAATAAATTCAGTGCCTGAGCTGTTCGTGTGCCCTGGGACAGGACTGACTGCGCCGTTAGCACGTTCACTGGCACCCGCTTGGCCTGGGCCAACTAAAACTCTTCCAAATAATTCCTGGCCACAATTTGGCAGCTGAAACATCCCAGGGACGGCTCCCAGTAGGCAATTTGCATGCAAACACCCTGTTTTTTAGGGACCAGGAGTTTACTAATGTAAATGTGGGCTGTTCCAGGCCACCTGGCCCCTGAGCCCAGGATGTTCCCGGACACATTTAATCAACTGTTATATACTGAGCCACTGCAAGTTTTTCCCCAGTTCAGCTGGTTCGCATGTGACTCTGTCCTGATCAATATGTGCCTCTTTCACCCGTGAAGATTTAAAACCTAAGAATCAGTTGCATAATATATCACTTTTTTTTTGAAGGCTAATGCTAATACAACCAAACCGCTGCTTCTCCTGTGTGCATTTATGAAGGTGAAAGCTGCTCCGCAGATAATTTTCAAAGTAAGCTTGTACATCAGCTGGTTTGATGCTGTTTTATCACAAACATGAATAAGCACCGTCACATAGCATTTCTTTCCTTATCTGAACAGTATCACTAAACTGATGACACCAGGTCCATGCAGAGAGTTAAATTCCTCCCTCATGTATGAACATGACGTTCCCACAGTTCTAGAAAGCGTGAAATAATATGGTGAGAGAACTGGCTGCTAAGATAGAGAAAAGTGACTTTCTCCCGTCAGATCAGGGTGATTTTTCAGAGGCACAAGAGACACCCAACTCTCATTGAGGACCAATGACAATGAGCCATCCATCCCCAGGCAGTGCCCTGCAAGCTCTAGAAAGGGGGATTCTGTGTCCCTGCTAAGATAAAACTCCAAGTGGATGTGTCTAACGCACGGCTTAGCAGGTTGCCTGCCTCTAGGTGCGTTCATGTTTACATATTCACTGGTTCCTGCAGCTGACTGGGACACAGTCATACACCGACATCCCAAGTATCTTCATCAGATGAGTCCTCCTCCCCAGGAGGTAGAAGAGCAGGGAACAGCTTGGAGCTGAAACCTACCTTTAGGAATAATTGAAGCATAATATTTAAGATGGTGAGAGAAAGCCACAATGAGATCAGAGTTTTCGTATTGCATTAGTTTTGTTGATAACTAAACAGTTCCACAGGTGTGCTGAACCATGAAACACATAAACACGCAAGACGAAAGACATATTTTGTCAGTAAACTTAATGTAAATGTAGCACAAATATGAAAACATCGGTAATGGGATATGGCTTAAATGAAAACATGGTCAGTTTTTTGTGGGAAAAACAGCCAGTTTGCTGTAATACAAGACTTTTGTATTAAAAAAGTAGTTTTAATTACATTACAGTGAAACTTCTCTTTTGACAGGACTGGTGAAATCTTTTCTGTATCAAGACATGGAGGAGAGAATGACTAGCTTCGAGAGGAGAGAATTACTAGCTTTCAGTCATAACTTGGTGTGCCACCAGCAGCTGTGCAGTGAAATCACGGGGCACAGAGATCCTCACACCCTCCCTGCCCAGGAGAGGACCATCATGGGCAGTAGCAGAACCCAGCTGTGCCCACAGAGACACTGCATCCTGTGGGAACGGCCCAGTTCGTTGTGCTTGGTTTTCTTCTCACTATTCACTTTCTCTACTCACCCTTTTCTCTCACCCTACCAAAGCAATCAGGACCACAATAAAAAAATGTCATGGCACTTCACTCCAGTGTAGATATGCCGTAGACCTACAAATTGGACTAGGCTGTTATCAGTCAAACACAGATCTCCTAAGTACATAACACTTCTGTCTGCATTCAAGAACTCCTCCAAATCTATCTGCCTGTCTTGTCAGCTTACAATGACGACTCACTGATTATGTTAGTGAAACATGAGAGGTCTCCATCACTTCACAAACAACTAGGAAACAGCAACTGACTACAAAGATATTTTCCATAGTTGTTTTTTTTTTGCAACAGATCAGTCAAGTTTGCATTATGGTGCCTGCCTCCATGACAGAAAGCTCAGACTGGGAAGTGTCTGTCTTCCAGGTTTTTGGTCAGTCTCCATGTTATCCCAGATGTGGCGGGACAGCTGGTTTTGCAACCTTCATGATGGACAAAAATCACATGTGTTGAGGGAGGACTGAGACTTCTCTTGAGTTTAGCCTTGTCAGAAAAGCTTTTGGGGCTGGACAAGATACTGATTTTACATTAAGATAAATGTTTTTGTACAAAGACAGCAGCAGTTGCAGCTATTCTCAGGAAACCAAGCACTCTCTGGGGTCTGTGACTCCCAGCTTGCAGCTCTCCTTCAGAGGGAGACCACAGGATGAAGCACAAGAGGAAAGTTGATCAGCTGGACACAGGACAAAAAAGAATCTCTCTCTGCATTAATGATGGTACAGCTTTCAGTCTGGTAATGCAAAATCCCAGAAGAGGAGCAGGACTCTGAACACCTTATTAACGTGGCCAAAATGAAGCTTCAACTGGGTTATCTGTAGATATTCCCACACCCTTAATATAACAGCTATTTGTAAACAGAATATCCAGTCATACCTACCCAAGAGAGATGTCCCCTACCCTGAATTTTATTTTTATTTATATCTGCTGTAAATATTTTTGCAGGAGTTCCAATAGATTTGCACTTCTGGCTGCTCAAACCACACTGACTTTACTTTGCATTGGCAAAGTGTAGGCAAAAAAATAAGCCTAGGTAAGAGTATCTAATTCTATTCCTTAAGTTTTGTCATAACACCATTTAAAATAACCTTTGTGAGTTTTTAAATTTGTATATATGTATATACATTTGATTATTTGCAAATGCATATAGAAAAATATGAGACAGAAGTGTCTTTGTCCTTCCATCAACTACAAAGGGAGTTTAGATGGTGAGATCATCTGTCAACATCTATCCCATAAATGTTTAAATATGGACAGATGACAGTGTCATTGATTATCCGGTTCCTTTATTCTGTAGATTTGAGACTATAAAGTAAGCTGTCAGTTGCATCCAGTCAATGGAGAGCTGGAAAACTGTCTTTATGCTTAGTCAGCAAGTAGCAGGGAAGTTAGGGGTTGGTTTTGTTGGATGCAGTATCCTTCCCTTTCTATCCTGAACTGTTGTACTGCTCTGTCACCCTTGCATAGGCTGTGCAAATTCTTTGTGTGCTTTGAGTTCTCTGAATTTTTCAAACCGTTGTATAAACGGCAATTAATAAAAAAGGAGCACAAAAAAAAAGAATGTGCTCTAAAGCTCATAGAAGTCAGTGTGCAGATACCAGTGACTTCAGAGGGCTCTGGATCAGGCCCTATGCCTTTAATCCTGTTTGAACTGAGGACATAAATTGAAATGTTTTACAAAAGAAATAACTTCCTATGCCAATGTAACGAAACTTCTAACATGTGCCTGCTCGAGAAGTTCAGCTCTTTGTAGGACCCAGTTAGCAACTTCTATCCCTGAATGAGATAAAACTGAACTGAAACTCCTTGTGGAAGACTTTCCAACTATTTATTAAAAGCACACAGAGCTGATATAATATTATTCTGCTCTAATTCATTGTTTTTCCAGACTACTGCGCTTTTTTGTTGTGCCAATGCATTTTCCAGGATTTGCCCTTTCCTTGCTCTTTTCTTATGGTGGCATCTTTTGGAGA
This sequence comes from Balaeniceps rex, assembly GCA_013401315.1. Taxonomy (NCBI): domain Eukaryota; kingdom Metazoa; phylum Chordata; class Aves; order Pelecaniformes; family Balaenicipitidae; genus Balaeniceps; species Balaeniceps rex. The sequence goes on along the minus strand of VYZW01036799.1, from coordinate 118,800 downwards.
TCTGTTTTCTTCATGCTACAACACTACACGGCTGCCCTCAGGAACATCGGATCTTGCAAATTCCATTTTAAACTCCATTAGTAAATGACACCAGCCTTCATGGAGTCTAAATTACTTGGAGACATCAAGAGCAATGTGCTAGGCAATTCTGTGGAGGAAAATGAGCCTAGATGCCAGGCTCGTATCATGACCATATAAAGTCAGTATTCGCTGGCTTCAGGTGATTTCTCAGTGATAGGGCTACAAATCAATTGGCAGTATATCTGTGACGTCTCAGAGTTTTATGGTGGCATCATCCACATATAAACCTACAGACTAAGATGTGCAAGTAAAAGTATTCGGACTGCGTCTATGAAGGCAACAAATTAAACCTTCTTGCTCATTCTCTGTTTGCCCATCTGGAATGAAATGTCTGAGGACAAAGAAATTGGAAATTTCATCTGTAGAGACATTTTAAGTACAGAACCCTAACTATAAAACAATCCAGTTTTCCCTTTAGAAAAACATGCTTTCACATAGCCTCCACCTTCTTGAACTCCATCTATATAATAGTTTTTACCACATAAGAAAATAATTTTTAAACACTGATAAAAAAACTTGGTTTAAACTACTACAGTTGTTCTGGCCACCACAGAAAGAGCAATTTTTCTGTTAGTACTTCCCCTGCATTCCCCCCTCCACCCCCAAAACCCGCAGTGGGATCACTGTATGTTTAAATATGGTGTAGCCTATAAAGCACAGACACAGAACAAGAAAGAGCAAAGGAAAAAAGGGAGCAAGGAAGTGTTTGAAGAGAGGGAGATCATAAAATCATTGGCTCTAGAGCTTAAAGATGTAGCAACAGGTTTTGCTGTAGCAACCCAAAGCTCCAGGGAGGCTTGGGGTACCTGAAGGTATGTGTGGACTGATGGTGATTACAAGTAATTTTTGTTTTCCTGAAAAGGATATGGCCCAGGAGCTATGCATTACTACAAAACTGATGTTGTTGAAGAAGGTATCATGATTTGGTATAGATATGCTAAATAAATATTTATTAAATAAATATTTTTATTATATTAATTATATTTTTTATTATTGTTATTAAATAAGTATTTCAGTATTTCCAGTCCTAAGTGCTTACAAAAATCACAGGCTTTTCTAGAAGGAAAAATTATATTAGTAACTTTGAGAATATTTAAAAAAAAAAAAAAGAGAATTTTGGGATCTTCTTTGCTGTCTAACATCTGAATGTTAGATTTCATATGCCCAACTTTCCTCTCTAATCAAGAATGGTTAAATGATGAAAGCTGCAATTCTGCTTTCAGAACAACATTTCTTTCACAGGAGATGCAGAAAACCATTAAGTGTAAGACCGTCAGGACCAACAACACTGAGTATTTTTTCAAGTGTTCACTGTAGGGCTTTAATTTTTTATTGTATTTTATTTTAGCCAACAGTGAGGTCTATCCTTTAAAACGTTCCCCAAATGCATGTCATTGTTTCTGCTTTTCTGTATTCTTAACCAGACAACTGATCTTGCTCTTGTTGGGTTTTACCGAGTAGGGGGAAGTGCCTCTGACAACCAGTCCCTCTAGTCTAGAAGACTGTTTGCACTTAGGTAACTTCTAAATACAGTGGACAGTTGACTTGTAGGGAGCTACGTGGGAATTGTATAATTACGTACAAGTAACATGAGGGGAAGAAAGCGCACAAAACTGCTTCTCTGCAGTCATAATTTTGTCGAAAGTCAACCAAGGGAACAATTCCAAATTGCCATCTTTGTCACTGCCTCTGCATCAGAAGTAGACCAAGTACTGCCTGCTGGGGAGAATATAACAGCAAAAGGTTTAATACTACTACTACTACTAAACAATTTATGCTACTGTAATGCAAACCAAAAGAGGCTAAAACCAGAGCAGCACGTGGCAATCATGCTGCTTGAAGTTTGGCTTGTTCATGCAGTCACAAGGGCTAAAAACCAGAGGAGAAGGCCGAGCTATCACATGTCAGTGGACCACTCCAGCCACCAAAACTACTGCAGAGCATCTTCATCTACTGCTGCTTTTAGCCATTAACACATTCCCAGCAGTGTGCAATAGGTGAGATGATTTTACCTGCTCAGAATAAACAGTCTTTCGGTGTGCATGAGGTTACATACTCGTTGGCAGAAGCTTGCAATAAATCTTGGGTAATGAACTAAATAATAATTGCTATGTATAAAGGATTTTTAAAAATAAAATCCACATTTAGAAAAGTAAATGTAATACTAGGTGCTTAAAGTTAAGCATCCTTTAAGAAGGAAATAATCATGGCTTCAGTTTTCCTGCCCATAAAATGGGGGTAATGTTACATAGCCATTTTCTAAATTACTACAGGATGTTTAGATAGGAGTCTCTACATTAAGTAGAGATAGTGCTATTTTCAATCTCTCTCCACACAATATTAAGTGCAATGCTTCCAAAAACATGCCCTGTCTACACTGCCGCATAGTCAAGTCTGATTTAAAAAAAAATAAAAGAGAGTGAGTGATCAAGCACACATTACAACTGTGCCACTGGGTCAGTAAGTGAGAAGTTAAAATAAGAAGTTCATTCAATAAAATATTGATTCTGGAAACAGATTACAGGAAATCATACCGTACCACTAACTTAATTTATGAGTATTTATATTGCAGGAATTATACCAATCTATCAAACACAATGCCTTCAACCTTAGTTCAAAAGATAATTTTATCTCTAAGCTTTAACAACGGGGCTGAAAATAATTCAGATTATATGGGCAGCATTTTAGCAGCCCATTTTCATCTTCTCTAAAAGCAACACTCTAATGCATGATGGTTAAGGATCAAGTTGGGATTATGTGGAGAATGTTAAACATATACCAAATAATACATCTGTTTTGAATAAAAGATGTTGCATAGAGTTCCAGTTCATTTTTTTCAACTCTTTGCTGTACGTGTTGTAGCTGCTAAGTGAAACCACGCATCAGATAAATACATCACTTCAGCAACAGATTGCTAATCAATTGTCTGACATGTTCTGAAATATGTGGGTTAAAAATACTTGGGGGCAAAGGCTTTTCTAGTTTGGAAAAAAGCTGTTTCATGTTCTCTTGTGGTTCATTCTTCCATCTCTGACCTTCTAGGAGTGCTACCATTGTCTCTAGGCTGGTGCTAGATCATTTCCTCCGTGGTGGGAGAGCAGCAGACCTTATACCATGCTCTCTGCCCATTTACAAAAGCTAGTCTGACTGCAGTCATATTTGCTGACCTGTCAGTCTCTGGCCAACAAACAGGTTGCTCCCAACATGAGAACTACTAATATACTCTGTTTGGTTGCTGTATCTTACAACTTGAATACTGTTTTGAAGCAACCAATATTTCAGGAAATTAATTTAGAAATTCTGATACTTGGATTTTTTTTTTAAATCTTCAATTGGAATAGGAAACTGAAAACTTTCCATAGCATACAGTTTGTCAAAATTACTGCGTTTGACTCACTAATAATTTCATTTCAATAATGTCAAAACATTACACTATAACATATTGATGTTAAATATCTACATTATCAAATCTGTACCATAACAATATCAATAACCAGCATGACTAATTCCTAATATTCAAACAAGAATACTTTTAATACTTTAATACTTTCATTGAAACAACCATTTAGCACTTTTCCTGGTCCTTGCAGGGGGCAACCAAAGAAGCCCCCACGTAGCATCAGAGGGCTGCTCGCCATGGGAGACCACTTCCCCCTCTGTTCCACTTCCCCTCTTGGCTGACCTTTGTGTCCAGACCTGCTACCCACCTCCCTGGGCACATCCATGAGGAAGTGCAGACCTTCATCTCAGGGGCAAATGTGACAAATACAAATCACAGCTCAGTGCATGCTTCTCTTGCAGGAAGAGAGGCCCTCTCTGTAAGATCTGAGAAGGCTACCACTGGGCCCGTGGCCAAGACCCTCCTGAGGACAGGCCGAAGGCTACAGCCGCCCCAGCAGTGCAGGCTGCAGAGACACCTCTGCCACCACTTTCATTCCCCTCAGTGAGTCCCTAACAGCGATGGTCTGTGGGCTGGTGGGACTGTGTTTGGTGGGGCTGAGTGGATCCCGTGCTGCTTGCCCAGCACACTGCATAAGCAGCGACTGCACCTCCCACAGCTTACTCTAGAAGATGAGGGATGCTTTGAATCCCACAGTCTTGTGTCTTGGGTGACTCCTGTGCAAAAGTAGCCCAGCACAGACCCTGAAGAGCTCTTCTGCCTCCTAAGCCTCCCTGGCCACTTCCCACCCAGCACTACGTAAGCCCCCATGATGCCTGTCCGGTGTACCTCCACACTGTGCCCCCAAGACAGTTGTACAAGCTCACATTCCTCTCACTCCCTTTCCTAGCAGCTAGACCACAAAGTGGCTGCCCCTCTTACCATCACAAGAGGCTGTCCCTCTTACCATCACATGACTGGTGAGGAGCCCCGGTTGGCCAGCATGTACTCCAAGCTACAAGAAACTTGGGTCACTAGGGACATAAGTTGGAGACTTCTTCGTGGAGCAGTAGACATGGGCACACTCACAGGGTTCCCAGACCCACATCACTTCCCAATACAAGGGAAAATGGTTGCATGTGAACACTGCGTGTGCTAGGCTGCAGCCGCTCTTCCGGTTCCTCCAAAACTTCTTATAGAATTTCTGGCTGCATTCCTCCTCTTTTCTCATTCTTGATACCCTCCCTGTCTGCAGCCTCACCTCCTTGTCTTCACAGGAGCTCTCTGGGGCAGAAGAGGAGGGGAGTTAGGTTTTTATTTCCTAATGAGGAAAAAACAGTAGAAACAGCTGCCCTACGAAGGCCTGGAGTCTAAGATCAGTGCTCTGATACTTGCCCTGAATACTCATCCAGCCTCCAACTGACTCCACTCAGGAACCAGAGATATTTTCTATGTATCAAGTAATTTAAACATTATTTGATGCCCTCTACTTCTCATACTGGAGAAAACAGTGAACAAGCAATCCTCCTTCAGCTTCTTCACTCCACTGCTCCTATTGTATCGTTGTTCAGTGACCTCTTTTCCATGCTGAAGTGCTTCGGACAATTGATTTTGATCAAAGAGCATCCAAGCCATGTTTCTCTGTCTGCCACCGCTACAACCCATCCGAGCCTCCTCACATTCATCTCAGCAAGAAAGATAAACCAAACAAGTCCACATACACTAAAGGGTCCCGGAGGTGCCAGCTCCCAGGAACTCAACCGTTCCTACATCAACAGGTATCGGAGAGAGAAAGCTCAATCATCACCTGTCACCCACACTGATCCTGAGTTGACCTTCAAATATTTCCTCACTGGTGTAATTCTCTGTGGCTTTCTGATAACCTAAGGAAGGCAGATGCATGTGATGACAGAAGAAATACTTTGAACCTGATATACTGCTGTGTTATGGTTTTGTGCAGTCCTTTTGCTGTGACTGTGAAGCAGGCAGAGAGAGTTCTTACTCACTGTAGTATCTGCTAAACACCAGGGCCATTTACAGTCCCAGCGGGATCTGGTTGAAGACCCAGCTCCTTTCTCCTACACGGAGCAATCCTCCTAGGACAGACTCTCTAGAATAAGAAAGCTGCCAGCACAATGGCATAAATGCTCAGTGTTTCTGAGGCGAAGAAAACCTAGTCACATCAGCAGATGTTCCTGCAGCCAGTGGAAACTGGCACACACAAGAAATGTAACTTCCAGGGGGGAAAAAAAAAGATCTACGGAGTGGGAAGTTTTCAAACGGGCTCTTGCAGTCCAAAGGGACACTACTGCTAGCCCTGCCAACTACTCCTACTGCCTTCTCAGCGTCCTCTTCTCAGCACCTTTATCTCCTCTTTGTTCTCACAGAAGGTACATCTCAACTACTGGCCTAAGTAAGCTTCAGACTAGGATCTGTCTACAGTTACAGTCACCATGAGTATTATACCAGCGCAGCCACGACAGCGGAGCTCTGCAGTGTGGGTGCAACGTCTGCCAACTGAAGGAGATTTTGTGCCATTGTAGCTACACTAGGCTCTGAACCCAACAAGTTAATCTGGCAGCAGCTTTCTCCTGGCAGCACAGCTGTGTCCACATGAGGAACTTTGCTGGCTGAGCTCCGCTGGGCTGGTGGGATTTCTATTTTTTTCAGACCCAGGCTAACATCATTGTGTGAGCAAAACTTTCTAATGTAGGCCTGGTCCTAAAAGGAACACCTCCAACACTGATCTAAAAAGCTCGGTTACCTCTGCATGTATCAATAAGCTTGCTTGACCCTCAACTCCAACTATTAAAAAAAAAAGAATGTGTCCTCCAAAAAAAGGAGGTGGAAGACTGGTGACGCTGATGGATCACAGGAAAAATCAGAACTGCTTCACTAGTTTTTCTGTGGTAACAGAATTTGATCGCTGCACGAACAAGGCAATCGGTGAAGCTTCTTCTTACTGCTGGTACGTGACAGACACAGCATCATGATGCACATTAGACTGGAATCAGCTTCAGCTTTGGAAAGCAGAGAAAAAACAGACACTTTTTTAGAACCTGTAGGACCACTGCCATGCAAAGTCTTTTTAAAAAATGCATTTAGTTAATTTGTTTAATTGCTGGGCTTACACATGTCCTACTTTCAATTCTAGTACAAGGATGGGAAAGTTACACAAAATTAATATGCATTTAGAAATGAATCAACACATTGAACATTAATGCCAGATTATCTGTTTACTTGTTGATATTTAGTATCTTTTTGCTATGGGGCCACATTCACCTTGCCAGGAAAAAAAGAAACCCTCTTTGTATGAAGCTTCTCGGGAAAAAACCATAAGCTGGAGACCTTATACTGTTTGATAATAAACAGCTTTGAGTAGGAAACAAAGTGATGTGAAAAGGCTTTTCTTCATGTGCCTCCAGTTAGAAATGACAGTTTGTTCTTCCTTATAGTTACACGTGGATTACTTCAGTATTTCATTTTGAAAAGCCACAGTATATCCAGCATACCTCACTCCAGAGAGTTAGATAAAAAGATTAGTCAACAAAAAAGACAAAAAGAATAAGCAAGTAATGTGTCGTCCCTACATACATGTCAGGCTCATACCACTTTACCCATCTCTGTTTTGAACTGCTGTCACCAAGTGCATCCTCCACTATCCTTAAGTGCCTTGTAGCCTTTTACAGATATTTTTTCTGACTCACTTGATTTAAAAACAAAGCAATCTCGACGGAGAGAAATTCTGTAACTCATGTGACAGATACCTTGAACAAGGACCGGTCAGACATCTTAAGTCATGTGTCAAATAAACAAAGAAAAACAGTGCCAATGCAATATTAATACTGGTCATTTTATAAATTAGGAAAATTTAAAAGATCTTGAAGCATAAAATGAGATTTTTTGTATTCAGGCAGTATATTGCATGTCTTTGATTACTAAATACATGCATTAACCTAATGATTGTTATTTTAAGTGAAAAATCATTAGATGTACAGGATATATAGAACATAGTTAAAGTCACACCTCTGTAAAAAGCCTATCTTTTGCATTTCCTGACTTAAAAAAAGACTTGAAAACTTGATACCTTCATAAAATCTGCAATACGGTACTTTAATAATAACTCAGTGTTGTGTAAAGTTAAAATCTGCTGCCAGACATTAAGGTTGCCACGTTAACACTGACTTGCAGATAACCATTATCATGGTGGAGAGTTTTTCCTGGATAATAACTTGTTCACTGAAAATGCAGTTTTCACAAATCAAAGCAATCCTTAACTAATGTCAAATCTGGAAAACACATCTGAGCATTTTTTTCAGTGACAAAAATCCTTTGACTGTATTAATTGAGTAGATGAAGAGCGTTCAAGAGCATGACCCCACAGGGCAAAGGTTAAGGCATTTGTCTCTGAGTTGGGACACCTATTTTGCAGTTTCTGTTCCAAATTCACTAGGGAGGAGATCTGACCATTTTGTCTTTTAGTTCTCCAGGTAACTACTCACTGGGCTACTAGTAAAAGGAGAAGGGAAGGGAAGGATAACAAAAATTACCATTTACTCCTGTTTATCCAGATGTATCACTCTCTCTCTTTACTTTCATTAAAAGTGGCCAGAAATACTTTGTATAAGACAGTTATGCTAATATGCCATTACTAAAATGTTTGGGTTTTGTTCTACCTGAACTAATGTTTAAAACCTCAGCATGGCTGCTGAAACCAAAACGTCATTTATTCACCTGGTTTTTTTAAATCACTACCTTTAGTAATGCATTTTCCAGGTCTCTCTGCCTCTAGAAAAACCTGTCTTGCAGAACCCTGCCGCATCCAGAGAAACAGAAAGCGATCAAACGCAGCCAGGATGCAAAAATCTCATTGCTATGCACATGCGAGGATGGGAAGCAGAAACAATATTAACAATCAATAACTAACAGAATTAATACGGAGCCTAGCTTTTACCACGAAGGTTGCAGGCGCTGTAGCCAACATATTCATTGCATAGAAAAGCAGATTTTTATCAGTTAGAATGCTTCGTTTCCGTATGTAATACCAAAAAAAAATACAGTCAGCATCTGAACTGCCTGGACCAGATACATGGTGATCGATCAGACTCTGACCACCCACTTTTGCTGAGATCAGCCTCCCTGAGCATTCCTTCCTTGGCTACATTTAGAATTAATCCCAGATGATCCAGATTAGGGGGAGCTGAAACCCAGATTAGATGCCACTCCCATTTAAAATATAAAACCAAGAAAATTATATTAGTAAATTTTAGAGGCTTCTGAAACAGTCCAAGTCCATTTAACTGACTGAAGAAGGATAAAGAAATGACAACAAGTAACAAAGAAGGGACCTAGCTGGGAACCTGTTTTTCGGGGATTTGTGGACGCCTTACTCATTTCACTATTTTTCTTTTCTTTTACAAATTTCCTGGTTTAGACCTTTTAAGAAAAAGGTGTCTTTAAGATGTAAAGAAAAAAAAATCTTCTCAAGGATCAGTAATACTCTCTAGGGGTTGTTTTAGGCAATTCTAATTTTACAGTTTCCTCTTCACATTGGATAAGGATCTTGGATAGTGTCAGAGATTTGGTATGTGCACAAGATCTTGGCCCTGGAACATTAAGTTGTCATAGATACTTTGGATGGTTTCTAAACATGACCAAACACTCCACAGGATCCTTCCCAAGTTTAAAGGGCTCCTCTGCAAAAGCTGGTTCTGAGTGTTTCAAAGCAAGTCTCACTGTTTTGTCTATATGTACCTGTACGGCTGATGTAAAGAAAAGCAGTCACTAAATCAATGACATGGCAAGTTTAAAACTAAATAACTAAATAACTAAATAAATGGAGTCCAGGACTGCATAAGAGCAGTGTTCCTTATAGTTAAACAGCACATTTTCATGGTCTGCAGGGGACTTCTCTTTAAAAAAACAAGAGTTTGCAAGACTTCGCATGTAACAGTTTTTCAGGTAGAGAGTTTGTCATTGTTCTTTTAAATATACACTTCTTAAAAAAATTGTAAAATAGGAAAAGCGTGGGAGAGAGAGACTACAGACCAACAAAGAGAAAGCTTGTCTTCTGAAAATAGAAGGAAATGGTCCAATTCTTTGATGCCGACTATAAAATACATCCTGGTTTGGTCACAGCAGTGTAAAACTGGAATAAATTCATCAACATCGGAGGAGCTGAGCTGGAATTATACCAGAACAGCTGAGAGCAAAGCTAGGCCTTTAGTTTTACATTTTGTTCAGCTCTCCTATAACTTGAGTAGAATCATAAATCAACCCCTCATCGTCTCTGGAAGTATACGGAAAACTAAGTCATTTTCTTCTGGGCTTAAAGATGGAAGAATGGTTTGATTACCTTTAGCTTCAGAGCAATAACCTTGTTGGAAGATATGGTTGTACTTTAGAATATGGTATTATAAACCCTCTGACACAGGAGAAACATTTTCCAAACTGCATTTTACCCTGTATCTTCAGGTTAGTCTCCATTCTTTTCCATTTTCAATGCAAGAGCCGAGAGCAGAATAAATTGTGAACTTGAACTGTTAAAAGAACAGGGATTGTTGATTCCAAAGGTAATGACAGGGTAGATTCATAGCAGAAAAGATAAAAAGGGAAACCTAGTAAATGGAAGTTGGTTTGGAACGAGCTCTTCAGCAAGAACTATTGCCATAAAATACTGCTATTGAAATTAAAAAACAAACAAACACACAACCCCCACCCAACCCCAGCTTAGTAGGTTAGGTCTGCTTTGAGTAGGAGGTTGGACCAGATGACCTCCAAAGTCCCTTCCAACTTAAATCATTCCATGATTCTAAACAAACTGGAATTTTTCTTGTAAATGCATTTGTTCAAGAGATTAAGAGATTTAAAAATTGATACTGATTGGATAGGTAGTTACTACTATAGCAAAACTTACAAATAGTCACTTACAAATAGCAAAAATATTACTTCCTCAGTAATATAACAAATAACGACCTTATGGTTTGATCATTCAAGTAAAGTCTGGCCAGAAAAAAATACAGTGTATAACTCCTGTAACATTTTCCCTAAGCTTTCCCACTGATGAAACACGACTTTTTGGTCATGTATATCACTGCTTCTCTCTCAGTTGCAATCCTCTTGTTGCATTCCAAAAGACCCAAGGAAATATTGTTGAATACAAAATTTTATGAATGTTATACAGTAAAGGCCTGTTGGAAAATGTTTCAGTGTATAACTTCTAGGAAATTTAGTCTTAATATGGGATATGCATCACTCATGAACAGGGCACTTAATTTTTATTGCCTTGTTGGTTAAGTTAATTATGTTATAACTGCTAGCAATTTTTCATCAAAACAGGAGGCTGTTTTACCATATTTTTTTCCTTTTGCTCCACTGGAGTGCACTGGAAAGTACCACAAATGTGGACAGAGGAGCATTGTTAAATGGTGGTATTTGTGCTCATAAATTCAATCTAAAATAAAGTTGCTGTAAACCAATGATAAAATGGAATATAAGGCTGACATTAAGGTAAAGGAGTGGAATTTGCCACAGTGAAGTAATGAAAAGAGGAATATTTTAGCAGCTTTAGCTTCAGATGTGTATTAGGTGAAAAGCAAGTAATACGTAA
>VYZW01036799.1:87997-107602 GCA_013401315.1 Balaeniceps rex | reverse complement strand
AAGTAATACGTAAAGTTTTTTGTATTGATTCTGCTGTTGCACTTGTGTTACTTGCCAGTGCTTCAGGGTTCCAGTTGCAGATATGAACACGGTTAGGCAAGGTACTAAACAAAAGCAACAACAAAAGAGTCACAGAGACTCTGCTGATGCCAGTGCATGTGTACAGGCCCAGTCTCACTTTGCTTCCCTACCTGAAAACCCCACTAAGATTTCTACTTCCATCCCACTCAATTTAATATCCACAGAGAGAATGCTGTTTTCTTTCAAGTAAAAGATTAGAGTCAAAATGGACTATGTCGCACTAATTTGAACAATAAATACAATATTTCTTCCTAATGCAGTTAGAGTACACCCAAAGAGCTCTGTTGGCAAAAATCTGGTCATTTTGATGCTTGCATTTATGTGCAGATCTATAATCCTATGAGCTATTTTGGTATTCATCGTATCCATCCCTGTGTTTTCCCAAAGTTTTGATGTGAAGCTCAGTTTTTGTATCCTCATGCAAGTCTCTGAGTCAGCAGCAGTTCAGGTCCGGAAGGTATGGAAAGCACAACTGGCTGTAATCACTAGCTGTAAATGTTTAAGCTCACTCCTCTCCCAAAGAGAGACTGAACCGCTTTCAGTGATTAAAGGCAGATATCAGTAAACACTTTCAGGACACAATTATAGAGCATTTTCACTCCTCTTACTGGAGGAAGCAAGCTGCCATTGACTTAAAGGGGTTTGAGCTTCTGCTGATGGTTATCCTTTAACAGTTGAGACCACTTTTGACCCACAACACGTAAAAGAGTGATCTATACAGTACCACTATGGTCCTAAGACATATCTGGTTAAGATGTTCTTCAAGATCAGGCCCAAAGCACAAGGAAAGTTTGCTCAGCTGCTGTTAAATGTACAAGTACCATTACAAAAGTATTTTTTGTTTTCTCTGCTTTTATCATGGCTTTGTTGGTAGTATTTCTTTTTTCTCTGAAAAGGCCACAGTTTAAACCCTCTCACAGAAAGATAGCTTTCCTTCATACAGTTTTATAGCTCGACATTTTTGGCTTTGGTTTCCCTTGTAGTACACCTTTAAACATTTTTAGGACATACACTTCTTACAAGGAGCAGCAGATGAAGGTAGTGCATGAGGCAATGAAAGTGCAGAGAGAGTGAAAGTCTCCTTCCTCACCAAGAGATATGCTGCCCCCTCTCACTTTTCTTCTTTGGGTTTTTGGGGGGATTTTTTTTGGATGGGGGGTGGATTCCCCCCTGCCCTTGCTAATCATCATCTACTCGGCAATGCGGATTTGGGAAGATTGGCCTGTCTTTCTTCAGGTGAAGGCAGCTTATCACCGATATTTGTAATCCTGGGCCACTACACAAGATGCTGTAAAGACACCAACCATAAAGACAGTTCCTCTCCTGAAGAGCTTACAATTAAGTGTCTGACAAGAGACCACAGCTGGACACAACACATGCACACACAAAAAGAAAGAAAAGAGACCTGTAGTGGTATTTGGCAAGAGATCAGGTAAACTGTCACTTGAACAATACTCGCCTGTTAGAAGATCACTGATAAGACCTGAATGACCACATGAATGCTGCTCAGTTGTGCTTACCCAGCCAAACTAACTCCAGGGGAAAACAAACAAACAAACAAACATCTAATTCTTGGAAATCGAGTTTCCATCAACATGTCCCTGGGTGAGAAGACAGGGTGCTGGGCAGGACATCACAGCAACTCAGGAGCACAGAGAGATTCAGTTTTGAATCCTGGAGCCCCTGTATATCTGGAGAAGGAAACCTCCCTGACCTTCCCAGAGTACGATATTTTGAGGGCTTTTTCTGCTACTGTTCTCTCACTTAAACCTTTTCAAAGCCACCACCGAGGAGGGAAGGAGATCCAAAGATGAGAACTTACAGTTGTCTGAGGTTCCACAGGTGGAAGACGTGGCACAGCTGGAGAAGAAGATTGTTTCCTCCTTCCATGTCCCTCCTCCCTCTTCTTACCCCTGCCTTGCCACGTAGTGCCTCCATACTCTTGGAATATTTTGACTTGAGCTTAACTGTAACCAAATCCTACATTACACTCCAGTAAGGCTAAGCTAAAAGGCCTGATGAGGAAATGCTGCTGGGAAACATCTGTGCTTTGTTTTATGCGACCGAAGAGTTAAAGTTATTTTCATAAATACCATAATGTATAAAAGCTGTGAACACCCAACTGTAGTGTCAGACTTCCAAATTGTATAAATCTATTTGTCTCTCATATTAGTAAACGTTATTTGAACAGAAATAGCACATTGTAACAGCCTAACAAGAAGCAGTCTTTCTGATGACGCTTGAGACTTCTTTGCTCCACTGTATGGAAATATTTAAGACTTAAAAGATTTATATTACAACATAGCGTTTGAAACGGCTCAGTCTTGTTCCCAGTAAAGTCAAAGAGGATTTTTACCGTCAGCTTCAATGGAAATGGCGTAAAGGCCAAGAGGTATTTTAACATGATTTTTTTTCNCCCCCCCCGCCTCTCAAAAAAAAAAATTCAAGCAAGTTATCAAGCGTCAGTCACTGTCATGGTCAGACATTAACATCCATTGAGACCTCTGCGCAGGTAACAGTAAGTGGGCTCTGAATATCAGTTCCATCACGCACAGCACATTGGGCACAGAGAAACACAGTGCATTTCTAAGTTTATTATTGGAAAGCTTCTATTGCCTTTTAGGATCCTTTCTCACAATATCCAACACACTGTCTTATTTTCTCTGAAACAAAAATTCTCACCTTACGCACACACTTCAAAGATAAAGCTCGACATGAACTAGTAAGTGATAAAATCTGATCCTTTAAAGGGATTTGAGTTTGAGTAAACTCAGCAGCCTTTGATCCATTTTCTTTTTTATGATTGACAGATGCCAAATTAAATGAGATAAATGACAAAACAGTCTCATAAGTTTTTAAAATCCATGTTTAAATTTAAATAGCGCAAGGACAAACACCATTTTTGTTTAACTGAGTTTTTCCACCAGCCTCCAGTATTGAAACATTTTTCTTTGTTGATTTTTATGGTTTATGCTTGGTTTTTTAATAATTTTTTAGATCATGCATTTTGCATTTCCGCTGAGCCTTAAGTGATATGTGAATAGCAAAAGCATGTTTAGCTTCTTGATAAAAGTTTACAGGAAACATGGAAATGACACGTTCTAATATTTAATTTATTCTTCTTTCTTCTGTTTTTTGGCTTGGGTTTTGGTTTTTTTTTTCTCTCCTGTCTTTTAGATATTCCTTTTCTACAGTGCCCTCAATATTAATGTAACAGCAGAAGGTTTTCTCTAAATTATCCTCCACTGCATTTCTTAGTGGTGTATTTTTCAAAAAGCTTGTCTGACATCCCTTAAAATATCAACTGCGTCAGGACACCGGTCCTCACAAAGTGAACAATTATAACTCAGGCAAACTGCATATCTGCCCATCTTTTTAACTGCATCCACTGGATTTATCTGACCACAGACATCTATCTCAAACAGCTGGTTTTCACATCTAAAAGCTGAAATGAAGAAAAAAAAACCCACAGGAATGAAAAATAACAACATTTCTCAGTTAGCTGTATAGTTTCATATATTTAAAGAAACTAGAGGAAAACTAAACTTGCAATGAAGCCACTGATCTGGGACAAAGGTGATATTTTTTTTAGTTGCTGGTTTGATCAAAGATTTTTGTAGAAACTTAAGCATTGGCTAGTATGAAATCCATTTTCCCCCAAATCTCAGATTGGAATAATAATTAATAATAATAATAATACCTTCTTTCTCTTCCTTTTTGTTCTAACCATTTATTTAGAATTATAAGCCCCTGTGGAAACTACCTACTGTGCATACGTCCAGAGCCCACATTGATGGGTTCTTTTTTGTTATTGCTAAATGCAGCACAAATATATTGGTCATGAAGAAAACGTGTTTATGTGCTTCCTAAAAGTTATATTAAAAAAAAGCCTGAGCATTTTTTAATGTGGTAGTATGCATTGTATTAGAACAGGAGTCACCCATTACCAACATTCAGGCCTGCGTCTTCTTTTCTCTTTAATATGTAAGCAGCAAGTAGTTTCTGAAATACTTGCATTGTAGTTTTCAGCTGAGCACATTTCAGTGAGTAAGGGGGAGGTGTATAGGATAAGCAGCTAAATTGCTTCCTAAATATTCAAGGGAGAATGAACACTCAAGGAGTCAACTGCTCATCAGAATCTGGAGTATGATGTTTGGAAACAGACTGCTATAATAAATAAATAAAGTAATAATAAAGATTTGCCCACCTGCTCTTTGTTACAATTTCTGTTCAGTACTTTTATATATATATATGCATATACACACACACACATACCATGTATGAATAAAACAAGTTACACTGAAAAAAGCCTTCCAGATTGCCTTCCTGATTTTTTTTTTCAGTGAATAACCAACCTACATTGCCGTGAAAACTGTGTCTCAGTGGGTGAGCAACAATATTTACATATGCAGATAAACACAAGAATGCTCTTGCTGAAGTTTAGGGTTTATAATCCCCTGTTACTGGTAAAGTCTTCTATAATTTCCTGAAGTATTTGCTGTTTGGGCTGAGGTTACTTATTCTTGTACTGCTCTTTGAACTGTGGCAAACTCCTCTAGTGTGATACTTTCCTCCCACCAGTTTAAGAGCAGGCAGGTGCTCAGCAGAAGACACGACGCGATCTTGTACGTGTGCGGTTGTGCATATGCCAGCCGATGGGTCTGAAAAGTAAGGATGTCGCAACACAGCATCCGACGCAGTCATTAAGGCATAGAAACACATCAGGCACAAATATGATGTCCTCGCAACGTGCCCCTGTGACAACTGCCATGGGAAATCTAACTTTGAATTTCCTTAGGTCTCAGTGTAAAAAAACTTTGACCTTGTAGCATTAATACGGGGGGGTTGGCTGCGCACCCTTTAGGCACGAAGCTAAACGCTGCAGGTGTTCAAGTGAAATCGTTGTGAGCATTTTCCTCGCTCCTTTTCCGCTGGTGTCGTGCTTCGGCGTTGTTCTGTTTGAACAGCCCTAAGTGACCCTTTAAGCTTAAACACAGCCAGACAAACTTTTATCCCAGACAATTATGAGGGAAAACACGGTAATGTCACGCAAACGTGATCCAGTGACTTAATTAGAACCAAGTTAGCAGAGACGGAGAGAAGCTGTAAATCTCCTGAGACTCCTCGGGGGGCTGTTGCGGGAGGGTGAAGCCCTTGCAGCGCTAGGAAAGGGCAATACAAGGGCGGCCAAAAAAAAACCCCAAAAAAACCCACCCCAAACCCAAACGAAAACAAAAAAAACAAACCCGCATTTTAAAGGAAAAAAGAAGAGTTAAAATAAGGCTGTATATTTTTAAAGGAAAAGGCTAAAAAAGCCTTTAGGGAGAGAGCCCAAAGAGTTAATTTCCAGCGGCACTTGAAAGCAGGCAGCAGCCCGCAGCCTGGGAAGGCTCCCGGCGCCCTCTGCTGCGAGGCAGCAGCAGCAGTGGAAATTTCCTTTGGAAACCAGCTTTGTTTCAAAGTTCAGGCAGATTAAAATGACTCTTAAACGTGCCGACGGGACGAGGAGTAATTTCCCCGAGCGACGAGGCGGGACAAGGGGAGCCTTGCTTGGGAGGCAGCTTAGTTTGGGGGTGATGGGGAGGGAAGGTTGCTTTATTTTTCATTATTTTGTCTTAATATTTTTTTCCTTATTTCTGCTCCGGAGTCTCAAGTTGAGCCGGCTGCGATATGAAGAAAGGAGCCTTGAAAACCGGGCGGTGAATGAAAACATCTCAGGCTCCTCGGAATAATGGTTGCAGCGNTGCAAAACATTTTAAAAAAAAAAAAAAAAAAAAGAAGAAGCACGCCTGTTTCCCTCCGGTCTGGAGTTTCCAAGGGAGGGCTAGCCTAAACGAGCACGGAGGAGAAATGTGTTCTTCCTACATGACTTTAATACTAAGCGGGAAGAGCCTCAAAAAAAAAAAAAGGCATTCTTGATTTCAAGCACCTCTCCCTTAAAATTGAAGATACTACAGTCGACACCCTCATTTTAATTTCCAGGAGAGCGAGGAGCCTTCTCTACTATCAGGCTGCGAATTCCGATTTTTTTAGATCTTTACAATAAATAACAATAAGTAATTTGTAGCTACTTTTGAGAAAAACGCCCTCACAAAAAGCCTACCTGCGAACGAAAAGGGGCCGACAGATCAAAACGGGAGAGCAAACCGCAGGGTTATTCCTTTAGGTACCTGCTGGGGAAATACACTCTGGTTTTAACCCCTAAAAAAAGGGGGGGACACACAATTGGGGGAGGTGGAGGCAGCTTTCTAGCTCATCTTTACCAGATGTTTCTCCTTCATTCCTAATACCTCCCCAAACGGCCCATCTTCCAGCAAATGCATCCTCCAACCCCTTCAGGAGACCTGACAAAAAGCAGGTACCGCTTTTTTAGAGATGCCCCGCTGGGGTGAGCTATGGTCCTCGTTGGTACCTCGTTACAGCGATGCTGCTAACGGGGTTTTGTTCTCGCCTTTGCCCTCATCTATTTCTCTCGGCATCCTTTCCACGGGGGCAGAAGGCGCTGGGTTTCTCCCTCAGCTAAAAACAAATTTACCTTAAAAAAAAAAAATTCTTAAGGAGGCTTTAAAAAAAAAAAAAAAGAGGGGTTTTTTTGGGTTTTTTTTGTTTTGGTTTTTAAAGGAGGCTTTTAAAATAAGTGCATTCACGTCCCGCCCTGACAACGCTTCAGAACGTTTGGGGAAATAAGCGGCAAGTCCCTGACGGCCGCTCTGCTTTTTTCACACCAACCAAAACACATTTCCTTGGGGGGGAAAAAAAATACAAAACTAACCACAATTTATTTAATAAAAGCCAGCAGATATCTGTTGTCAAGGTGCGGGCGAGGCTCCGCACCTAACCTGGTCTGTAGACAAACACGCATGCGACTCTTCCACCCCAAGTTCCCCATCGAAGTGCCTTGAAAGCGAAGAGAGAGGGTTTTTTTCCATTTCAATTTTGCAGCCAGCGATAAGTCAAAGCAAACTGTCGCCGAATATTTGTAGGAAGGGTCATGTGCAGGCGGATTTGTCCTATTAATAGGACACAGGAAGAGCCGGGAGAGCAAACGCCTGCCCTGAAGACAACATGGGATGTTATTTGGGGTAATAGACTAAGGACAGACACTGGAAATCAGTACTGTGTGGATGCTCCAACGCGTCGTTATTTCGCGTCAAATAACATCTCCGGCTTTTCTGCTAGAAGGATGCGGGATTATTTGGAAGCAGTAGTAAAATGGGGAGCGTGTGTGTGTGTGTGTGAGAATACAGGCGACAGCTCCCAGTTGGGAAGCTAATCAACATTATAGATCATAAACGTTCAACTATCAAGGGCTGCTTTGCCGCAATCAGTTTTAAATCATAAACGTATAAATACAGGAACTAATTATGAGACCACATCGGAGTTTATCTGGAAATGACTGGAAAGTAACAGACCACTCCCGAAAACTGTCAGTACCTTCCAGGGAAGCCTGTTGATGCTGAAGAATTAACAGTCGGCGGCAAAAAAAATGGGGCGGAGGGGCGGGGGACCAATGTCCCCGTGCTTAGAAGGCAACACACGATACATTTCTAAAAATCTCGATCACCTGCTTGTTATTTTTGCAGTTAAAATATTGGCTGAAGCCGTAGATGTTAAAGACCTTTTAGTGACATGCTATTACAGACGTACGGAACATTTAAAAAATGACCTGAACAGTTTAAGGAGGAAGCATTTTGGGTAACAAGACTACGATAGCTATTCATTTTCCCTAATTAGAAAGAATTGATTTTCTAATGAATTCTTTTCACAACAGAGACTTCACAAAACAAGGTTTCAGTATTTTTGCTTGTAGGGTTGGTTTGTTTTTTTTTTTTAATTCGGGCTTTTACTGTTGTTTTTTTTATTGTCCACTTTGTGTCCATGTTTATTACCATTAGTAAGAATGTCCAGAAGAAAAAAAAAATGGAGGCGATGAGGAGGGCCTGACTATACTTCTTTAATGAAGTGAAAGACGAAACTTCTATTGACTTACGTGGGAACAGAATGAGGCCCTACGAGAATTACTGCTGGGTGTCCCCTGTGCAGGAGCCAGGTTTATTTTCCTTTCTCCCTTCAGCCTTGCCAGAAGAGATGGACGCCGAATACGTATTATCCAATTCTCCCAAGCGAGTGCATTCGTGGCGGGACTCGGAGCCGCCCGTGCCTTCCCAGGGAAGGGCGCTCACATCGGGGAGGAGCGCTGCCCACTTCCCCGCCCGAGCGGCGGCGATCCCCTCCGAAAGCTCACCGGCATCTCCCTTCCCCGCCAGCATCCCTGCCCTGCGCGGCCGTGGGGAGATGAGAGGGGACACGCGTGGCAGCTGGCCGCTGTCAGCGGTTGCCGCCTCAGTTCGCAGGGAGCCGGAGCAGGACCTGCGGACAGCGAGATGGACTGACAGACGTGTTAGCGGGCTCCCAGCCGGCGTGCTCGCTAGTTTCTCAGTAAGCGAGTATTCCCACGCAGCAGAAAGCCGGAGGCTTTGCAAATGTTCCTTCCACGGAGGAGCGAAAGGGGCTTAAACCGAATTGTCAAGTACCCCGAAATATTCTGCTTTCACTCACGTTTCAGATAAATTGTTTTATTAACGACCCATTAACTGTTTTAATGACCCGCATTATTTAATCACCAATGCTCCAAGAAGGTTATTATTTATTTGAAACTTCATTGCAATTCCAGTCGCTCTTCGCTTACCGTGGGTATAAAACGCACTATTAAGAAGAAAGCGAGAGGGCTCTCCGGTAGAAAAACACGGAGTTAGTCCCACATATTGCAAGACGAACACTACGCTTAGGCTCCTAGTTCCATTTTTAATACAAATAAAAGTATTTTCCCACTTG
Organism: Balaeniceps rex; assembly: GCA_013401315.1. Taxonomy (NCBI): domain Eukaryota; kingdom Metazoa; phylum Chordata; class Aves; order Pelecaniformes; family Balaenicipitidae; genus Balaeniceps; species Balaeniceps rex. Next base: position 98,686 of record VYZW01036799.1, on the reverse strand, counting down.
CCAGGCACTCACTATTTCTGTTGATCTCCCTGGAAGGTGTTGGGTACCGAAGCCTTAGGAGAAAACAGGCCACCTTTCAATAAAGGCCTAACTACGGATGTAAATAGCCTAATTTTAAGCACCTACATTAACAAACAAGCAGCCCTGCGACTTCATTTCAATCCCCAATTCACTGGACCGTGCTCCAAAGATGACATAAACAGATGTGAGCGCTGGAGAAACAAGTGTGCGAAATTTAAAGCCAAAAAAAAAAAGCTATCATAAACGAAAAATTATTTTAGGGGATGTTAGCACAGTGACAGCCGCGCTGTAGAGCACGATCTGCAAACTGCTCGTTCCCTCTGGAAACACAGCCAGTCCATTGCTACCGCCGTCCTGATAGGAATATCGGCAATGTTATACTCGTCTGTAAACCCCCATAGCACCGGCACCGACCCGCGGAGAGGGTTATTTAGGGAACAAGGGCCACCGAGTCATAACCCCGTAGCAAAACTGCCGGGGGACGAGAACCGAGTGACGCCCCCCGACACCCGCGATTTCTTTTCGTCCGACTCCGGCCTTTGCAACCGCTCAGATTTTTGCTCCGAGGCGGGGGCATAAAAAAAACCCTCAGTCCCCTAAAACTTAACCGTCATGTGTCTAAAGCCCAGCTCTGCGCCTAGCTTGCAGACTTCAGATGCAGCGGAACAGATTAAGCCCACGCGGGAACCGAGGAAACCACGACACGAACAGGGCGACAGGGGCAGCAGCTGGGACTCTCCGCCGGCGGGGCTAGGCGATGCTGCAGGATCGGGCCCGCACGCTTCGTTTCCCCCATCGTTCAATTAGCAACAGAAATGGTTAAAAGAATTACCGCAGACCTAAACGCAAAACATTGTTGAGATGTCAGTAAAGCAAAGGGGGAGGGGGGGAAACAATTAAAAAAAACCCAGAAATAAAAGCTTGGGACGGGCGGACAGCACCACAGCACGATGTGCTCCTAACGACAGAACTGTTGCTCGGATTTTCCTCCACGACGCTCCCACCACGGAGGGAATTAACCTTTTTTCCCTGCAATGTCTGTTATCTTTCCCGCACAAGGCAGCAATCCCGTCTCTCTGCACTAGGCCTGTGTACAGCGTCCTAAAACAGTGCAGTGGTAAAGAAGGGGTATGCCCAAGATTGAGATGTTCTGATTGACATTTGTTTTACTAAAAACCTGCGTCTTTAAATATAGCGGGAACAAATTAGACCCGAGATAATGCAAAGTCAGTAACAGAAGCAGCTTTTCTAGCCAGGCATTGTCATTATGTCTGGTTTATACAGTGCTTAGTAAAATGGATTAAGCAGAACGATCCCTCGGTGAATCTAAGCAGTATGACAAACCACAGTGATGAAATATGACCGTACCATTCTCTACGTAACACCTCCGGATTATTTTATAATGGTACATTCCCCGGTTATTACCTCTGCTCATGACTAACGACCGCGGGGTCGGCTGGCAGAATTAAAATGCACAATCTAACCCGGGGAAAGTGTTAAATCCCAGTGCCTGACCTTCCTCTTCACAAACAGTAAAAAATAGAGTTCAGAAGGTGTAGCGATAAACTCTCATTAAAAAAATTGTGACGGGGGAGCAATGCGGATATTTTTAAATAAACGGTGTGATTTTTTTTGAAGAATTGGTATGATTTCAGCACCCTTGTTTTTCAAATACACTTCGGGGCCGCTGAGTATTATGTGTTCGATTACTTGTGGGAGGCAAAGGCCAGACCGGGGCACTCTGGATGTTCGTATTTTGGTAATTTTTTTTAGAAATACGGCAGTACAAAACGAAAGGAGAACAAAAGCAGGAACAGACGGTCACTCCACACAAGCAGCCAGCAAACATCCTCGCCATTTTAAACAGTCACCACGAAGGCCCCGTGGTGGATAGGATGTGAAGGATAGGATTGCAACAAATAGTAATAAAAGCATTAACTCGGGGACTGCGAGGAAGCCCAGGAACTGCTCAGGGGGCGAGGTGATCGCTCCGCGCTGCCCCCCGCGGTCCCCGCCCGGCTGCGGAGCGCGGCCCAGCCCTTCCCCGGGCGCGCCGGGGGAAGCCGGTCCTGCCTGCGGAGCTCCCGCGAAGGCTTGGCGATGGGAGACAGGGAAGAGAAGCGGGATATGACCGTCCTGCGGATGGCGACGCGGCCGCTCGGCTCCCACACAGACGGACAGGCAGGCAACCACAGCCCCGCGCCCCGCCGCACGGCGCCCGTTCAGCGAGAGCGCTGAAGTTTCAGAGAACCGAAAAGTTAAAAAAAAAAAAAAACAAAAACAAAAACAAACAAACAACAATGAAGGAGGAGAATCGCAACCCTTTCGAGTCTTTATCTCCAGGCAGGGCCCTCCACGAAAATAAGCCTGTCACCCAGCCCGGTGGAGGGAGTAGAACCGAAAATAAAGATGTCTGCGTGCTGCCGTCGGGTCCTCCCCCCTCCTATGGCGGAGGGGGCAGCGAGCCTCCTCCTCGCAAGCCCGGGTTGCCGCTGGCCGGCACCTGGCGGGCCCCGTCGCCCTCCCGCGGCACCGCGGGGCCGTGACAGCCCGCACGCTCTCCTCGCCGGCCCGGAGGAAAAGGGCGGGCTCGGGGTAGGCGGGGGACGGGGACATCTGCCTCCGGGCCGCTGCGCTCCCCGGCACGCACAGCGCGGCGGGGGGGGACCGCGGCCAGCGCGGAAAGTCCAGAGCGGCGAAGGGCGGAGAGAGAAAATGGAGGAAGGCGAGGGGAAGGCGGGCTCCGGGCCGGCTGCCACCGGGGCCGGGCCGAGCCGAGGCGGCTGCGCCAGCGCTCCGCAGCTGCATGGCGGCAGGCGGGGCGGGCAGCCTCGGAGCGGGGACCCGGGCAAGAGGAGCGGCGCGGAGGGGCGTAGCCTTTCTTTTCCGCCTCCGAAGGCGGAACGGGGGCCGGGCTGGCGCCGGAGCGACCCGAGCTTCGAGCCTCCTCCCTCGCCCGCCTCCTGTGTGCCGCTCGCGTACCCTTAACCGGGAAACCGCAAATACAGGCAGCCGTGTCNCAGGCCGCCGGTTCGTTCCCTTCCCCCCCCCCCCCGAGCCTTCTCGGGCCTGTGGCCGCCTGCGCGGCCTGTCACGGCCACTGGAACTCCGCGTCTAGACACGCAGCCGCGGCAGCGCCTGGGATGGGTGGGAGGGAGGTCGCGGTAACGAATGGGCACGGGTGGGTGTCCCCCCGCCTGGCGCCGGGCCGGCTCTCTCAGTCAGAACCCGCTGGAGACCGGGTAAGGCGCCCAGGCCCTGCCGGACGACAGGGGTACCCGATCGGCACGGCCACGCCGGCGCCTGCCCGCCGCGGCTCGGCCCCTCACGGAGGGTAAGGGGCCGCCGGGCGGCAGACGTAAACAGCCCCTTCCAGAACGTTCTCCGCCCGCTGACGGAGAGGCCGGCACCGCCTGCGGCGAGCAGAGAGCGCCCTCTGCTGCCACCCGGGGAGCACCCCGCCCCGGCCGCCGCCGGGGTCGCCTCCCGGGATGGCGGGATCCCTGTCCCGGCAGTCCGGACCCCTGCTCCGGGCCGGGACCACCCCTGAGAGCACCGGGCAAGCAGAGGGAAACGGTTACAGCTAAAAATGGAAAATGTAATAATTTTCTGGGAGGAAAAAAAAAAATCATCTTTCAAAGCTGATTTGGCATCTTACAATATATATTCCCCACGCACACACACCTGCTGTTTGTATAATTTTTGTCAGGATTTTGTCAAATTTCTTTTATCTACAGCCTGAGCGTTTTAAGGCAAAAGCGCTGAGCTGCTGAGTAAAATTAAAAGTTGAGTTAAACTCAGCTGATGAGCACAACACAGATTTTTTTTTTCATTCATTTTAAAAGCGCGTGCCCAATTTACCACCGCTTTGTGGCGGTTTATAGTTCCATTAAATGGCTCCAAATATCAGATCGCAGATACCAAAAATGTAAATCCAGCTTGTCTAATCCAGAGTTTAAAATATTCTTCTGATGTCACAGAATGATGGCTTATAAAATATTTTCATCGAATTAGGAAGCACTAAGAGGATTTCTGCAAGGAAAAAAAAACAGCAAGGAAGCTTAGTTTGAATTATTTATGTGCTGTGAACTATCATGATTGCCACTGAAGCTTTTCAAGTACAAAAATGCAGGCTTTGCTCGCTTTTCATTTTTAGGCCCTAATTCTTTAATTATTCAGGCATGCAAATTCCTGTGAATGGGGATTAATTATGCAGGTAATCAAGATTTTATTCTAAGTTAACTTTTAAAAAGCAAAGATTATCTGACACTACGTGCAGTGCTGCTGACACTGTGTTCATGTGCTGAAACGCTGGTTTAAGGTATGATAATGCTTTGGGGTTTCATGGAAGTAAAAAGGGGTATGGATGAATTCGTGCCTCGCGTAAACAGAGGAACGCGATTCATTGCAGCACTGTGATGGTCAGCTGGCACAACTTGCTGTCCTGCAAGAGAGAAAGATGTCCTCCGTCAGGATCGAGTGCTCACCGTCCCCTTCCTTTTTTGCAGTGATGTGTACAAAAAGACGTACCGCAGCGTATGCCATGAAGAAGTGGGGAGGTCGAAGACTGTTTCGGATTGGGAAGAGTGAGCTCGGGAGCAAGAGGCAGGAGGAAAACCCTCCTTCCACCATCTGTAAAGCTGAGCTGGCCTCTGTCAGGGGTGCCGCCCGCTGCCTTCAGGGCTCTGTCTCCTCCAGGAAGGTGCTGCATTCGTTGCACAGCGTCATGGTGCTTTATTTAGCTGCCCTGTTCCCACTTGCTTTGCGGGCGCTCGGACACCAGAATGGTTAAGTGTCTCGGTTTGGGTGCCAAAGCACACAAATCTAGCGGTGGCGGACTGTAACACGGAGAAGCTCAACTTCTGTACATAAACACTGTACTGTATCATTTAATAAATGATGCCGTCAGAAGTACCACAAAATAACACCAGCAGTGAGCAGCATTTACATCTCAAAAATTTTTTGCAGCTGTAATCACACTTAGATACTTCAATTAGCAATCCGTTATTTAAAGCTGACGGTTACACTCCTATAGTTTCCAGATACAGAAGCATCACTGTGTCTTTAGCATGACTTATTCCAGTAGAACCATAATTCGTTATTAAATACCTTCTCCTGACCCTTCAGACTAAGATATTTGAACGCAGAGCTGAGCTGAAGTCCCTGAAAATAGAGAGGCTTGGGGCAGGGAGCAGTGGAGCCCTGGCAGGCTGCCGCAGTGGTGCAGCCTGCCGCCATCCCGCCCTGGGCCATCTGAGGAGCCATCTTGTGTGTGGCGGCGGGGAGGTGGCCAGTGCCTGTTTCGGGGGTCACTAGCAAGCTGTCAGTCACTTCAGTGCTTCTGTCTTTAAGGTACAGTGAGTTACGAAGTCAGGACATCTGGATTGGCCTGTTTTGGGTACTGCTTAATCACGAGTCCCTTCGATGAGTTAAAGAAATAAAGCCATACCCTATAAAACGCCTTTTTGGAGTTGGAGAGAGGGGAGTTGTTGTATGCCTCTGTCAAAAGATCTGGATCTGAAGAGATAAGGAGTAACATTACTTTATTCATGGTCCAAGGAGAAGAAAATTACGTTTATTTTAAATGCCAGAGGATTATTTTAAAATATTAGGACAAGAGCTAGAGGTCTGTGGAATGGGCAGCCTAAGTCCTTTGGAGGCCTCGTGGCTCTTTCATCTTCCTCCCCCCCGGAATTCCTGCTCCACTCCAATTGTTCGAGGCACCCTCTGGGCAGCAGGGAGGGGTCCACGCCATTAAAAAAGCTATTTTATTTCAGACTGACAAAAACGCGCTACAGCGTCTGTCTCATGCACACACAGCAATTATCAAAACCTTTTAGCTTCTTCCTACCAAAGTAGCTTCCTCAAGCCTCCCTCAACAGCCACTCCTTAAAGCAGGAAAAGGAAAGCCCAAACCCTAACCACCTTTCCCCCACCAACTAATCTGCTGGCAGACATCCAAAAGGAGAAACGGACCGCTTACTTTCATTGAAGTTTTATTTTTTTAACTGACTGATGGGACTGATGATTAAGCAGCATTTACAGTGTGGCACTTCTGACAATGTTTAGAAGGAAAAGACAGCATGGGGGATACCGGTACAGCAGGGAAAAAGTCTACACATTTTATAACCAGTCACATTCAGTTAGATGAACATCATAATGCAATTAGTTATATAGAAAATATCTATAGTAAATATAAATTTACTATTTACAAATAGTAAACAGCCTTCTCAAAGAATAGAAATAGTAATGCTCATACTAATCAGTATTAGCATTAGTATTGGCATAGTGTTTTTCAGCCAGCTTGAAGGAATACATCCTGTTATGAACAGAACATACAAGTTCAAGCTCATTGTTTGTTCTGAAGATAACTTCTGCAATCTAAGAAAAACTGCTTAGAAAAGGAACATGATTAAAAGAAATCATGACTAGGAACCTGCATGCTTGCATCTTCTGGTGACATTTACTTGAGATAGGAAAGGAGGGGAGAAAGAAATAGAAATTAAGCTCACAAAAAAATCTGATTCATCCCCCTTATTTTGTCAAAACATGATGAAATGGGAAGAAGGAAAAAAAGCCCATCACAAAAGTGCACACAAAGGAGAAAACCACCAGCGCTTAGTAATGGAATTATGACATTCTATTTACTTCACTATAACAGTAAGGTATCATATATTGTCCTGCTTTTAGGGCAGTTTACAGATGGTTTACAGAATGCCCACACTCAGGACTTGCAAGCCATAGGGTTGCACGCTGTGCTGTAGTTATGTCAACATAGCCATCACGGTGCAAATCCCTTTGTAGATACTGTAGTATTAGTGTGACTTCTGAAGAAACTTCCTGCCTGGGGACAAAAGGGAGTGCGGGGATGAGACATATCCTCTTCTCCCATATGTCGCATTCAGTTTCTCAAAGCATTGTTTCTCCTGCCCCAGGGGTGGAAGCCACTTCCAGCTTTGGGTGGCTGGAAGAAGAAAGGCCAGGGAGCTGATCTTCAATTGTATGGAGTGAACAGCACCAGATGGAGAAGTAGGAGACAAATGAATTTTTCCTTCCCTTTCTGGATCTCTCTCTGGATTTAATTATCCAGTGATTTTGTAGCTGTCAACTGATGGATGTGCAGTCTACCAGTGCCTGCTGGCTAATCCACTTTGGGGCTGTATTAGATTGGTTGAAAAATGATTGAATTAGAATAATATCATGCTGTAACATAAAACAATAGTGGGAGAATGAGGAAGTCTATGGAAAAAGTATTATTGGTATCAACGGAAGAAACTGAGTTTCAATTTCTAAAGGGTAAATCTGAGTTTCAGTTACACTAGTGCAGCACCACAGAAAGACTCAGGCTTGTTCTTACAAGATTGAGAATTACATAGAAGAAAAAATGAGAGAGAGAAAAAATTAGCAACAAAATAATAGCATATATGGTCTTGTGGTTTGGTAGGAATCCAAATAGAGGATATTAAATTTGGTTTGTGTGGTCAGTAGCATCTTGTAAACCCAGATGCAGAACACAGAGAGTGGTAAAACAATAACAACTGGAGGAAGAGAAATGGAAAGTTGTAGACCTATCAAAAGAAATACAAGTGAGCTCCTTTAAATGAGTACTTGAGGTTTACATAGCTGGAGATTTGTCTTACACCATGAGAATTCTGTGTGTGTGTGAAGCTATTATTCAATGAATCACGCTTAAATGAAAAAAAAGAAAAAAACAACACCAAAACCCAGAACAGGACATAAACTGGAGTGTGTTTTGACACTGTGTGTCCATTCCCATGCTCTGACCTCTGAGTAATGGTTTACTCTTAAAGCACTGATTTGGAGTTGAGCCCTGAGTAAAATGAGGGATACCCTGTGTATCTTAAGGTCCAAGGAAACTTGTTTAGTATATATTTTTTTTAGTATTTTGTGCTTAGTGCAGCAAACATGCTGTGTGAAAATTGTTTCTGCATCAATGGTATGTCTTTATCATCCTGAATTGTTTCCTCTTAGAGATATCTACATACCAGCATCACCATTATCTTGGTGGAATTGAATCTGTCTCTTCCATTTTCTCTAAGTAACTGGAAAAAGAAAGTATTTTTTCATACAGACTGTTTGCATGCTGAGAAATAGAAACAGAAATAGAAATAATAGAAATAGAAAAGAATAGAGTAGAATGGGATGGACTAGAATGGACTAGACTAGACTAGAATATTTCAGTTGGAAGGGACCTACAACGATCATCTAGACCAACTGCCTGACCACTTCAGAGCTGGCCAAAAGTTAAAGCATATTATTAAGGGCATTGTCCAAATGTCTCTTAAACACTGACAAGCATGGGACATCGACCAGCCTCTCTAGGAAGCCTGTTCCAGTGTCTCTGGAAGCTTCAGTGATCTTAGGAAAGATAGGTAAATCATTATTTTAGTGTCCAGTTTTTATGAAGGGAGTAGAAATGGCCACTGAAAGCAGAGGCCTTGTACTTCCACAAAATTCCCTGAACAAGCCGAGTGATTCAGGGAGTATCAGTGTATCTCACAAGATATATATGGTGTCTTCAACAAGATAAGCCTGATCTCCTTACTTGTTTCTGTCCCTGGGAGGAAATGGTAATTTTTCCCTGTTTCACCCATATCAGTTGTCAAACAGATAAAGAAAGGAAGGCCTCTTAGGTGAGAACACCAACAGCAATATTCCCTGTCAGGAGCAACAACTGATGCGGTCACTAGCATCTACAGATGACTTCTTCAGAAGTGCCTTCATTACAAATTGTGCAAGAGTGGCCAATACCCTGCCCTTTGTCTAAGAAACTGTTGACAATCTTGTCAGTAACAGCATCAAAACATCCCCGTTGCGTTTTGCAAGCCATGAAGACGAAGGTCTGGCTCATGGTTTTGGAATTTCCCATTCAGCAAAACTGGCTCAAACATCCAAAGAAGGTGGTATATTCCTATCCTTTGGCGTTGTTATTGCTTCTTTTATATCAGCCAAATCTACTGTGAGCTGTTTAGCTTTTGCATCGCTAATAATACCACTGCTGTCTTTCATAGCACTATCAGCAGTTAGCAAAGCCCATAGAGAAGGAACTAGCATGATTGTCCCCGTCTCCTCGCTGAGGCAGGAGGAACAGTGATGGAAATGATTCACACGAAGTCATTCAGTAGGCTAGTGATTCAGTGAAGACTAGTACTAGGCATGTCAAATTCAGTATACTCAATTTCCTTAATGTCACGACAAACTACATGGATAATGACTAGCTGAAGTAACCTGCGACAAAGAATTAAAAGGCAGAAGGCGCCCACTTGCCAATTGTTAGATTTCTGTGGGTAAGACTTGTGTTATTTCACTACATTATCAGGAGGATGCCTTGACAGACAAACAATGTAATACACTTAAAACAACTGGAACTGAGTTGGTCTGTCAGCATCTACAAGGAGGACCATCAGAAAAGCCACACCAGTCTGAAGGAGAGGTAACAGATCCTAATTTCAAAAAGGGAGCTATAGCCATGGAAATTACTAGCAGAAACAGGGCCTTGTGGATTCCAGAATTACTAAATTTGCTGTAGGATTATACTCTTGAACCCAGCTTTCATTTTTATTTTCAAAATATAGTTGTTGAGTTACAAACAAATTCTTAGAAATACCAAAGAAACGCTGTATTTCCTGTATATTTTTAATACAATGGTCCATTTTACCAAAGTGCTTCTCTGTTGTTTGGTTCCAAAATCTTTCTTTCCTTCACTCCTATTCCAATTAACACACCTCTTTTCACTGTCTGCTGACTCTCTTCTGCACACCACTTTTCTCTTTTATCACTGTTCTTTCCCAATTTCTCTGGAAATTATTACCTTACACTTTCTGTTCTCATACAGTCTTTTTTTGTCAATGTGTAAGTAGGTATTAGTAACCACTCTTAAAGCCCTTTGAGTACTTATTGTCCTATATCAAATTCTTCCAAAGCATATACTTATGCTACATGTAGAAAACAGATTGCTCTGTATTATGACACCAAAACCTAAGATTTATTAATAAGGCAATCTTTACACGAGCTGACACAATGCAGTTCTAAGGAATGGCAGACAATTAAGATTTGGTTCTCAAAGGAAAAGTACCCATGCAACAACAGGAAAGTTGAAAAGAAACTTCTAGAAAATGGCGTGTCTTTTTTTTTTAATTACCAGAAGTAAATGGATACCTACAGCTGTCAGCCAAAAGAGGGGTTTTCCCCTTACCTTTATGCTCCATTGACTGTAAGAGACACTGTCGGTAGTCAAAGTGGGACATTGCCTTTAGAATCAACAAGTTATGACTTTCTAAAAGAAGTAAAAAGGGTGTGAAAAAATTGAATAAGGAGATTTAGCCAAGGGACTGTGTTTGGTAAAAGCAATAAATATGTTCTCAGTTTACGGCTCATGGAGACTCAGTAGACAATAGCGTAACAATCAACTGTTGTATGAAAGATCCCTGTTATACCAATTGAAGAGCAAAAGGAAGAAGACTGTATTAGCTCTGGCATGCACACAAACAAGCCCATAATGATGCTGTGAATAAAGCTTTCTATCACTTTAGAGGGAATAATTTACTCAGCATAAAACTGTCCCGCATCCAGAAACCCTGCAGACAAAATGTGAAGTGGTGAGGAACATCCCACAGAGTGGTACTAGATTTCGGGGCTTTACTCTGG
>VYZW01036799.1:42425-77161 GCA_013401315.1 Balaeniceps rex | reverse complement strand
TTTGCGTCCCCCGCGCCTCCCAGCGCCGCCCCGGCCCGCGGGCAGCGTCCGCTCCCCGGGCCTCTCGGGGGGAACTTCGCCTTCAAAAGGCTTCAACAACCGGAAAAAAAGTGTGTGTGGGGGGGGCTGCATCTTGAATGCGCTCTGGGTGTTGGTTAAAGAGCTTGGATGGCAGCTCTGGGTAAAGTGACGAGGCTCTTGGAGAAATGGTTTTGCAAAAGGGAAATAGGGCCTCGTCTTACCTAAAAATCCTTAAAAAAATAGTGGGGATGCCGCAGCAAAGTGGTATTGCGTCAGGCGGGGGAAAAAGAATAAAGGACATTTAAACGCAAGGGAAAGAGCATGAAGGGAAAACGCAGCGTTTTAAAAGGACAAATTGTTCGTAGTGAAGTATTGGGAAAAATGTGGCAGAAGCGGTGTGGAGGAGGGCCGGCTGCCTGCAAGAGCCGGAGCGTTGATTATTAAAGAATAAAACGTGAGGAATGTGGGGGGAAAGGCAGAGCGAAACCGATCAGCAGGGAGAGATAGCGGAGGGCAGCGGTGGGGTGCGCAGGCTGGGCCGTGTCCGTCTGTCCGGGGGGACTCGGCGTGAGCCACCCCGCAGCAGGGCCCTTCTCTGTCCCGCTTCTCTTCTGCTTCCCCTGCCCAGGCGCCGGCTTGGGATCTCTGCGCGATGCCCCGAGGAAACCCTGTTTTCGGGAGCTGGGTGGGTGATGGCAAGGTGCAGGCAGCGTTGACTGTGGGAGTCATCTAAAAATGACCTGCGATTTCACACTGCATCTCTTCAACCACGGCAGCCTGGCTGGGCTTTAAAAAACCCTTTGTTTTCTCCGTCAGGATAGATACTTTACGATGAAGTTCTGTGTTCAGCCTCTTTTGCTTGCTTGTCACTGCCTGCTTTCCTTTCAGCCTTTACTGGTGTGTGTTTAGCCGATTCTCTCTGAGAGATGCCTAGAGCTATCTATGTTTACTGTTACTACATGTATATGAATGTATGTGTATAAGCGGACATAGGTGCACGGGTTTATCCATACCTATACAACTTACCACAGCCCACAAACTTGAATTTTAGTGCTATTTAAGCGTGCATATGCATGCAGATATATGCCTCCAGACAGGCGCACATTGTGTAGTAGACTGGAATAGATAATTCCACAGGCTGCAGGAATAAACTGAGCAGCTCAGAAATCAGTGAGAAAGAAAGAGAGAAAAGACAGAGAAAGAGAGAAAAGACAGAGAAAGAAAGAAAGACAGAAAGAAAAGACAGAGAGAAAGAAAAGGAAGCCTTCAGAAAGAAAAGGAACCCTTGCTTGACTGTTAGTGTCTGAACACAAAGTGAGTTTTTGTCTCACCGATTAATCTCCCTAGGAGCAGCAAACTGAATATGCTAAACTCGTGTTGAAAGCCAAGTATATCTGTTTCTTAAAAGAGGAAGAACGTTTTCTTACGGTGGAAAATGAAATCAAATTTAGTGACAGGCGTTTGTAAGTGTGCAACAGGGTCGGATGGCCAAAGAGAAATAGTCTGGACACACACACCCCTCGCTTTTTAGGATAAGGAGCTGTAAGCAAACGGGGGTTAACGCCTGCCTCTTTGTGATTAGGGGAAAAAAAAAAAAAAGAAAAAAGTTTTAACAATCTCTTTTACGAAGAGATTGCAAATCCAGCCGCGTTACCATACTAGAGGAAATGAAAAAATGCTTCGGTTTGAGAGGACGAGTCCTTTACTTACCTTATTGGATACATTTCATGTGTTTTCCCCAACACTCCGGCTTAAGGACATGCCTTCTGAAACACAAACACACGCATAACTCGCACACGCACATGCACACAGACAGATAAGATATGTATTAGCTCCTGACACATACGGGGTGGGGGGGAAGAGCAGGAGGGAGGGGGAGAGAGAGAGAGAGATCCTCCTACCTGGAGCCATAGATTGCAAGATACGTAGTGTTACCTGGGGAAGTCAGAACAAGTAAAAACACATTGAACTTCAGGGCTCTATGAGGCAGTTGATCAAGATCAGTGCTTGCTCATTTTCTCCCTCAGACTGTCTGTCTTGGGCTTTTGTTTTACCGTTTTGAGCAGCTCTTTCTTTTTTTCCCTCCCTCTTTAGCTTTAATATCGGAGCCGGTTTCAGTCACCATGGCTCTGGGAAGAGCTGCTTATCTGCACGGTGTCGATTTTTTACAGTCCGGCCGGCTTTGCTCCTGGGTAGCTTCAGCAATGCTCTTGACTGGGATTTAATCGACAAGATCAGTTCGACTTTTTGTGCAATTTTTATGGCTCAGTCCATTCTCTAGATCATGCACAGAAACTTTCGGAAGTGGATTTTCTACGTGTTTCTATGCTTTGGAGTCATCTATGTCAAATTAGGGTAAGTCTTTGTGCACGACAAATCTCCTTGGCTTTTGGGTCACGCTATTACAGAGTTGTGAACAAAATGTTGCAAAGGAAAAAAAAAAAAAGAAAAAAGAAGGAAAAAAAGAGGTGATTATTTCTCTCTCCGCCTCCCCCCGGCTCCCCTGGGTGTCCAGGCGGTGGCAGCCCCCAGAAGCCCGCCCGTGTTGCTCCCCGGTCCCGGGGCAGCGCGGCGGGCGATGCCCGGCCGCGGGGCCGCTCCAGCAGCGCCGAGCCTGGAGGGAACCGGTCGTGGGTGATGACGGATCCTTTTATTTTGTACTGCTTAAGCGAACTTAAATATTATCTCTGGCGTACAGTACCCTCAGAGGAAAAAAAAAAAAAAAAAAAAAAAAGCGGCCTAACAGAGTTAACTCAGCCGCTGCTGCTGGGACAATAGAGCGGGGCTGAAGTATTAAAAAGGCGAAAGGGGCGGGAGGAGGGGAATCCCTGCTCTGAACCTGCACTCAGGGATTTGTTTTATGCAGGCCTAGACACAATTCGCGTTTCTATCCATCACACGGACGTGTTGAAATTAACTTGACAACTGGTCCGGCTACCTCCGCGCTGAAGCGCCCGGGAAGCCGAGCGGGCTCCGCCGACGGGAGCGGCTCGGGGGGCCGCAGGCCGGCTGGCAGCGGGGGCTCCCGGGAAGCCCGCTGTTTGCTCCTCGGTATTTGATCACCGCGATCGAGATCACTCTGTTATTTTAGTTGCCAAGTTTCTCCCTCTCTCTCTCTGCCTCCCCCCCCCCCNCCCCCCCCCCCCCCCCCGTACCTGTATGCCCTTATTAATATTGCTCGTCGCAGTAGGCTGACTTGAGTTGAATTTCCACATTCCTGAGCCCCAGCCGAGTCCTTACCTGTCGAGCTACAAACTCTTTAAAGATCCTGTCTTTGCATAGCTGCGGGATTTTTTTTTAAATGATCAAGAATGCATGAGGTGAGTTGCAATCCAAAAACGCTCGCTTCCCACCTTGAAATCAATACGGGGAAGAGGCGGGGGAGCCAAAGGGCAGCCCCCAAAGGCAGGAGAGCGGGGGCAATTGCCTGGAGGGACGGACAGGCCGGCCGGCAGCACGNGCGGGCGCTGCTCCGGGTACGGTGCGCGGCGGGGACAGCCCCGTCCCCGCTGTCAGCAGCCCGGGCAGCGGCGGGGAGGAGGGGGCTGGCGGGGGAAGGGAGGGAATCGGCAAGAGGGAGCGCGCCAGAGCTGAAGATTAAGGTTACACCGCGGGGGCGCGAAATTAAATCAGGTTCCTCGGGGATGAGAAGGGAAGTGGCGCTGCCCAAGGAAGGTAGGTGCCCCCCGCCGGGAGCTCCCCCTGCCCGCTCCCTCCCCAGATGCGGGCAGCAGGGGCAGGGCTGCCGGCGAAAGCCACGGGCCGCCTTCCGGAGGGTCCCCAGCAGGTTGCTCGGCGGGCACCAGCCGGATTGCATCCCTGTGTGTGTTTGCTGATTTATTTATTTTTGGCACGGCTCTCAGCCCGCCCCCACAGCCGCAGGTGCCGCGGCGGGGGCCGGCGGAGCACGGCGCTGTCCCGCAGGCGACCCGCGGAGGATGCGCAGAGGCGGAGGGGGCGCGGGAGACGCTCTCCGCGCTGCCCCCTGCCCTGCCCCGGTGGGGAGCCCGCGTCCACCCCTGCCCTTGCCGGCGCACACGCACGGGGGTAGCCCCAAATCCTGCCTGCTGGAGACAGGAGGGTGTTTTCGCTGCTCTGACCTCTGCGGGGCTACATACCTGCGCCGCCCTTTGTCGTAGCTGTGGTCGGCAGCGATGGGCTCTGTCGTCCTCAGGCTCAGATTGACAGGGCTTGGGTTGAGAAGTGAATTTGGTCAGGCTGTGTATCTATAAATGAAGCGATGACGGGGGCACCCCATCTACTTCAGTAAGTGGAGGACTTCGTACAACACATCCCTCACAGAGAGGCAGGGGAGCTCGAAGAAAATGCTTTGCAAAATAAGGGTAATGATATTGCTACTCGCTTTCACTGCGGTTTTATTTTTAAAGGGAACAGAAGATTGGGCACATGTTACAGTCTGGAAGGCAGATCTCTTTTCGAAATTGATTGTGGCTGTTTTAGAAGGGGATTCAGAGCAAAAATCACAGGAATGCTGTTGGACTGAGGCTGGAAGTAAAACCGAGTGGACAGCAGGAACAGTAAAAGCCCTTACAGAAACCCCATCAGATCCATCACCATGCCCATAAGGCGATGAGGATACTTCACTTTCTCTGAACAATAGGAGAGAAATTTCCTCTGAGATCCAGGGCTACTTCTAGGCTAGGCATGTGGGATGCAATTATTGCCTCTTTCATCAGCCACTGGAACTACCATTTTGTTGAAACCATATCCTTTGAGTGTAATGATACCTTTTCTAGTGAGCTCTTTGCATAGAAAAGGGGGGGAGATGAAGTGAGATAAAACGTAGTTTGTCTTCCAGTGCATTAGGTTTATTTTGCAGAGTGAAGGAGAGAGCCATTTTGTCAGCGATAGCAAAGATTTCCGCCCCCCGCCCCCGCTCTGCTGCGGAGCACGTGTTCGTGTCTTAATAAAACGTGCTAAAAGCTCCACTTCCCGTGGCAAACATGAGACCGAAGGGAGAGAAAATAACTCGATACACAAGTATTCACCCAGCCGTAGGACGGGGCGGAGGGTGTCCCGTGGGGTGACAGGGGAGGGTAAAGAAGCCGCTGTGTCCAGTTGGGAGGAGAGAGCAAGATCCCGCTCAGGTAGTCCTCCCTCTCGGGGAATTCCTGTTGTTCCCATTTCTATTTCCTATCCCCGGGTTTCCTGGAGAGAGAGGCGTGAGGTGAAGCATCCCTTGATATTTCTGTCGATGACGTTTCCGTCCAGGCACCGAAGCGTAAAGCGTCTGCAACCCTGCTGACTCCACGTATCCCCTCGCGAAAATAGATCACATCAAATATTGACCCCGGCTAGCAGCAGGACTGAAACAGAAATATTTCCTGCGACGATCGCAGAGCACTCGGCTCCAGTTTAATTAATAAATACGTCGGAAGTTAAAAATCACAGCTGTACCACAGATGCAAATCACAGCGGATGCACTAGGGATGAGTGGTGTGACCTTCGGAAAGACGGAGCCGTGGGCAGTGCCCGG
Source organism: Balaeniceps rex (assembly GCA_013401315.1). Classification (NCBI taxonomy): domain Eukaryota; kingdom Metazoa; phylum Chordata; class Aves; order Pelecaniformes; family Balaenicipitidae; genus Balaeniceps; species Balaeniceps rex. The sequence continues at coordinate 71,643 of VYZW01036799.1, read as the reverse complement.
GTCAGGGCTCTGGGGGCAAAACCCACCCTTTTCCTCTTTATTTTTTCTGGAGGGAAAGAAGGGGGGCAGCCGGGCAGCGCCAAGGGTAGCGGAGAGGACACCCCCCCTCCCGCGGGGAGGAGGTCAAGGTGCGCCCCGAGGGGTGCAGGCTGTGGGAACTGGCGCTGCCCAAGGGAGCAACGAAAGGCGCCTGCACCCCTTCGGGGAGCGGCGGGGACGCTTCCTCCGTGTCCCTGCGGCAAAGCCGAGGGGAGGCGGGGGCGCACAGGGCTGCGGGTGCCGGGCACCCCGGCCCAGCCGGGGGAGGCCGGAGCACGCCGCTCCCTCTGGGGACTCCCGGGGACTCTGAGGCGGGGAATGAGCCAGCCGACCCCGCTCCCCGCCCCTATGGCGAAGCTCGCCTTGGCTTTACGGCCATTGCAGCAAACGCCAACGAAATCTCGCTCCCCTCGCCCATCCCCGGGGCTGTCCGGCGGCGGAGAGCCCGGGCTCCCGGCCCGGCACCCCCGGCCCGGCGGCAGGCAGCGGCTGGGGCGCAGCCTCGACGGCGGACACCACGTGGCAGCGCCGGGAACCCCGTCGAGGCCGCGGGGCCCCCGGGAGGAGACCCGCGGGGTTTACGCTCGGCTCCCCGGACGGTGCGGCTGCGGCACCGGGGCTGCCCAGCACCGGCACCTCCGGCGGGACGGCACCCTCGCCGGCCCCTCCGCGGGCACCCTCCGTTGCGCTGCCGCCGCCGCCACTCCTCGCACTCCCCGCCATCCAGACATCGCCTAATTTCAAGCGACTCGTCATTCCCCGCCGCTTCTTTCCCCTGGCACGAGACTTGCAGCTCGGTGAGCTACAAGAAATACCCGGTTCCGACCAGAAAGGAGTGCAGCCAGTTGCCTACCGGGCGTACCTTCAAAGCTCTTACCGGCTTCCGACGTGCCCTTGTGCCGGACACTCCGCAGGTTTGGGGTAAGAAAGAAACGGCAGCTGGGAATAGACAGATGAAAGAAAAAAAAGGAAATACTTTATTCGTGCCTGCTCTGCCTCATCTGCCCCACTATGGTGTCGGCAACCATTTCAGTGCCGTTCTTCCCCTATTTTGTCCAAAATACACGTGTTCGTGGAAGAAGGAACGACAGATGCTGAAATGCCCATATTAGGTGTTAATGACAATAACCTTGCCTCCAGCACCACATCGTTTTATTGAAGGGAATATATTCGGCTTCAATCAACAAAACAAGTGCACTTCTCATTACCCCCGGCTGACATACGTATAGAAACCATTTGGATGGAATCTAGCAGGTTATTCTTATCATCATCATTATTAATTTTCCGACGTAATAACCGGCCCGTGGTTTTAGAATAAAATTTAACTTCCCGAAAAGAAACGGCACGTTTTGGTTTCTTTTATACAAGTTTCCTCCCCCTACACAGCTAAGCTGTGGATAAAACCAGCTTCGATCTGAAAATTGTGGAGATTGGTAAACCGTCTTCGTTTTAGCTGGACTGGGGCACAGTCTGCCAGCACCAGTTCGAAGTTTTCCAGCGCCAGCCTTTACTTTTCATTTTTACAATTCACTGTCTTTTTTTTTCCTTCTTTCCCCCAGGCACATCTTTAAAAGCAGATGCACAGTTTAAAATGTATCCGAAGCCGAACAAATGCTAGAAATAAAACATCAAAAGTCGCTACCTGTTCTCCCAGTTCACGTTCAGCACAGCTGCCCCAACCACAGCCTGCATGTCTGAGAGGGAGAAGGGGCATGACAGGAGATACACATCTATATGTCTATCTCTCTATATACACATACGCACACGCACACTTACAGAAGTATAAACACGACGATTTTAGAATCTTAAAGAATTATAAATAAGATGATTCTGGGATGTAAAAAAATCGTTGAAAGGCTTAAGCTTCTGTCTCTTTTTAATCGAGATTAGCGTTTCTCAAAAGGACGTTGACTGTCCCAGCGTCTGCACTGAACTTGTAGATGAAAGTGGTTAAACGAAACCAAACCCCGAGAAGATGTTTATCGCATATTGGGCGGCAGACAGCGTTTTTACACCAATTCTGCAATTCCCATTTCATTTGAAGGAATATTTCGTTGTGTCACGAAGACAGCTGCACCCATGTGCCGGGACTGGTTAGCTGGAGGAGGTGTTCTCAGGCTGTTTGGAAGAGCTCTTGGCCAAGAAAACTACTCCAGACATTAGGCAATTAACCTGAGACGAACATTTACAAACCCTACGGACCGAGGAGACTTCGGAGCCTAGTTCTTGCTCATTTTGGCTGCATTTGTGTTAAATTATGCGTGCTAAATTTGTGCACATTTCTCTTTCGGGGTTCGTTTTCAAACCCAAACCCCGGCATCCGCGGCGCACGCCTTTCCACCACCTCTCCCACCGCTAAACCGTCTCTTTTTTTTTTTTTCCCCTCCGAAAAAAAGGACAAACGCTCAACAAGGCAAAGAGGAAGAGCGACTGTCTCCTGCGCGGCTGGGGCTACGCGGGGCGAAGGGCTCCCGCCCGCCGGAGCGGGGACGGGTCGAGCATCCCTTCGCCCCGGGGCGCGGCGGTGCCGAGGAGCAGGAGCCGCCCGGCTGGGGGGAAAGACAGGGGAGAGGCAACTAACCTGCCAGGAAACGTCTCTTCGGACTGGCATCTTCTGAGGAAGGAGAGAGGGAGAGGGAAGAGAGGAGACGCCAGCTCTTCCTGCGGGAGCGGCGAGAGGTGCGGGGACCCGGGAGCCGCCGGCAGACGCTGCCGCCCGGGCGAGGGGCTGCGCCCCCCGCTCGCCCCCCTACACCGGCTGTTTCACACCAGCCCTTTCCCTCCCCTTCTCTCACGCGAAATCCAATCTCGCCAGGAAGCTACGAGTGTGCATGTCTTTATTTCTCACTCACGACTACGACAACATATACGCTGGTTTTGGTTGGTTTGGGTTTTTTTTTTTTTTTTTTTTTTTTTTTTTTTTGAAAGATCCCCCTGAAACCGGAGCTTGATTTTCAACACCGGGGACAAGAAGAGCCAAACCCCTGCCGAGGCTGGCGGGACGGTGGAGCCCTTCGGGGGAACTGGGGCAGCCGCCCATAATAAAGCAATTAACTGAGAGCGGAGCTAGGAGCTGCCAGCTCCTTCAGGATCTCTCCCAGGGCGAGCTGAAAGGGTGCCACGGCAGACGCAGGGAGCCAGCCGCCCGCAGCCCGCCGAGCGCCGAGGGAGAGCTTTGAAAATGCCCCGTGAAGCGGGTGAGGAGCGCTCGCGGAGCGAGGCGTACGGAGAGGGCTCAGCCAGGGAGCGCGGATTCATTGCAGCCCGGGCTAGATCAGTGTCTCTCCGTTGTCATCCTCCCCTTTAAAAAAAAAAAAAAAAAAAAAAAAAAAAGGGAGAGGGAGAGAAAAAAGTAGGCGGATTGCAGTGACTGACTGCCCAATGGCAGCCCCGAGTCTCAGGAGAGTTACAGAGAGNAGAGAGGGAGGGGGGGGGGGGGGGAGAGAGAGAGGCACTTTCTGCCATCCAAATCCCTTAAACCATCCTCATTCCAACACGAGAACCCACTGTAACAACTTCCAACCACTGAGACATGACAGGCAGGAGCCCAGAGGCAGCAGCAGCAGCGAGAGCAGCAGCAGCAGCACATACTCTGCACAGGGAGCAGCATTAGCACCAGGGGAATACTAGACACAACAATACAAACAAACAAACAAACAAACAGACAAAGCCCCCCCAAGCCCAAGGGACTGGATTCCAACTCAGATTCAAGCCACAGCTGACACCAAAAAGGGTGGGGAATTACGACCAGGGGGGGCCAGAAAGGAATAACCAAGGAAGCGAACTCCAAGAGTGTAAACGGGATTCAGCCATGATCCTTTTTTCATCTCGCAGTGTGTTACTCTCAGTGTATTACCCTCAGATTTTCCTCATCCTTACCAGTGGGAGTTACCTGTAAGTGATCCAGATTTTTTTTTTTCTCTCAAAATACTGTTTGAAATGACCCCGCTAGCAGCTACCTAGGGGCAATGCGCAAAGCGAGCAGAGGGAAGCCGGGAGAAGCCAGCACGGGCGGCAGCTCCGTGCAGTGCGCGGTGGTGAGGATGATGGTGGTGGCGGCGGAGGTGCGGTGCTGGTGGCGGTGCTGGCGCTGCTGGGAAGGTGCATACACCGCCAGGTAACTCCCGGGGGTGCCCCGCCGGCGGGGCCGGGGCCCGGCGTGCCCGCAGCGGGGGCGGCGCACCTTGGAGGGCGGCGGGGCAACGGGGCACGGAGCGGCCGGCGTCTCCCCCGGGGACTCCGACCCCGACTCCTCCTCCTGCCAAACCGGAGATGGGCATCGCTTCGCGCTCGTCGGGGGAAGTGTGTTTCTGCGCGGAGGTCCCGAGGAGCGCGGGGCTGCCGCGGCCGGCGGCGAGCGCCCAGCCCTGCAGCCCGGGGAGAGCCCCCCGGCCGCGGAGGCGCTTGCTAGCCGGCTGCTTTTGCTCCGGAGGGATCTCCAGTCCCGCAGTTAGAGCTGGCTCCAGGACCTTTTCCTTGTGAGGAAGGGGGTGGAGGTAGGGGTGGGGGAAATGAGAGTCGGTGGGTGGGACTGCAAGGAGTTTCGGTCTCTTTTTTTTTAATATCTATATCTGTATCTAACGTTGCGGTGGATAAGTAGCGGCTGGGCTTAGTCCGTGCGGGCTGCGGAGTGAGTGTCCGCCGTCGTGCTCCTGCGGGTCCCCCGGCAGGTCTCTGTCCCCGCCGGGTGCCGCTTTAGGGGGTGGGGGGTGGCGGGCCCGCGCCGGCCAGCCGCGGTGTCGGGGGGAGCCGCAACCCGCTGGGGCTGCACGCCGGAGCCCGGAGGGGCTGCCGGGGAGCCGTCAATGGCTTCTGCTCTCCCGCACTCCGGGCGAGACCTGACCGCGCTTTGGGGCAGCCGCGGGGAGAGGAGGGCGCTGGGGGCGGCAGGTCCCCCGGCCGGTGGAGTCGGTTCAAAATCGGGACCCTTCTCCCTGCCCTGAGCATCCCGCCAGCCCCGGGGCACGGCGTGCCCCTCCATGCCGGCACTCGGGGATCGGGCCCGGGGGAGCTCTGGGAAGCGTAGCGGGCGGTTCGGGTCCGGCCCGGGCTGCCCGGGGGCCGCGGCAAGAGGGGCTCCCCTCGGGTCGGGCGAGCTCGGGTCGGTGATGGGGAAAACCCGCCTCGGTATCCCCGGCCTCGCATTCACCTCAGCTGCGGGGTCCGGGCGGATTTCCCTTCTCTCCCAGCCCCGTGCCGAGCTCAGACCTTTTTGCACCCCGGTGGGTGCAAAATTTGAGCTCCTAAACCTGAACTGTATGTGGATTTATATCTATATATCTATATATATCTTTTTTTTCCCCTCTGGATGCATGCACGGGAGCACATGCACATAAACAAGCACGTGTGAGTGTGTTCCTCTGCGTGCATGTGTATTTTCTGTGGACTATAGAAAAATACAACCCACCGCTATGGAAGAAAAGTAGGAATAAACACACCCATAAAAAGAAACTAAACGCCTATTTCTACGTTCTTAATTCTTAATGAAATGCACATGCCCTGGCTACCGATTTTTAAAGGCGCTTGATTTATGGAAGCACGTTAGGTTTAATTCGGTTGGATGTTATTGATTAAACCAAATAGCCAGAGCTGCCTGTTTCTATTCACAGGCGGGATATGTCTGCTGGTAGGTGACCAATAGCTTGTAAAAAAAAAAAAATTGCTGTGCTATCTTTTTTTTTTTTTTTTTAAACAGGAGGAAGGAGTCGTAATAAATAAATAAATACACCCTTTTAATATAAGCGTAGCCATATTTTTCTCAAACCCGTAGGAAATTACTATCCTACAAAGTTTTCCTTCTATAAATAGTTCAAATCTTGAAACAAAAGTTTTAAACCGCACACCAGATGCTGGGATGCTAGCGGTTTCCCTTGCTGTGTGACATAATTATAAGGTCCGAAAGCAAAAGCTATAGAAGTATAATAATAATACTAAGGCGACTGCTGAGGGGAAATACAAGGGAAGCAATGCCGGCTTTATTTAGAGCGAACTGCCTGGGGATCTTTTGAGCGCTGCCCCGCGACAATGAGAATTTGTTGCGGATAAATAATGCTCCCTCGCCTTTCCCTGTGCCATCCCCAGTTCACCCCCTCAGCGGCAGGTCACTCGGAGCTGGACCCGCGGAGCCGGAGCCGGGGTGGCTATTGCAGCCCAGCAGAGCAGAAGGGAAAGGGATCAGGAGGTGAAACCCAACAAAGCGGAGCCCCAAACCGACGCGCAGCTCCCTCCATCCATCACTCCAGAGGCACGGAGACGGCTGCCCCCCCCGGGAGACAGCAGCGCGCCCGGGGCCGCGCGGAGAGGCTGCCCGGGTCCCCCCACCCCCCGCTCCCCGCTCTCCCTCCGTGCCACCCCCGGCCCCAGCCCCCGGCCGGGCTTGCTGGGTCTCAGCTCTGTCCCCCACTTCGCCCCCGGCAAGCGAGGAGCAGCGGCGGGGAGCGCCGGGCACACTGCGATGCTTCGCCTCGCTCCCGTTTGAAAGTTAGAAGAAAGAGGAGTTATTTCGGTGCTTAATGGATAGTAGCCTAGCGAACTTGTGGTGTTTATCTTGTGGGTAAATATACTTCTCTGGCTTACTAATGGTAGCTTTTGAAGATTAAAGCATAGTAGAGCCTGTTCGAGCATTATCTTCTGGTGTCTGTTTCTGCTACCCTTGCTCTCTGGAGGGGAGGATGCTTCCCAAGCTGCTATTTAGTGAGCTCTCATGCACTGTCAATGGTTACGTTAATTCTGCCCGAGATCTCTATCATCTTTTGGCTATGGGAACAACTCCTCGGGCTCGGAGTTGCTGGTCCTTCAGGGATAAAGGCAAAGCTAGCAGGGGCAATATGTAGTGGACGAGCAAACTGAGCGCAGGATGTCCGCGCTCTGGCTATCTCGGTGGGTGTGGGGTGGGGGGGGACACATGGTGCAGCTCGTTTATTCTGCTAGAAAAGCTGTAACACAAAAATCCCATCGTGATAAATGGGTTTTTCAGAATGAAAAAGGCAATGATGAAATGAAATTTCATTTTCAGAATGAAAAACGCACTGGGGCCTTAGTGTTTTTTGTGCACTAGCTGGGAAGAAAGTTAAGTAGCCTACACCCAAAATTAGTTTAAAGAACCAATTCCCTTATAAAATTGATTTCTATATTGTAAGTATGCTATCTGATAAAGTAATCATCTTTGGCATGCTTGCCTACTAACCTTTGGCCGTCTGAGACACTGTAAACATTTTTACAACCAGGAACAATTAGCATCCGACTTTTCGAGAAAGAAAACTGACTGCAGCTAGAATAGCTGGTAGTAGGATGATTGATGCATTTTAATGTTCTGGACATATTTTGGTAATCCAATTACATATTTAAAGTATAAAACTGACATTTAATAGTATCGATGTAATTAGTATAAATGTCTAAAAACCAGGACTATATATAATACTGTCTGGCAGCGTTTCTTGCAGTGCATGCTTGAATGCGCATGTGTCTGTACACATATACATATTTAGCGTCTAAAGAAGATGGTGCTAGGCTAACTTTCCATTTGTGTACTCCTTTCACTGTTCATCTTCTTTAGGGTTGGATGCATTCACCAGCAACATGACAGTCGGTTCTTAAGAAGCTTATTTTGGGGATTATCTGCTGGTACATAGACAGAGTTAATTCAGTTATTTGCCATAAAGCGATTGGGAATAACTCGTAAGAGAGAGTGTGTGTATGTAGTAATAGCAGCACAAATCTTCAAAGCAGCTACGTATTCTGACACCATAATACAGCAAATAATTTATATTAGTGAGTAGATACTACTGGCTGGTTAGGAAATGTAGAGGAAGTAAAATCCTCTGCACATTTTGCATCTGTTCTGCTGATGCTCCCGTGTCCTTACAATTCCACATCCTTTACAACAGGGCTTCTCCACACTCGTGGGAAGCGGGTTAGAAGGAACGCATATTTTTCATATGCCTACAGGAAAGTACTCATGCCTAATCCCTGAAGATTAGGACTGCTGGAGACAGTCCCTGCAGCTTGTCTCTCAGTCCACGCAGTGCGGGAGGGTGCTACGCAAGCAGAGAACAGCCAGCCTGCTCTGTGGTGCAGACCCTTCAAGGGGACGGCGGACATGGCTTCTCCATTAATATCAACCAGCGTGACTGATGCTTCCACATTAGCCGATACAGCCAGGGCTACACAGTCTGTCCCACTCTTCCCATCCCGGTTAGGTCAGGACTGTATCGACCTCTGTGATAAAACTGGCTGTTATGGGAACAGGATTGTCCCTGGCTCAGCCACTGGACTGCGGTGTAAATCCGTCATTTCCCTGCTTTTGCACCTTATTCATCTTATAACTGAGACCGTGCACTTTTTAGGGCAAGCTTGCTCTCTCGACCTCTATTTGTGCAGTGTCCTGTGCCTGAGGTGAGCTCTGTTGAGATCCTTAGATACTCCTTTTACATGGTACTGTAATAATAGTCATCTATAAGAGGATTTGGAATAGGACTTGAACTTTACCGTCCCCCAGAGATGTGTTGGTTTAGAGACAGAACAGGTGAACCTCCAAAGTGTATCGACTATTTTCAGGATCACCTAAAGATAATGCTTTTGCTCAGCAGAAGCAAGAAAGATAAAGAACATTTGCACGCTGGCCTGCCATAATCACCGTGAGGTTGGCTTACCTGCCTGATACGGGCTATTTCCATGTACTGAAGCTGCCACACAAAGCTGGGAGAGTGATTGTGATATGACTTCTTGGTAGCCCTATAAGATGAAGCCCACCATTTCTCTGAGACACCCAGGCTAAAATTCCCTGTCTAAAACCGCAGAGCAATCTGTAACTGGCCCCCCCTCTCCCTGCCGTGGTCTAGGCCAAGCACCCAAGTTCTGAATCCAAATGCATTTGGATGGACGCACCTCTCCCAATCCTTTGTGGCAGGCAGTTCTGAGAATTAGATGTCTAGCATGCCTTAAAATTGAAAAAAGGTAATGACTTAAGTAATTATAAGGAAAGGTGGCAGCATCCAGAATTTGCTGGATGACAGCGTGGAATTATTACATGTGCTGCATTACTAACATAATATAACAAGTGGGTATAAAGCAACATGAAATATTCAGATGAGTAGGTAAGATTAAATGCAGATATGCTCGCGTATTAAACAAAGAACAAGGCTAATTCCTCAGACGACAATCTTTCAAAGGAGGTGTTGACGAGCTAAACAAAGCAAGCTGCAATTATACAGTTAGACTGACAAACACATTTTATGCAATGGAAAAAATGCACTGTGTGTACCTGGCGATATGGCATGCTAAAGGTAGAACGGTGCCAAGTGTTTTCTCAGTGCATGGGACTGTGTAATTTGGACTGAAATACTGTCAGAGAGATTCCTAACCCCCAAAATACAGTTTAACCCTCTAGTCCTCCCAGGTTACCACAAGCAATGGAAAGCTGGGACCAACTATAGATCAAAGGAGTTCTGCAGATGTGCTGACGCCACGTGTTACAGAACTGGTTAATGTTGCAAGCCTGATTTATTCAGCCCATAACCTTTGCATGTCGTTTTTCCCTGTGGACTCTCATTGGTGTCTTTCATGCATGCTGGCAAAACACCTCTACCTGCTAACTACCTGACAGATGGCTTTTTGTAACTCCAGGTTCACCTGCCTGCTTGATTCTTCTCAGTATTTTTGCTCTTTCCTCCTTGCTGCTTCACTGACCTTCTGTACAGCATTACCCCAACCTGGCCCAGGTATATAACTTATATAGTATTACAGTAGCGCTCTCCATGGAAGAGCTGTATGAGAACCAGCCAGGCCTCTAGTCATGAGAACCATGACCAAAACATCTACGCATGAGAACAAAAACTCTGTGACTTCTGGGATTGTGCCATGCACATGTGAATACCCTGGCAATGGGCTGAACAAACTTGTCACTGAAAGCTTCAGGTCTACAAGCTCAGAATTACTTGGGAGGCTAAGGAAGACGAGGAGCTCAGGCACAGGAGTGCTCTGGAAGAAAAGCTAAGGAAGGCAGGTTCCTGGAGAACGTCTTTCAGTCCTTTAAGGGTTATTAGCACCCTCCCCTTCTCTTTTACTCTCCCTTCAATCTTCCCCCAAAGGTAAAACGATACATTTTCTCTCCATAGTGGAGAGCTGCACAGGACTTGCTGGCTACTTCTTGTCAAGGCAACTCCTGTGTATTTGCTTTTGCTACAACACATGCATGAGGAGCATTGCAAATACCTCAACTAGAGCAACAGTGAAGAAATTCTAGATACAGAGGCTTGAAGTATTTTCTCAGCAGGTTTTTCTGTCCATACGCAATATATTTCTATGAATTCTCTCTTCTGGTACTGCCTAAATGTTGTTAGGACAAGCCTTTAGATAAAGCACTGAGTTGGTTTTCCACGCTTTCCTCTTGGGCTTTCTTTCTAAACGGCAGTTTTCTTGATAGTGCAATGGAGCTGAAAGTTCAGTTCCAATGAAGTATAGGCAGCTTTTCTAAAGTTAAGATAGTTAAGGCCAAATAGTTGCTCTCATCATAAAAAAATCTTTCTTCCACTAGGATCTGACAGCAAGATGATTATCACCTATTAATTATTTTACAGCAAATCATACCTTCTTTAGAAAATCTGAAGACAAGCTAAATTAGAGAGTTATTGTATCTTTTCCTGGAAATAATTTTAATACTGCATACCCAGTCATTGTACCCATGTCATAGTTACAGTTTTGAACATTTATTTTCTTTTCAGCCTATGCTTGTGGATCAGATTTCCCTCGTGGCAGGAACCCACAAAGGATAAAATTCACGTTTATGCAAAAATCCCACTTAATCATCATGGTGACATAGTCTTTGTTCCGGCTCTTTGTCCAGGGTCAAATTTCACCCTGAGTTCCTAAGTAATAAGAAAAAAATGGACATCTAGCGGTATAGCAACTGTGCAAATGAGGGCAAAAGCTAGCCTCAGATGATTAACATGTGGCAGAAGAATTTTCTCCTGTGAAGTGGCACCAAGTCCACTGGTCACTGTACTGCGTGTCCCAAATTTTTTATTTGAAGTAGAGCCACCCTGCTGCTAATCAGTGGCACCGCTTTCAAAACTGCTTGAACTCCAGGGACTTTAGTGGCAGATTTGTGGTGCAAAGATAATGCTGCTGAGTTGTATCTTCCACCAGCACGTACCTGGAATGTACAACAAAGGCATTAAAAAATATTTTCTTCTGGATGGCCATCACTATAGATCTGTGCAGCATTTTGGGAAGATCTTATATCTTGTCTTTTCAACCCTGAGAGCCCCAGGCCTCTCTCCCCTGGGGTTACGTCCACAGCTCAGCAAGTTAATAAAGCAGGAGCAACTCTGCAGCAATCAACAGAGTGACTCTGGTGCAAGTGAGAGGAGAACCAAACAGAAAGCCAGCACAAGCCTTGTTCTTCCAGTATCCATGCGAGTACAGCCTTGGCACAAGCTGCCATATTACACAATTTAAAGGGAATGTGGCCGTATTTCCCAAGAACATACAGCAAAAGCAATATTAATAGGAGGCCATGTCAGACAAACCCCAAAATCAGTTCTATGGGCTATTGAAAGAATCATTATGACCTCTGGTGCCAGTAAGAGCTGACATAAAAACAAAACGTTATTTATTTTGAGGGGAGAAGTACTTCAAAAGCACTGCGGCATTTGCTCATTATGTGCAAGGCATTGTGGGGCAGCCCAGCTTTCAGAGCTGGAAGTGAGCATAAGCCATAAAGATATAAACCACTGTCTGGCTGCAAATAGGGCCTGGAAAACAATTTGAGGTGTATTTAATTTAAAATTGTTTAAGTGCTGCAGTACTGGGACTGGATATCATATCCACCCTCCTAATCTGGCTGAAGTGAGACATAATTATGAAATGTGACTACTGTTTAATAATAGTTTCTTTCATTCAAGGATCGTAAGTGAATTAATCCTCCCAGTATTCAAGTGAACTGGGCAAGGATCATTTCACTCACTGCTGGGGTGGAATGCAGCAGCTGCTACGTAGCGCCCAGCAGAGCTGTATGGACATGCAGGACCAGCACCAGCCCCAACATACCTGGCAGCAATGCAAGAAAGCATCTGAAAAAGCCCAAGTGCATCTCTAATTGATCTGAACCCTGGCCAGGGCAGCAGGATAGCCTCTCTAAAGACTCTGCTTTTCTGTGGTGGGTTTTGCTCTGCGGTGAAGGCAGGCGAGGTCCAAGACTGGACCGATACCTGAGATGCTGAATAGCAGTATCCTGACTTCTGCCTGCTTCATTTTCCCACAGCTTTAATAGGGCAATAACAACTCTGGCATGGCTTGGAGGTAGGGGAGGGGCAGGAGAGCGAAAGCTGCCACAGCACTTTGAAAACAGAAAACGTGGCGTAAGTGCCATGTCATTACTTTCAGTGATTCTTTTCCGACCACAAGCAGCAGAGATGGCATGATTGCATCTCATCTGAAACATGGCATCGCTATCACCTACTTCACCACCATGTCCAGTGTGGCCTCGGGGAGAGGGCAGAGGGAAAGCGCCACTTACCAAAGTCATGAGCATCATTTCTGACAGTGCCTCCCCTTTCCACAGGAGCCAGCCAGCCGCACATGGACACAGCCGGGCAAGGCTTGACCAAGGATTGCTGCTGGCCTTTGGGTGCGAGGTGGCCGGTGGCAGGCTGGGTAGCAGGCAGGACATGGTTAAGGGAGTGCTGAGGGGAATGGCAGCATCTCTCATGACTCCTTTGGCAGCTCGCCAGGGAGCCATGTGACTCCTTGGTTAAAAGAGTCCTCTCAACCATGAGATACTTTTTTTCCCCCCACTGGTTGTACCTTTTCTTTTCTGAACTTAAAAGAAAACAAATCGTACCCACAAAACTTTCCACATTAAAGTTATATTGTAGTCCGATGACTCAGGGTGAGAAATTCAAGGGGAATGAAGAGGAAGGGAGAACATTTCTGAATCAGACCTGTTGTGCTGAGCCTTAAAGGAGAGGAGGATTTTGCTGGATGGAGAACAGCACTGCTGTACAGCACAGTGAGCAAGGAGCAAAGGATGGGGCTTAAATCTATTCCCTACTGCCGTGGGCTACAGCTAAGTCTGTCAGGGTAGCTTCGAATCCAGTGGACTTTGACACTATCAAAAGGGCCAAGGGGGGGAGTGCAAATAAGTATGGCTTCATCTGAGTCATAGTAAATTCCTTTTTCTCCACTCCCATGGCCTAAAGGGTACATCACCTAGCTTTACAGTTTTTGGTTGTTTTCTTTTATTGGCACCTCTCATCACAGTACCTGAGAACCACCCATAATAATTAGATTGGCACATCCCTAGTAGACTTCCTGGAGTCTGTTGTTCTTCTCCCTTCTCTGTCTCTGGGGAGCTCTGCCCAGGGTAGGTGCTTCTGCGGGGAGGGATGGTGTCAGGTTATTGTTGTTAGTGTCACTCTGGTTATGTTGCAAAAGATGTATCAAAGAGGAAGTTCTTGCACTATGACCTAAAGGTCATCAGACTCTGGATTAGTCTAATCTCTGAAAGTTTTTTCCCCAGACAGATCCTTTTGACCGAGAGCAACTTACCTCTGGGCTCAGAGCTTTGTCTTGTGTTTTATGATCTTTGTTGCTCCAGAGGAGCTCAACAGCCCTGGCAGAGGCAGAGGTTTGGTCTGTCTTCTCTTGCTGGGCCACGATCCACTAATTGCTGTGTGGATGTTAGGCTTCACACCTTGAACTGGGGATGAAAGAGAATAGGAGAGATGAGAAGGACTTGCATGCAGAGGCAATGTGCACAGCATAACCTTACCTGGACACATGCTATCTTCTTTGAAGTTGGCATGCTGTTTTCATGGTCAGAGTGCTTTGGAAGTCATAAAGCCCGTGTCTCACTTTGGCTTTGTCCTCTTTTGGGAGAAAAAGGGCAAAACATTTTGAAAATTGCCAGCCAAGCAATTTTCCAGGCTCATTCATCTGTTTGGGTCTCTTGTAGGCTGCACAGAGTGGTTGGAAAAGCTGTGGCTGGAGACTGGCAAGTTCGGGGATGTCCATTAACCAGTAACACATAATGCAAGCTGTGCTGAGGATGTGGGGGTGCAGGACAGGATTTAGAAACAACAGCTTGCTCCTTTGTAACCCCCAAACACAGCTGTGCTTCTGAGCAGAACCAAGGCATCGTCTCGGTGTAAATACTCAATTTTAAGGAATGCACTTGGGAGAAGTATGTGTGCCTGCCCCTGTGTGCTCCTCTCCTCTCCCCACCCCAACTACACAGCGTGCCAAAGCCAGCTTCTCAGCAACAAGACTTGGCAGGTGGCACCTGATGAGATAATCATGCCCCTGGGACATTAGGAGGCATGAGGTGCAGCCAGGTGCTCCTAATCTCTCCATGGGTGTGATTTTCTGTGGTAACCACACCCTCAAGTGTTGTCTTACTGCAATTAGGAAATTTGTTCAGTTTAGGTCAAGTACTTCTATTAGGGTGCTCTTCACATCTAACATGTGTTGGCATGGCAGGAGCATGTGGACGTCCAGGGTCAGGCAATGCGCTGTGCTGAGCGGTGTTCCTGCAACTAGCAGAGAAGAGATCCTACTTCTCACCACATTGTTCTCTGCTTATTTCTGAACCTGGATCTTCCCTTTCTGTTTCCTCTCATGAAGACTCACTAATCTGAGCATTAATTCAGATGCAAATAAAAACAAATGGAAATGGCTCCCTGAGACAAGGCACTCCATTTCAGATGCATCACAGACAAGAGTTTGCCACTTTTGCTTCCCGGGATTTCCCTTTTGCAAGAAGTGCTTTAAAAACAAAAACATATGAGAGCCATACTGGAGCAAGAATCAAATAGCAGTTCGTTCTTGAAGGTAGAAGATGCCTTGCTGTCATAGGCTGGCTTGCATTTCAGTCTTGCTATAGGCAGGCATGGCAGCTAGGTGTAAATCAGTCTGGTAGTGAAAAATACCAGTCAGATACTCACACAGGTTCCTACCTCCTTGTTAAAGACTTGGTGTAATAAGGTCCAACAGACAATGAGGCGCTCTGGCTGTCACAGAGGTGAATAGGAAAGGGGGGCCTTCAGCTGCTTGCAGAACTCATTCCCCATGCCTTTACTTGGGCAGAGCTGTCATTGCTTGCCATGTCTGCTGCAATACTGTAAGAGGTATAAAACGGAACAGCACAGAAGCGGCTTCAAGTGCTGGCAAGGTCTTGGTGTGACTTTGGGGAAGCCTTTTCTGCCTGTGTGCTGTGGTTCCTCTTCCAACGTTGCCTGCTTGGGCTGCAAGCGGCAGAAGATCTCTCTGTGCAAAACGTGCAAAACTTGTGCTATTTGCCCTTCACTCAGCCAGCCTAGGTGCTGCCTAGTTTAAAGTTAAAGTTTAAATTTTGGCTCTGTTCAAACATTGCCTGAATAACTGCTGGATTTAGCTCACAGTATTTTGTTAGGACAGTGCTGTTTATTGGAAAGAAATGGTAAAATCCATCAACCCACCGAGGAAGATCTCCTACATTGGGTAAAGATAAATCGGAGGGACTGGTGTATTTTACCTCTCCGAAAATGAAAAACAGTTTCAGTGCTAACAAAAGTCCTGCTTTTCTTCATATTGCACAGATTTGTTTTTTGAGGTGTATCAGATCTTTGCTTACATGATAGTTGCCATTGTATACCTAATCAAAAATCAGCTTTAGCTTTCTGACAATAGCTGGCACGGGTTATGTTCACTCTAAGACATCTTGTGAGATAATTAAAGCGATGACTGACAACATAGTACAGCAAAAGGAATGTTTCTCAAAGTAGAGCCGCTTTACAGGTTGCTTGTGTGCATTTTGTTAAATGCAGCCCTGGTATAACTACCCTGACTTTGATGAATTCCCCAGAAATTAATCTGGCGAAATTCTCTCTGTTTCTGACTCCTTTTTAAATTCATGTTTAAACACATGTACATGAATATACTGCTTCTGAAGGGTGCCTGAATCACAGCCCTGGAAAATGAATTCCTCTCCTTACCCACAAAACCAGTGCAGCACAAGCAGAGGGTGTGTGAGCTTCCCCACTCCACCCCATCCTTGTGTCTCATCCATGACCTAGAGGGGCAACCTCTAGCTAGGCATAAGCGGGTGGCTCAGTCTCTGTACTTATTTAATCCTTGGCCAACCTGCTAAGGCTGCCAGTAAGGGTGCCAATTGTGGTGGTGGTTTCTGTGATGTGGATAGTTGTCCACTGGGAACTGGATTAAGACCATCAACTCATTTCAAATACTCTAGGCCACAAAGCATCTGCCAAACAGTAACCATTTTTTTGGTCACTACTGACTTGGGTCATGTTTGGATCAGCGATGAAAGGCTCCATATCCCAATACCAATCCCCTGAGCCATACAGTTTCCTGGAATAATTTTTTTTAAAGAAGGAAAACATTATTTATTGTCCTAGATTCTACTTTGATCTGCTGATTTTTAGTGTGCATACTGGCCCTTTAAGGTGCATAATTTTCATTACTTGATTGTAGAGGGTTCAGATGCTGGGAAAGATTTTAGAAGATGGCAGGTGGCAGATCCATGTGGTGTGATCCAAAATGAGCTCTCAGAGAGAGTGGTTACACACTCTGGCACCTCATTTGGCATTATATTTGGACCTAAAACTGATCTTACACCTTCAAACTTATCACACAGTCCCTCAGCAGGGAAACTGCCATTAAATTGAAGAAGATCACATTGCTTCCTTTGCTCTTGTTCTTTCACAGATACCTAGATATCAGTGTCAGATCTGTGGCATCAACCAGCTTTGCTGATAGCTCTTCCAGCAGCTGACTATATCGTCAGTGGTCCCTGCTGAACCCACCACAAACTTTCGTGTGTGCTCACTAGCACCCACGTTGTCAGGAGATGACTTATTTCATAGATGCTGCAGAACTGCAGGAGGCAGAGACTAAATCACTTGGCTCAAATCACACAGCCCAGCAGGGCAGGGAACTGGAGTGGAGTCTTCCTGATCTCAGCCTAGCCCCCAAACCATTAGCAGTCCTTCTCTTCAGCACACCTGAGAGTGGAGCTAGGGCCAGCCGAAATTCCTAGTTTACTTGGCAATGAATAATATTGCTTCCTGTGGCTGTGTCTCTTGCCCAGAAGAGACCCAGTCTCAGAGAATGCCTAGGATGAGAAGCACGTTGTCAGCATGATGAAGGAACGTCTTTCTGGCCTTTCTTGGATAATACAAAGCTGCACAATATTGCCACCAGCTCTCCCTTGAGCTGAAGCAAATCCTAAGAGGTGACTGGGTTTTTCTTTCCTGGGGGTAACTTACATTTACACTAGCACGAAGGCACTACTTTGCTTGCATAAGTTCCTCAGAATAGTGAGTCACCTACCTTCTTCTTACCTATTACACGTAGAAGTGAAGCATGCTGTGATATCAAAGGACTGTAAGATGATAGAAAATTCTGAGCAGATACATTACAGCTATGGATGTTTAGAAGCAACAGATAGAGGGAAAAAATGATGGTATTGAGTTGATGGTATTGTGAGGCTGAGGTAGAATCTGCTTTCTAGCACACAAGAAAAGTGTCAGGAGCATCTTACCAGTAGATATCTCACAGTGGCTTATTGGTATTAGATGGTGAAACATGTATTTTGGATTTAGTTTTATTTTGTTGAAAATAATAAACAAAGAATTATTTTATTCAATGTATCCTTCCACCATGAAAGATTGTTTCTGTTAAGAGAAATAGAAGATGGAAAGAGTAGGGGAAAAATTGTGTTTGAAAGATTATATGCAGTCATTTAGATAGGTATAGAAATCATAATTCTTTAATTCTTAAAAAAATAAATGCATCGCTACAGAGCTCTTTTTTTTTTTTTTTAAGTTTCTCTGCTTATTTGGAGCCCTTTTACATATAGTTTCTCTTTCCAGAATAAAAGCCTCCCTTTCAATAGCAGCTGAGGCTTAAATTCAAGAAAACACATGGAGAAGTGTAAGCATACTGGCTTAAGAGAGCTTGTAGTTACATGCATATATTTAAGCAGACCACATCCCAAATGTAGAAAACAGGACATATACAGCGCCTAGCATCCTTGTATGTTCCCCGAGTACAAAGGGATTCCAACACATACTTAACTCTTTCCTACACCAAGTTTAAATTTGGGTGATAGCCCTCGATTTTACTTTTTCACTAGCAAACCCATGAGAAGTGAGCTGAAAACACACAGTGTCAGAGTGTCAGTGAAATCTCAGCTTGGGATGTATGAGTTTATATAAGTAAATCAGATTTTTTCTTTCAGCCTGTTGGCTGTGCGCGAGGACCAAACTTACCGTCTCAGGAGTTTTGAGATGAAAGGTGATGGGGAGTAATGGGTAGCAAGGGAGGGACAGTGAGGGCAGGGCCTGCGTGTTCCCCAGGGAGAAGGGAATGGAGAGAAGTATGGGGTGCAAAACCCAATGGGAAGGAGATTGAGCGAACCAGGAAGAGAAAAGGGGAAGGAGCCCAGCAGGTGGAAGGAAGAAAGCAAGAAGTCAGGGAAGCATGGAAAACAGAAAAGATGGAGCTGGAGAATGAAACAGGCTTTAGGGTGGTTGCCAGAGAGGGAAGCAGTTCTTGGGAGATTCAGCATTTAACCGAATAATCGTTCAACCTGTCTTGTTGGTCCAAGTCATGGCCCCATCAGTTGGTCAGAAATTTAATCACCTGAGAGCAGCTTTTTTGCAACTCAGCGTGAGGACCACAGTCTGGAGAGGAAGCACAGCCTGGGTCCGGGGGGCAAGCGCGGAGTTAGGAAGTATGATAAGAAAGTGCGAGCAGAGCAGCTCAGGAAACCGACCTCAGCCCAGAGACACCCGCTGTGCTGCTGAGGCTTATTTGTTCCCAGAAAGGATGCGACTGACCGTCACTGGTCAGGAAGAGAGACAACAAAGGACAGAGCACAACTCATAGCTGGCTAATTTCAGCTAGCAGAGGATGATCCCCCTTTTGAGGAGGGGGCAGGGGGAGAGGTGCAGGAGAGGGAATGTAAAAGAGGTAAGAGACAAAGCACCGTTTACATCAATAAGAGAATTTGGCTTTGGAAGAAGATTTTCTGCATGGCTGCTTCACATAAATTGTGCTTAGCTCTACAGATGAAGGATTTTGGGATCTCTGATGAGGCTCTTGAACTCCTAAGGACAATTTTACTATTTAGCATCCCAATACGCTACCATCCATGAAACATAAAGCCTTATGTGGGTGCACTTTTTACTTTAGAGATTCAGAAATGCTGTAATACTAATGGTTAAAAAGGACATGGATTAAAGTCTCGCTTTACAGAATTTCATTTGTGAGTATTGGGTAAATGTACTCTTTGGCCTGAGAGTCCACAACTGGCGTGCGTAACAGCAATACATAATATTACAATTCTTCAGTCACAGCAAACGCTGTGTAATACCGGTGTGCAAGGCTGAACTGGGACAGTCACTACTGAGGGGATGCTCAGCTTTTCCTTCCTCTAGAGCATGAATTAATTTCAAAAGCCAAGCTTTCAGGGGGTATAGCATTGTTTGTGTGCAGCCAAACCATGAAGGATTTTCTTCTCAAATTAAATTCAGCTCTTTTCTTCCCATCTCTAGAGCTAGCTCTTTTCAATATTTCAGCTGACTGAGATCCAGTTTTTAAAATGTGTATAGGAGCTATTGCTTGGCGCAGAATAGAGACCTTGGCTTTTATAACATCCATGCATTACGAGGGTCTAGTTTATTACTTTGTAAAGTATTTTGGGGGTATATCTTTGTTTATATAAAACTAAGTCCAGTACCATGCATATTTCACAACTCTTTCTTCTTTTTTGTTGTTTTCTCCATGGACACAAATATATAAAAAAGGTTTATAAGATACAGAAACACTCTGGAGAAGGTCCTTTATGACTGACTATGAGTGGTTTTGGGATCTTCTGCACACAGTTTTAGTTGAAATTGGTGCCTCATGCACACATATATGATTTCAATCTGTGTCTCACAAGCCTGATTCTCAAAGCTTCACTCAGCAGTTTTCACTAAGGACATATATGCGTAGACCTAAGACCGGGCAAATGTTAATGTAAGCTGGCTATTGTATCTCATCCTTCTGAGGAGCTCAAATTAAACTCCTTGAGATGAACAGAGCAAGACTGTCATCTGAAGTAAACTATCTTATCAAAACTAATCTTGGTGTAGCTATGCCAGTTTCAGTCTTGTCACACAATCACAGAGCTGTATTTTTCTTTTTCTCTCTCTCCTCTATTCCTTCCATTATTGTTTCTAAAATAAAATTATTAAGGAAGGAGATAACTGATAGAGAAACACATGAAACTGAAAGGAGGCTCAGAAAACACCTATGATCCCCATAGGTGGATTATCCTTTTTGGAATAAACCTCAAGTCACCCACTTTCCCTGAGATGTGAACCCAAAAATATGCTTCCCAGGGACCAGGAAGCACCTGGCAAATACCTGGAGAGAGACTCGCTTACATGTTCAGCAACACACGCTGGCACACATGTGCAGTCACCCAGGCAGAGGAGTAAATGCTAGCTCCAGTGCTTCCAAGTTGAGAACACATATCTGGGCAAACATAGGTTATTATAACTCTGGACAGCAAACCACAAAGGCATTCAAAGAATCACCACCACAACATTTTGCAGAATATTATTACAACTGTCACCACCAGTTCTGTCAGAAATCTGAAAATTGCAAAGGACAAAATTTAACTACTGAGGAACAGGGAATTCTCAAAAATTGTCTGGCAGTATGCTGGTGCATTTCAGACCAGATAGAAAAATGCTGGACTTTGCTGATAACCATCCTGCAGAGCACAGGGGGAAAACTAATATCTGAACGATGCTCATCTACACCTCTTCCTTTAAGATCCTACATGCATTCTCATTAGTATTTTTATGTCTGCTTGCTCTCTTCCTCTGGATTGCGACACCTCTGGAGCTGGACTAGCTCCAAGGACTAACCTGAACGCTGTTCTTCATCAAAATCTCCAATCTCAGTAGAGCTGTGACTTTGGAAACAAGTTTGAATTTTATGAGAGAGAAAATATGAGCTGTGCTCATCCGGCCTATACCTGCACCGGCAAAATGTGTCACAGTAACATTGCAGTTAAATTATACCTCTGAAGTCACATAAGACATCTGGTTGGGCGTGACCTCTTGTGCTATTAAAAGACTTATTTTGTGCATTTGTATACTCTGATATAAAATACATAGCATTTTGTGTTGCTCCAGATTTTAATTGTGCAGTATTAATCCTTTCCCCATGCCTCCTTAATGCAAGAGATTGTCAGGGGAGAAGTAGAGATTTGGACACAAGGATCTGGGAGTTGGTGCTTCTGAAACTTGGGAAGCTTCCACAGGAAGGGTTTTTGGTGGCTTGAAGCCTTGGGATATCTTCTAGACAGGAGGTGGAGCAAGGCTGTTATGCAGAGGTGGAGAGCTTGAATTCCTTCCTTAAGTCTCACAGCCAACAATGGCTCTGAGGAACCTTCTCTGTGCTGCATCCCTTTTAGCCGCTACTTCAACCAAAAGTGACCCACGAGCATATTGGCTAAAAGCTTTTGGTTACATTATTAGGAGTGAAATGGTTAAGCACACTAATTGCCATTTTCGCCAGATTTTAGGAAAAGCAGATTTGTAGCATGAACTGTGCAGCTCATATTTCTCTCAGAGCTGTTGTTTCAGACTCCTTGCAGACTGCGGGCAAGGCTACAGTAGTTTGTATGTTGGAGGGCTAATGAACTAGTTAAGAAAATACTCAGATCAGAATGGTGCTGTAGCTTCCAAATAGTGAGCGATGGCATGTTAATGTAGTTGGCCCCAGTTACTGTCTGTGTGAGAGCCTGCCAGTGTATGTGCAAAGTGTTGCTGTGTGTGTGTAAAATTCTGCCGGCAAAGCCTTGTTGCCTCTGTCATCGTGTATTCCAGGGATGGCTTTCCTGGAGCCCCACACATGGCACAAGCAGACCCTGTGGGCACTCCTGTATGCTGGGATGAGATTGCAGCCAGGCAGTGTCCAGGGTGATGCTTGGCAGCGCCTGCCTTCTATGTTCTTGTGTGATGCCCTGTACAGAAAAAAGATTTATCCCAGAAATACCTGAGAGAGTTATAAAACATATTATTTTTACTACTGATCATGCCCTTCTCCCTCTAAAGCCAGGTGTTTTTAATACTAGGAGTTCAGGGACTTGTTTGTAATAGAGTACCAGCATTGTGGAGTTGTGAAACTGTCCAGTTGTGAAACTGTCCAGTCGTGCAAAATCCCTTCAGCTGACACTGCCCTATAAGACTTGGCAGTTGCTGTAGATCTGGAAACCAAAGTTCAGCATCATGTCCTCTCACTTGGGTCCCAAAGCTGGGTGGGATATTTTGTTATCTAGTGTAGTTATTTGCAACCAGGAGAAAATGCAGTTGTAAGGTTGTAAGTGTAAAAAGCCTCCTACTTTACGGGCCACAGGGCGAGTGGGGACTTGTCATAACAGGAGTCCTTTTTAGGCAACCTGAGGCCACTATCTACATGAAAGTGCAGATTGTCCAAGAGTCAGTAAGTATGATTGTATAAGGCCTAGAAATGGACAGAAGACAACTCCTAGCTCCTCAGTGGTACAGCACGCTCCTTTCCAGCAGTAATGATTTATAAGATATTACACATGAAGCCTGTCGATCATCCAAGAATGACTGTTGCATCTCTGACGTAGGAAATACTGATTCTGGGGGGAAATATGTTTATTTATGCACTAGTGGTTTTATAACTGCTGCTTAGTTTTGGAGCTTCAGAAGTGGCTCCAGCAAGCCTGGGTTAATGGACTGAGAGTACAAGAGGTGCGGGGTAAGTAATGTAGGAGGCATTTCTGCAGCTGACCAGCTGATATCACCACAACATCAGTGATATCGATGTATGTGCTGAACAAAGCAATCTGTTGTATTGGGTTCCCGCATAGCTCAGTTCAGCAAGAGGCTGACGTTTTGTGGCCTAATTTCACCAAAGTACTTAAGCCTGGGAGTATCCCACTGGCTCTGGTTCGAACTCAGTGGGACCATATACATGTTTAAAACTTTCCACAGACTTTTAAGACCATGTCTCAAGGCCATGCCCGGTGTGCTCCATGGGACGAACACTGAAAGGCTGAGTGTCATCAGCAGCCACTGGTGACGTGTGTGCTTCTGTCACAGCACGCTCCCTCGGGTGGGCGGTTGCTTCACCAGACTGTTTTCAGTTACATTTTTTTCCTGACCAGGGTTGTTTAGTTTGTCCCTTTGCTCTCAGACCTTTGCTTGGACAGTTTGCATTGCTTTTAAGAGCTGCCTTTAATGTAGGAGCTCAGACCTCTTTGGGAAACCTGCCTGCAACCATCAAAATCGAAAGGGACAAATCTGCATATGGAACATGCTGAATATGTAACGTCACGTAGATGCCTAAAGGAGATATGAGCTCTTTAGGAAATCAGACTGCTCCTGTGCTGGAAATCTGGCTTTCAACTCTTTGGAAAATCTGTGTGCTGGACAGATTTCCTTTTAATTATCTGTCTCTGCTGTCATCCCTAGCACTGTTAAAAGCTCACTGAAGGTAAACACCTTCCCTGAAAGCCTGGAGAACATTCATTCACTCATATGTGTGTGCTGTTGTCCATACATCCAGCTGAAGATGCGTGCATTCCGTAACGATGCATATAGCACTGGCTCCCTTCCCAGTGCCTCTTCTCACAGAGCTGCACCCCCAGCTGCCTCACCACCCCATATGCAGAGACGTGGCATGACCCTTTATTTTTGGTCTTCTCCAGCTCTGCCCCAGGGACGGTCACTCCTCTCCCAGCTTTGTCCTTTCTTGTTCATTGCCATTCTAACATTTGCTATTTATTTATTTTTAAGCTGGACCTTTGGGCAGCTCTACAGTTCCCCTTACAAAGTAGATTCTAGCAGGGCCAATCACCAGCACCAGTGGAGTTCATCATCTACCACCCATCCCCTGGTCTAACAGGGAAGGAAAGGGAAAAACGTGTGCACAGGCAAGGTCCTGCGCAGGACAGGAACACTAAGGCAACAATAATGAGTGCTGATACTGACCCTGGTTTCCTGTATACCTATTGCCAGTGACGACAGTCATTTCTTTGGAGTCCCCAGAGACTCTTGTAGACTTAAACGGACTTTGGCTCAGGCCACCTTTGTTTGACACAATCATTTGCTTTAATGGGGTGAGTCAAATTACTCCAGTTCCCTCCCAGTTTGAGACACAGCTGATTGAAGGGGAGGGTGTGGAGGTTGCGGTGGGAGGGGGAAAGAGGGAATAGTCTCCTCTAAAAGCAAATAAATGCTACCACTTCTGCTAATTGCATAAAAGTCAAAAGCTGAACCATAAATGGTAGTGCAAGTCTGAGATTACACGACAGCCCTGTTATTCAAATGCAGAATGCTGTATGAAGCAGATATAGAAGAGCTTAGTGTTAGAAAAGGCTCTTATCTTCACTTGTTAAACCGCTCATGTGTTATGACAAGTCATCCCCAGCCTAACAAATGAAGATTAGTGCACCACCAGCAGCATTAAAAAGTATAGGTACTAGAAACTGTAACAGTGGACCCAAATGGCCCCTGATCTTTGGAGAACTGACACATCAATCCAGTCTTAGCTCAGATCCCTTTCTCATGAAACATCCGAACCCACCTGTCGGTCACGTACTGATGAACGTGCGAAGTACTCTTTTTGATACGAGAACTGACTTCCCAGTCCAATTAATCTAGTGAAAAGACTCCTGCTGTTTTCAATAGGCTTTGGATCAAGCCCAGGAGTGGCTGATAATGCACACTGAGCATTAACATGTGCCCCAGAAGGATGGCAGATATTGCAGCTTCTGCTCATATTTGGTAGCTCCTGTTAAAGCCAAGGCATACCAGAGTGGCTCCTCACAGATGACTTGCTGTGGAGTGGCAGAAAATTGGCCTCGGTGTTAATATCTAGTTTTCAAAGTCAACTGGAATACATATTTGTGTGTAGGATTTTTCCTTTGAAAAATTCAATATGCGGAAACCACAATTGCTCCATGATAAGAGGTAAACAAAGAGAAGAACAAAAGGAACTGTGAAAGGCAGCAGCGTGTTGCAATCCATTTGAACGTTTATCTGCAGCAACATGCAGAGGTGGATTCATACAACCAAACTTAGGCAATGAGGAGAGGCTCTCAATTTAGGAGTCTGGTCTCCCTGGGTGCCTCCTATAGTTAATGGGGAAACAGGCAGGTCCATGGGGTAATTCAATCCACCTCCGTTCTGAATCATCCTGGGAGGTGGCTGGCTCTTGATGGTAGAGGGAACCTGGGGCGCCTGGTTGTCTAACTCGGGCACCTCTGGCAGCACAGTGAACGGTACAGAAAATGGGGCCCAGCGGAGAAGGCTACCAAACATCTTTGTTTAATTTCCATTAAATGAATTAGACCTAGCCTAGCTGCCTGAATGCTGAGATGCAAGAGAGTTAGAAGGGAGCAAATGGGATGGATGCTAAAGAAGCAGGGGACCAAACTCTGTTCTGTGCCCATGTTCCCATGATACGCATGGGCACAAGTAGCGTAAGAAAAAATGCAGCACTGGCAGTCTTTGTGCTGCATGGATTTTCGGATTGATGAATGGGAGCTGTAAAAGCCCCTCATAAATTAAACTAGTCCTGAGGTGCTGCAGCAGTGGCATCCTTGAGGCTGTTGGACCAAGTAGGGTGACAGCACTCACAGATAGCAATGTTTCTTTGAAGGTGGGATAGTGAAGACCCACTTACACCCACACACCACTGTTCCTAAAGAAAAACAACTTCTCAGCCTTTGTTATAGGTTATCAGCGCCATGGTTGATGTACAGTTGAGGAGGAGGCAGAGCAAACCTGTTTTCTAATTCAGGTAAGGTGTTCAGCAGCAGTTCAGGGAGAGGTAACACAATCTCTAGAGCTGCCGAAGTGTGCTTGGGACTTCCAGGCAAGTGAGGGTGAGTCACAGGGAGGGACAGAGACAGAGAGAAAGAGAAGTGAGCTCAAATCTGGGAAGGTAGAGAGTGTGGGTGGAAGGCAAATACCATGAAAGAGCAGAGGGCTGCTGTGTGAGTCAAATGAATCCTATAGATACTAATATTTATCAGAAATACCAAAGAGGTTTTAGCAACCACAAACTCTCAGAGAGTAGTAAAAGAAAACTGCTTCCTGTGGCTAGAAGGACCAGTGAAGATGTGAGTGGAGGAAAAAGAGATAACAGGACTGTGAACGCAAGGGAAGGGGTATTGCGGAGTATGACATAATGGAATATGGATTAGCAGCAATTATGTGGCATGGACAACAAGATCAGATGATTAGCTTTTCCAGAAAGATGCTGTGTTGTTTTTCCCAGTAATCTCTTATTAAAAGGGTGCTAGAACACATGAACAATACAAGAAAACCCCTTCTTATTCTAGTGGCTTTTCTTTCCATAACTCCATAAGTTTTGCACAAAAAGCATTGCAAGATACTTTTTTTTTTTAAGTGTTGCTTCATTTCAATTTTATGTGTCTTGCTTACTTTGGTTTTCAGATGGCACTGAAATGTGAGGCTTATGATTTATGAAGAAATATTTTTAACTCTGAAAGTCGCTTTTGGGAAGCTCTGTCAATGCAGAGATCACCGTTTACTACTTTTACTTCATAACGTCATCTCTCACAAGGGCCTGCCCTTTGGGGTGCAATAACCAGTCAATGATTCATTTTTCTTCTTTCTTCAGAAAATGTGCTGGAGGGTGAAGGAAATGATAAGCATTATAACAATCTTCTTACATAGCGTTTTGATTTTAATAACAAAAAAGACATCATGAAAAAAATGATAGAAATGCATCTTTGAAGATAAGGCAGCAGTACAAGGCCTAGGAAAATACAGAGTTTTCTTAGACTCTTTTAGAATGTTATAAAATGAAGCCTAAACTTTGGGCATGCTCAACATGCAGAAGTGATTTTTTTTTTTTTCCTTTTCTGGAGGACGGATTGCAGTGTATTTCAAATATAATTGTCAATGCTGGACTCTAAACCTTCTCAGGTGGTTCCATCTACAGGTTAAGTAGAACACTTCAGAATGGATATAAGGGTGAGAAACTGGGCCACAGCTGATATAAGTTAGGACTATACATACAAGCCAAGGCAGGGAGGGAGAATTTTTATCTGAAATTACAGGAGGGATTGTTACGTATTTAATTTGGTGTCGAGACTTCTCCTGTTCTGTGACTGCCTCAGTAATTTCAGACAAGACAGTTCAGAAGACTCTTAGAAAGAAGCTACAGAAAAAGAATACTGCCCTGACCTCCAAGACTCTTTCTTTCATAATCTCTAGAGTGCTCTTGAACTGGAATTTGCAATTGGTGTCAGAGTTGTGTCCAAATTTGACATTTGAAAGCTCCAAGTTTAGGTCAAAATTTCAGATTAGTAGTTATTTCTTTTTTCCTGAGAACTGCCAATGGATCCTGAGTGTGGCTTCGGCCTAAGCTTGCATTAGTTTGTGGTCTTTAATTCACGGTCACGTTTTTCTACAGGATCCCTGCCTCAGGAGCGCACGCTCTGGGGCATTTACTTAGAGTGACTTTGGGTTGGTAGGCTTTCCTCCAGGGGTTGTGATTGAGGACAAGCTGTCTGTGGGGGAGTGGGAGGATCCTGTGGGTCAAGCATTTGAGTCTTGCTATTGGGAACTATGTCCTGTTCCTTCTGCTGGCCCAACTCCCTGTGTATTGCTAGCTGAGTAATTTAAACTTTTTTTTTTTTTTTTTTAAAGTTAGTAATAGCTGTTCCCTGTATTTGATTGCTTGATTCAGGTTCCCAGGATGTTACTTGCTGAAGTGGGGAGCAATCCCAGCTGCAGCAGAAGTCAGAAGGATCAGTGTTTCAGACAAAAAAGATATTTTGAAGGCTGGCATCCTAAGATGCCATCCTAAGTTCAGTTGTCAAACTGAACTCCTTGGATAGGCGAATACTTCATAGCTAAATCTTGCTAAATTTCTAAGGTGGGAGGAGTCATGTGTCCTCTCCTCAAAGGGGTATTATGACATGATTTTTCTGTGAATCTCTCACACATTGTATTGATCAACAGTATACAAAAGCCAAGGTCAAGCTCAGAATTAATCAATAAAATGGAGTTTGAAGCACAAATAAAGCCTGGGGTGTGCACAGTGAACAAGGAGAAAGCAAGACAGCAATTCCTCATCAAGGGAGTGCATCCACTCTTTGCACTAAGTGGAAGAGAGGGTCTTGTGGTAAAAAAGGTTGTGTTGCCATTGAACTGCAGGCTGTATCGCTGTGCACACACAGAAGACGGAAGAATTAAAGTTTCACTGTCATTCCTCGTTCTGGCATTTCCTAACTTACAAGTGCTTGACCTCATGACCTTAAAATGTTAGTGTAGAGTTGCTTTCTATCAGTTAATATTATGTACCCTTACGGTGGTTTAAATGGAAAGACTGATAGAATGAACTGGGACATGAAACCCTGATGTACATTGTCTATTTATTTATTTATTTATTTTAGGGAATGGTTCTTTCCATACTTGATTTTCTGAGGCTTCCTTTATGACATATCATAATATATTGGCTCACTCACTTTCAAATGAGCAAGTTAATTGAAGCCTGTTAAATCTTAGCATTTAACAGTTTAGGATTTTAGAGGCATTGCCCAAATTCATCCCTCGTATTACTCTAATGACTTTGGTATTTGGCTTATTGCACCCCTTTCATTTTGGAAGGTTAATCGTGCTAGCCTTACTCACAATGAAGAGATACATCGACTTGGCCTATTACACTGGAGTCCTTTGTGTCAACAACTCAGTAAATGAAGAGACATATTTGGATGCCTTTGCAGGGAAAAAAAAAGACCTGCTTGTGTCTTGCCAAAGAAACAGAAGCATTCACAGGGCAAATTAAAACTTTGCCACATAGCTGATGGAAAACCGCTAAGCGATAATTTCACACAGCAGTTTGCTGAAGACCGCACTCTGCTTACAAGCTCTTGGTTAAATCCATCCTAACTCTTAAACTGTAGGTCTTATTAAAACAAGGTGTATTTTTAGATAAAGACGTTAGAACACACTGTAATTTCTACGGCTGATTACACTTTGTAAAAGAAGGAAAGCAAGGTGAATGGCTGGGTGTGTGTGAGCATAGGTACGTGTGTATGTGTGCGTGTGTGTACAGGTATCTGTAACAAAGGTGGAGTTAACTATTATTTGAAAGAAAAAAATGAACC
>VYZW01036799.1:4052-27487 GCA_013401315.1 Balaeniceps rex | reverse complement strand
TGCACTAATGAAGGGGTGAGACACAAGTTCCAGGAGTCAAAATATTTTTGCAGGGCCCATTTTTTGCCCTGACACTGGGTCCATGCAGGAACTGAAAAAATCAGAAGCAATGGAAACTCACTGTAAAATGAGGACTAAATAGTCACTTTACATCAGGTCTCAACTCTGTTTCTCTCCTCCCTCCACATGGTACCTATTTTCAGATTTGGCAGTGTTTGCTTCATTTTCCTCCTATACTGCTACAAAGGATACAAAGGAAGACCTCAGTGTTGAGCCAGTATTAGTTTTGATACACTCGATATATTATTTTGATACACTCTCAATATGACACCAAGATTTCTCAAATCAGCTCATTCCCCCTCACCTACAGCTATCCCAGAGTGCGGTGGTTAACCTAACATGGGCAGTCAGGGAGCCTCAGTATTGCAGATGGCCTGAGGTCTTGGGTCCTTAATTAAGTCAATGGAATCAGTCATCCCCCTCATATAGGGCAGCTCTCTGCTGGACCAAACCCGAGAGGAGCAGCACTCCTGCCTTTTCAGACTCTGGTATGAAGAAAGGAGGGACACTTTGGGGTTTGGTTTGGGACGTAATGATGGTGAGCAAGGAAGGGTAAGAGCTTGATATAGAAGATACTCACTGATCACAGCTGCATTGTGTTATTGCCCAAATTAGAGCTAAGCCCAGGATCAGTAGGTGGCAGGCAGCATCCAGAATGGCACTAAGTGTGTGGGGTAGCGAAACCAGTTATCTTATTATTGTATCCCTGTGAAGAGGAGAGGGGAGTGTATTTCCTTCAGTGCCAGTCATATTCAGTTTAGCAGCTTCTTGTGCAGAAAAACATGGACCAGTGGGAGGAAACATTGAAGAGGGCGATAGAAATGACTGGAGGTCTCATGCCTGAGAGGAAAAGTTGAATGAGGACTGTTTTGCTCTGCAGAAGATTTATAACAAATGTAAAAGATTGTGCAAGACCTCTGGGGACAAAATATTCTCTGTTTCCATGGGACATCAGAGAAGAAGCACTGAGCTTTACTTGTTGAAATTTAGAGAAAATTAAGTTAGAGTGTTTTTATAAATAGTACTAAGTATCTGTCAGGGGTGAGAAGTGTGTAGCTAATCGTGCCTCGGAGAAGGTGGATGGACTACTGTCTCCTTAAGGTCACTTTCTGTCCTATTTACTTTCTGTCCTATTTACTCCCTTCTGCTGTTAATACTGTGCCTTCCCATCACCATTCAGACAGAAGTGATTACCACATTGCTTTCTCACAAGATTCTCTCCAGGGATTGCAGCTCATTCAGTCTCCAGTGTTTGTGGTCTTGTAATATCCTAACGGGAGCCTTTCAATGTAAGCGTACAGTGGCCAACTCTGCACACTGCTGTGCGTACATATGCCAATCCAACAGAGTGCTTTGGCATGTGCTTATAGATCCTTTGATGCACGCGTTCTGCTGGTACGCTTAAAGATAAGCGTGCCCTTTGTTTTGCCAGAGTTGGCTCAACACCATACACAAAAGCATGTCACGTCATCTGGGTACCCACTGGGAGAAACTAAGAATGCAGGTTGCAGATTTCACATCTTAGAGCATGTCCATGACTATCCTTGGCTATAATCACAACCCTTTTTAACTAACCTCACCTTCTGAGCAGTGGGTAAGTGCCATAGGGCTTAATGATATTTAATTTGTAGGATTTAAGGAAAATTCAATAGTTTCAAGACTTAATTATAGTCCATGATGTTATTGCTAGTTTAAGTGTTTCTTCTCTAGAATGGTTAAATGTAATTCAGACAGAAAGGTTACACTTCTCTATCAATTTCTGTTGCACCTAAGGGTAAAAAGGTTACAAAAATCAGTGGCAAGAGAGTGACAGAATTGGGAAAAAACAGAGTAAGTGTTTGTTAGCAGTGAAGGAAGATTTATCTAAGAGTGTGAGCCTGGCAGAAGATGAAGGCTAGAGTGTGACTCAGATGTAGCTATTAAGCCATGCTTAACCTGCTCTGGGTGTTGACTGACTGACACTGCATGTGTCACACCATCTGCCTATATACCCTACAGATTTCATATGCTTCATTTTTATGTACCTGTTTCAGTACCACCTCAGCTGGCTCAGCTGTGAATCCCAAACATTTATTATCACTTACCTCTTTAAATATGTTCACTCTTTGGATTACATGGCCATAAAGGGAATTCTTTGAATTATTAGATTTAGAAAGAGAACTGGAGGAAGAAGGCATGCAAGATGCCCGTAGCCAACAGCATCTTCAGTTTGAAGGCAGGAAAAAGCTTAATTGGGGTTAATATACACCATAACAAAAATACGGGTAAATGCTTGCATATGTATGATTGTCAGTGTGTGTGTGATCTTCTGAGAGAAGATTTTAGAAAGAGAAGTATTTCATCCAGCTGCTTGCACAAGCTTATAGCGATTTGCAAAAAGCCAGGGACACACCCAACACGGGCCACTGGGATAATAACACAGATGCACGATTTTTATGGCTGCCTACCAAATTTAGAAACTCCCTCTGGAAACACAACTCAAAATGGCTTTTGCTAATCCTTCTGAACACCTGGAATAAGCTCAACAAGCCAGGGAACTAGAAAAGTTTCTGTGTGGTTTACCATGGCCCTTACATCACCCAAAATTAAAATTTTGAAATAAGCAGCTGAAAGAAACCTTAGAAATTCATGGATAGCCCTGTTGGGTGTTACATTGTTTTGCGCCAGCGTTGACAGTTCAGATTATAAAACACAGTGCTGCTGTTCGCAGAAAGCCCACATGCTGAATACAATAATGTTTTGAACGTTTGGAAATCTGCATCGGAAATATATTTTTTATTTTCTATAGTTTCTGGGGGGTTGCCTGCTTTTTTTTAGCCTCAAGGCTTTCTCAGACTGCAGCCATTTTATAGTAATGTCCAACTTCTGGGAACAGATCTGAAGATCTGATGAGTCTCGTAGTGTACTCACAACCAAACCCTCTTTCGTTCTCTTACTAACATGCATAGCCTCACGTACACAAACTGTCTCGCAACTTCAATGGGATAATTCATGTAAGGACGTTAAGCATAGATTATCTATCCAATGGATCAGAATTTCTCTTTGCATGATTATCAAGAGCCAGTGGGAGTTTCGCTGGGAGCAAGGAATGCAGGCCTGCTCCATAAAAATGGCAAGCAGTTTCGCTTATAGTTAGTTATGATGGCGCAGAAAGGCTGGAAATTATTTTGTCACTGGGAAATAAAGGTCACCAAACAGACTCTGAAGAGAAAAGGCAAGATTAGTTAATAGGCTATTAAAAAGATTTTTTTTTACAAGGGCAATTCAGTTTGGTATTTGTTCAAAAATATGCTGCAATTTTTTTCTTTTATTTTTAGACAAATATTTATTAAAAGTATTAAAAAACCTACCGAATGCAGTGTTTCTGCACTCTGTATTTCTTAGGTATCTGTCTTAGTGCAAAGCTTCTACCTCTTCAATTAATTTTGGGATTTGGTGTTTACTATGAAGTCTTTATGCAGGGATGTATTCTGATACATTTACTTAGGCTGACTTGCAGCTTAATAGCAAATTTCCTGCTGAAGCAAACAGGACTGCATGGCCAGGAAAGCATAAAGGGTGTCAATTATGCATCTAGCATATTGAAATCTGTGATAGATCTCTTGTATTTAATATGCTGGTCCTAACAGCATTTTTCCTTCTTTAAGTCAAGGCTTTGCAAGACCTTATCTGAGCTGTGCAGGCTGAAGGGGACTTCCAGGGCACCTCTGTTTGAGGAGCGTGCTCACGTTGCAGCCAGCGTAGCGAGCTCATTTAAAGCTACATGTCCAGCCATAGCACAACCTCCTGGTTGCCAAACCTGTCCTGGGAGCAGGACAAGTACCCAGGAAATCATCCCATTCCAATCTCAGGTCTATGGTGGTTACACTGCAACTTCTGACAGGCCACCTAAAGCTAGTCTGGATATGTCTGCAGGAGGCTGAGCTCACGGCAGGGCGATGGTGCGGAAGTACCCTGCTCTGAGAGGCGGGCTGCCTGTGCAACTACTCTGCATCTCCAACAGCAAGGACAGGAGGGAGGCTGTGTCTGCCATGTCACCTAAAATGGAACAGATGCTGCTCTGCTGCTCCCATTAGCTTGTGTCTGTGTAATTTTCTGTGGACGCTCTTTCTGGTTGTGCCAACCAGCCGCTGAGTAATGTGACATGGCATTTTGCTTACTGGTAGCAATGTGACGGTACTAACCACAGAATGGGTGTGGGGCCTCTAAATCAATAGAAAAATATTAGAAGAGACAACATATCTTGATTCCAAAAGCAGATCACCTGGGAGAAACTGTGGTGTAATTAGTTGCTCTGAAAAAGGGCAAAGAATACCTGCCTTCATGCCAAACCTGGAGAGGTCAATGGTTTCTGCCTCTGGGACTTTGTGTTTCTTTCCCAGTTTTTCCCACATCTTGGAAACAATGCAAGTGTGTTCATTATAAATGACTGTACACCAACTAGTGTAACTGGACGGAAAGGTAAAAGTGGGCCATCGAGGAGGAAAAAGCCTAGGGCTCAAGGCTCTGCAACCAAATTGGGAGTACGTGAAGGAGCCAACGATCTGCCTGGTACGCTTGGGCGCTGTCGAGGATGCACCCAGTCCTCACACTCGCTTCCTTACCTCCTGCAGACCTGCGCAGGAGAGGCTGCCCTTCCCCTGATGGTGTGTCATCCCAAAGTTTCATCAATTGTAGAGAAAAATCAAGAGAAGACCTTATGCTCTTCATCCACTGCATTGGCAGACAATGGTCTTGCCTTGAGTTGGACAATTAGAGCAGATGGGAACAATAAACACTGCCACTGGTTTGAGCAATGCACCCGCTCCAGATGTAGAAACAGGCCAGTAAGTAAACCTGACAGCATCAAGCCTATGGGGTTTTGGTTTTAATTTTGTTTGCAGATGTTCTTTAATTTCATATCCTGATATCTCATGGCCTTAGCAAAGATTTACCACCATGAAAATAGTGTTGAGGAAAGGAAAAGTAGAAATAAATCATGGCTCAGAGTATATTGGTGTATTCAGTGTATAAAAATTCAATGTCACTGACAAAGTGAATTTGACTTTTTCTCTTCTGCTGCTAATTCAAGACCATTCAGACAGCTTGATTTGTGGTCATATATCTGTGCACAAATAGCAACCTCCAGTGGTCATTTAGTCCAAATTGCACACTGTGTGTGGGGTCAGTATGGCCTCTCCACCTTCCTCACTTAAAAGGACTTCTGAGACTACTTTCTATGGCTTTTCAGGTGTAGCTTAAAGCCACATACATGCTTTCATCCTCGTGATTAACAGCCACTACAGTGTAGTCTTAAAATTAACACAAAAGACTAAATTTTCCAATATAATGGCTCATCAGTAGATTTTCAGAATTCCTTCTCATTGACTGCTCAGATCTTGGCTAACAAAAATGAGTTCCTACCTGAACCACCATAGCAGTAAAGTCAGACGATTTCCTTTTGGGAAGCAGGTATCTTCCTTTCCTGTAGACCCACTATCACATGCTTTCCTCTTTCGGTTTTTGTTTCATATCCATGGAAGCCTTGTGCATGCAAAGCCAAAAAATTAAGATATATCATATACTTAAATGTTAAATGGAAAATATAACAAAGCATATATTTTAAAATAGATTGTACCAACAGTCCATCTTTAAGATTTTAAACCCACAATGCATTCCTGCCATTAACTGAATGACATTTTAGAGTGAGCTAACCAAGGAATATATGCTTCTGTGCATGAGAACCATTCTACCACGGGTTCAGAGCCACACCAGGACTGTGACACACTTTCATCAGATCTCACAAATTAAGCAGGGTATGGTCTTGACAAGTTTGGTCTTTGCCTGAAGGACTTCATCTTTCTCTTTCCCTTTTAACCTTTTCACAGGAGAGAGCAGACTGCTAAACTTTGGACAAAGCCAAAACATGCACTCCAGTTATGCTAAATTAAGGTTTGGAATTGATAAAGTTTGGAATTGATAAAGTTTGGAAAATGCCCATATCTATGCGTGTGTTGTGTGCAATGGAGAGAGTTTATTCATTCTTATTTGCTATATGAAAAACATAACAAAAGCATGAATTTTACATCTTGAAGTGCGAAATTTTTATTTCTCCATAACATTGAATTTTTTTTATGTAGACACAGAAAATCTGCAGCTTATGTCTTCCAGCCATTTTGGTATTTCAAAGTTGTATTGCCCCACAGGGGAACTGCAATATCCCACCACAGTTATTCTGCAAGGTAATTTTGCTTTCCACTGTGGCGGATCACTATTCAGCAAACAACTCTTAACTTTATGTTAGATATCAGCCTGATTCTTTCTAGTGCTAAAGGAAAACAGAAATGGGGTGGAAGGCAAATAATAGCGCTAGACATCAGTATCAACTGCAAATGCTCAGCAGGCATCTTGGCATTCAGGAATGGACATTTTTGTTACTGATGGTGGAAGTTGCTTGATACTTTGCAGGGCATAACACAGGTATGCAGATGCTTGCAGAATTGAAATGGTAGGTCCTTTTAACTGTCTTTATATAGTCATAAGAAAAAAATTGTATGAAACAGAAGTGTTTCAGTTGGATTTCTAAATCTGATAAGGTCCTGGGTTTTTAAAATGAATCAAATCATTTTATATCAACACCATTTTTCATTAAACTAACTCAGATATGTTCAGTTATGCCATGTGTGTCACCACCCTCATGACTGGCAAGACCAAAGCAGGAATACTCCAGCCTTTCATGAATTGCCCCGTGCATGCCAGGAGAGCTGTTGCCTTCCTGCAGCTTCCAACACAGGCGTATCAACTTACTCTGGTTTAGCAAACCAAACACTTCTTGAAAACCAAATTGCTTTGGAATCAATGTTTCCCACACTTCAGATATTTTAACATCCTATTTTACTTTTATTGATTTTTATATATACAAGATGTGAATGCTTTCCACCATATAACAACATGCCCCTAGAACAATGTGATTGGAGACAAGAAAGAAAAAGCTTATTATATAGTAGCTTGCCATGCAAATTCAGAATGCCTGCTGTAAGACAGTAAATGTCCAATGCAAATGTCAATGTCCAGTTTGCCAGTGTGATCTATACAATAGGACATATGAGGCATGTGAGGCATTTCTCTTTTCCATGAGTCTTCCCTTGGTGTAAAAAAATTGAATACAGGTAAGCTAGAGATGTAACAGGTCTTCAAGACATCCTGTTACATATCAAATGACTGATGAATAAATATTATTACAGTGGACCAGCCATGCACCAAATAAGCTATGGGTCAACTTACAATCAGATTGGATTGTCATTGGATTGGGTTGTCTCATCATGCCAGAAATACTCCCGAATCTTAGATGCTTTTGCTGTCTCTTGCTCTGGCATGACCAGTAAGAATTAGCGAAAGGCCGGTACCAAGATGGGATCTGTGACAGCTGGTGAGTTGGAGAGTAAAATTTTGTTTCTAACCACTACCAGCCCTCCTACCCTGCCACAATGCTATTTAGATGAGGCTCCTGGGCCTTCAGTTGGAGCTTCTTGGGAGCAACTACCACTCCCCAGCTATCCTCCATTTTGGGCTCAGGACCACTGGTAATCCTACGGTTTTGCACAACTAAAGACACAGTGCAAGCTACAAACCCTTCTTGTAGAAGAAGGTGCTCTGTTGAGTAATGGGGCTTTTACCACCTCCATTTTGTCTCATAATGTTCACATGCACTGCTGTTTCTGGTATTCAGTGTAACCTTTTCTTTGGTATACACTAGAAAACTAGTGGGGAAAATGCCACATCAGCAGGGATTGCATAAAAGTGTCATCTCTAAGGAGTCGAAACACCCCCTGTCAGAGCAGGTGCTTGCTGCTGTGGTGCAGCCTGTGAGCATGGGTCGTAGGGGCAACATGCCAGGCCACCGCCACACCGGCACTGTGACCTGGGGACATCTCTCTGCTAGGCAACATCTCCCCTCCTTCCTCCTGAAGCCTAACTATTCACTGCCAGCTTCATAGCAGCCATCCTGTGCCTCCCAGCTGGCAGGTAGCGGAGGGCAGGAATGCAAGGCTTTGCTGATGTTCCCCCCATCACTATTGCATACAGGGATGGAGTCCTTGTTCCCACGCCTCTCTAAAGCAGGCGTTTAGCCCCAGGCACGCTCTGCCCTTGTGTGAGTTGTCCCTCAAGCTTACCTATCCCACCACTTTCATTCTTGACCATGCCAGCAATCACACTATATAATCTAGCGGGATCTTTTTTTTTGGGTGACCTCCTCAGAGAAATCTCTGCCTTTCATTTAATGGGAGCAAACACATTGCTGTCCATGGCCCCCAGGTCCAAAGGCTCGGCTTGAAGCTCCAGCAGAGAAAAGTACACCGCAGGCCAGTACCACGCAGCCCTATTTGATTTCTATTTCAATAACACATGCACCGAAAAATGATTTCCCAAAGCCAGCAGTGAAAAACAAAATTGAAAGCCTAAATATATGCAGATGGCATTCAGAGCCCGGGACGCTCCTGCCAATTTCTGCAACTGATGCACATTCAAAATATTTACTTAGGAATTCTTAATTAAGTAAACCATTCGGTAGTGGTGTAGTGTTTCAGATGAGTCGCAGTGTCACCACAAAATATCTCAGTGGTTCCTTCTAACAAAGAATCCATTATGGGGATTTTTATCAGAGACGGTGGGGTAAGTTTTCAGTACAGTGCGCTGAGGTTTAAGCTGCGCAGCTCCTCTGCTGTTAATGGGATTCATGCGGCTAAATCCCTTCATTCCTTGCTGAAAATGAACCCCCTGCCCAACAGCAGCTTCAGGTGAATATTGAGTAGCAGGGTTAGGGGTAAGATCACAGTGACCCTGTGGGCACCTATTCAAAGGGCTTGCAGTAAGGCTGGCTTGGCGGCTCGGGGAGAAATGTGCACTGTGCTGCTGTGCAGCCAGGAATACAAATGAGCGAGGGTGTCGGAGGAGAAGGTGTAGCTCCTGAAGCCACTCCTGGCCTGCAATAAAATGTTATTTGCCCAGGGAGCAGGGATTGCTACAGAAGAATTCTTAGGGCAATTTTTTTTTTAATCAAAAGGTTAAAATCAACTGATTTAAGTGTTTCATCTGTATGAAATATGTTGTTGGTTTAATCTCTCTATTTTACATCTTCTTTTGTTATACATTTGTCGGAACTGAATTTTAAGCTCCTTGGAGAAATCTCAGTACAGGTCTGTGCCCGTACAGGAGCTTGGGGACAACTCTGAAGACTGGTTAGTTACTGCTGTTTACCTATATATAGACAGTTCTCTTTCATAATTTTGTCAAAATTCAGATTCTTCTAATAATGATAGAAATTAGAATTTTCCTCATGTAGTGCATGTGGTTGTAGAACCATCTGTTATAAGGATTTACTTTATTTTTATATATTTTCCACTTGTGCAAAGACTCTAAGACCCTCTATAAATTACAGTTCAAGTGACCTTCCTATATGTGAAATTCATCTGAAGTTGCAAGAATATAATAACATTTAAAATCAATGACATGACTAATGTGCTCAAGTTAATGTTTGCAAATATAAAATAGAGTCAAGAAAGTGAATTATGAATGAGGAGTACATTTCTCTTCTGACAAGCAATACTGCATTAAATTTTATGTTTTTAAAACTCACATGATTTTAGGCCTTAGTGTTTAATTTCTGAAGTGTTTTCAAAGACCTTTACTTTGTGTCCAGAGAAGGGCAACGAAGCTGGTGAAAGGTCTGGAGCACCAGTCTTATGAGGAGCGGCTGAGGGATCTGGGGTTGTTTAGCCTGGAGAAGAGGAGGCTGAGGGGAGACCTTATCGCTCTCTACAACTATCTGAAAGGAGGTTGTAGCGAGGTGGGTGTTCGTCTCTTCTCCCAAGTAGCAAGTGATAGGACAAAAGAAAACGGCCTCAAGTTGTGCCAGGGGAGGTTTAGATTAGATATTAGGAAAAACTTCTTCATGGAAAGGGTTGTCAAGTACTGGAACAGGCTGCCCAGGGAAGTGGTCGAGTCACCATCCCTGGAGGTATTTAAAAGACGGGTAGACGAGGTGCTTAGGGACATGGTTTAGTAGTGGACA
This sequence comes from Balaeniceps rex, assembly GCA_013401315.1. NCBI lineage: Eukaryota > Metazoa > Chordata > Aves > Pelecaniformes > Balaenicipitidae > Balaeniceps > Balaeniceps rex. Next base: position 17,376 of record VYZW01036799.1, on the reverse strand, counting down.
GGTACGGTTGGACTTGATGATCTTAAAGGTCTTTTCCAACCAAATGATTCTGTGATTCTGTGATTCCGTGATTTATGAATTGCTTGGAATATATAATAACTTTCACGGTTGTGATCTTTCAATTTTTCCACCTAACTTTGTGAAAAGGAAACCTGTAGTTGTTTATGTCAGGGGAAGAAGACACAACCATAATAGGAAATACATTCTGAGGGAGAATTTTCATTTTTTGCGACAGTAGTCATCTGTCTTTGCATAATTAAACAAGCATTATTTCAGAAAATAAGCTGAAACTTGTTTCCCACTGCCATGAACTTTTGCTTGCTATGACTGCAGTCATGGTTGTTTTTTCAAAGTATGAAAAACCTGATGTTTCAGGATTCTGATGCAGAAACCAAGCCTTCCAAAACGTTGCTCCTCAGGTTTAGTTTGTTGGAAGTTCGAACTGCAAGGTCCTATCCAAGCCCAGATCAGTGTTTTTTTAATTTGGATGTAACTTTGTTTATAACTACTGCTCAATTTCAGTGCTGATATTTCCCTTGGATTAATGACAAAGTGATGAAGAGAGGTGAAGAGTCTCCATATGCCAGCCACTACCGTTACTTTCTTAGGAAATGTGACATTATTCCACTATTGCTGTTTAGTTGGATAATCCCTGTGGATGACCCGACATAAAACTCTGAAGCGTGCGCAGGCTGTTGTGGTGCAGGATGGTTACAATTACTGTAAGCTGCACCAGAAATCTTAACAAAATGCTGCACTCAGGATTTCCTTGTGATAAGAATCAAGGAAGTTTGCACCGCAGAGAAAGATTAGATGGGAAAAGATGCCAAAATGTGGCATGGGGATCTGCCTTTTGACAGTTATAAAGTGAAACATTCTCCATTTAGCCAAAAAAATAAATGTAGCCTTCAACCTGCCAAGGGGCAGGAGCACAGCACAACCCTCCTGAATGTGTGACGGACACACAAACTGAGGGATGCCGCAAGAAATAGCAGAGAGGAAGCTTGAAATGCTGTTGGGTGCATTTCTTTAATATAAATGAAGTTTTCCAAAACCTCAGTTTCATGATTCAGCATTTCTTTTGGCACTGAAATTATAGTAACAATTTAAAAGTAGGCTAAACAAGTCTGAGGGAATATGCTGGTAAATTCAGGCCAGAGAGGGGGAAGTCCCTGGAAGTAATAATAAAAAAACTAAGACCCCCTCCACCCCTAATGATTGCAGTTTAATTCTTTTAATAAGGAATATCTTAAAGTGCTTTACAAACACATAATAATTATGATATCCTCACAATATCTTCTGAGGCAGATATGATCATGCTTATTTTCTGGATGAATAAACTGACCCATTGTATTAAGATACTTTGACCAAGGCCTGCTCCAAAACCAACGGGAGACCGAGTTAGGAGACACTATCAATGTGTATGTATGGAGGAAGCAACTAAACCGAAAATTATACGTGGGGTAGATACTGTAGCCAATTCTTTCTTGCTTTCCTTTGTTTTAAAAGTCATAAGTTTTTGCTGCTCAACCTGAGATAATGGTTAGTGGAAACTGGGGGGGCTCAGCACTTTTAAAAAAATGATGTCAGAAAGTTATCTCATAGCTTTTATCAGTTTTTTTTTTTTAATATTTATATCACAGAATCACAGAATCACAGAATCACAGAATCACAGAATGGTTGGGGTTGGAAGGGACCTCTGGAGATGATCTAGTCCAACCACCCTGCTGAAGCAGGTTCACGTAGAGCAGGTTGCACAGGATCGCATGCAGGTGGCTTTTGAATATCTCCAGAGAAGACGACTCTACAACCTCTGTCCCAGTGCTCTGTCACCCTCAAAGTAAAGATTTTTTTTGTCATATTCAGATGGAACTTCCTGTATGTCATTTTGTGCCCATTGCCCCTTATCCTGTCGCTGGGCACCACTGAAAAGAGTCTGGCCCCATCCTCCTGACACCCANCATTTTTTGCGACAGTAGTCATCTGTCTTTGCATAATTAAACAAGCATTATTTCAGAAAATAAGCTGAAACTTGTTTCCCACTGCCATGAACTTTTGCTTGCTATGACTGCAGTCATGGTTGTTTTTTCAAAGTATGAAAAACCTGATGTTTCAGGATTCTGATGCAGAAACCAAGCCTTCCAAAACGTTGCTCCTCAGGTTTAGTTTGTTGGAAGTTCGAACTGCAAGGTCCTATCCAAGCCCAGATCAGTGTTTTTTTAATTTGGATGTAACTTTGTTTATAACTACTGCTCAATTTCAGTGCTGATATTTCCCTTGGATTAATGACAAAGTGATGAAGAGAGGTGAAGAGTCTCCATATGCCAGCCACTACCGTTACTTTCTTAGGAAATGTGACATTATTCCACTATTGCTGTTTAGTTGGATAATCCCTGTGGATGACCCGACATAAAACTCTGAAGCGTGCGCAGGCTGTTGTGGTGCAGGATGGTTACAATTACTGTAAGCTGCACCAGAAATCTTAACAAAATGCTGCACTCAGGATTTCCTTGTGATAAGAATCAAGGAAGTTTGCACCGCAGAGAAAGATTAGATGGGAAAAGATGCCAAAATGTGGCATGGGGATCTGCCTTTTGACAGTTATAAAGTGAAACATTCTCCATTTAGCCAAAAAAATAAATGTAGCCTTCAACCTGCCAAGGGGCAGGAGCACAGCACAACCCTCCTGAATGTGTGACGGACACACAAACTGAGGGATGCCGCAAGAAATAGCAGAGAGGAAGCTTGAAATGCTGTTGGGTGCATTTCTTTAATATAAATGAAGTTTTCCAAAACCTCAGTTTCATGATTCAGCATTTCTTTTGGCACTGAAATTATAGTAACAATTTAAAAGTAGGCTAAACAAGTCTGAGGGAATATGCTGGTAAATTCAGGCCAGAGAGGGGGAAGTCCCTGGAAGTAATAATAAAAAAACTAAGACCCCCTCCACCCCTAATGATTGCAGTTTAATTCTTTTAATAAGGAATATCTTAAAGTGCTTTACAAACACATAATAATTATGATATCCTCACAATATCTTCTGAGGCAGATATGATCATGCTTATTTTCTGGATGAATAAACTGACCCATTGTATTAAGATACTTTGACCAAGGCCTGCTCCAAAACCAACGGGAGACCGAGTTAGGAGACACTATCAATGTGTATGTATGGAGGAAGCAACTAAACCGAAAATTATACGTGGGGTAGATACTGTAGCCAATTCTTTCTTGCTTTCCTTTGTTTTAAAAGTCATAAGTTTTTGCTGCTCAACCTGAGATAATGGTTAGTGGAAACTGGGGGGGCTCAGCACTTTTAAAAAAATGATGTCAGAAAGTTATCTCATAGCTTTTATCAGTTTTTTTTTTTTAATATTTATATCACAGAATCACAGAATCACAGAATCACAGAATCACAGAATGGTTGGGGTTGGAAGGGACCTCTGGAGATGATCTAGTCCAACCACCCTGCTGAAGCAGGTTCACGTAGAGCAGGTTGCACAGGATCGCATGCAGGTGGCTTTTGAATATCTCCAGAGAAGACGACTCTACAACCTCTGTCCCAGTGCTCTGTCACCCTCAAAGTAAAGATTTTTTTTGTCATATTCAGATGGAACTTCCTGTATGTCATTTTGTGCCCATTGCCCCTTATCCTGTCGCTGGGCACCACTGAAAAGAGTCTGGCCCCATCCTCCTGACACCCAGACACCCGCCCTTAGGATATCTGTAAGCATTGATAAGATCCCCTCTCAGTCTCCTCTTCTTCAGGATGAACAGACCCAGCTATCTCTGCCTTTCCTCATCAGAGAGATGCTCCAGTTCCCTAAGCATCTTTGTAGGCCTCCGCTGGACTCTCTCCAGTAGTTCCTTGTCTTTCTTGAACTGGGGAGCCCAGAACTGGACACAGCACTCCAGATGTGGCCTCAACAGGGCAGAGTAGAGGGGGAGGAAAACCTCCCTCAACCTGCTGGCCACACTCTTCCTAATGCACCCAAGGATACCAATGGCTCTTGGCTGCAAGGGCACATTGCTGGCTCATGGTTAACTTATCGTCCACCAGGACTGCCAGGCCCTTCTCTGCAGAGCTGCTTTCCAGCAGGTAACCTGTACTGGTGCATGGGGTTATTCCTCCCTAGGTGCAGAACTCTACACTTGCCTTTGTTGAAACTTCATCTCCACCCAACTCTCCAGTCCAGGTCTTGCTGAATGGCAGCACAGCCTTCTGGTGTATCAGTTTTGTATCATCATTATATCATATACAAATAAATCTTATATATAATTTTTATCACTAAATTGGTTGCATGGCCTCAGCAAGTCAATGACCATCGGGCACCCAGGGAACCAGAACTTGTGTGTCTTGTGCATGTGTGTTGAACACCAACTTAAATTTTGAATGCTTGTGCAAGTCTGTTTCTTAGGACCAACCCCGGATTCCTTCAGGATTAGGTTTTCCTAGAAGGGTCAGTGTCTGAAGCAGTTCCTGCTGCAAGGGAAATGGGTTACTGGACGGGGAGGTCTTGCAGAACTCTTGGGCACCTGCTCTGTCCCAAAGAACTGGGCAAAGCCCAGTGGAGAGGATGGGGTAAGGACGGGGCGCAGCCTGAGAGGGACCCGGAGAACCACTGCATACGCTAAGCCAGGGAGGTGTTGCTGTCAGCGAGCCCTGGCTGTTGCTCTGCTCTGAAGAATGACGAATGACTGTAGAAATTCACCCTTTCCTTAGCTGACCCATTGCCTCTGCGTCCTGGCAGAAAGCAAGTGGCTGACCTGGGCTCCCTTCAGCCTCCCTCGGGCAGAAGAACCATGGACTAAGCTGTAATGGCAGAGTCCCCTGTCCCTCCCTGCATCTTCAGGTTACTCACTCTGTACAAGATATCTTTCAGTTGTCATAACTTTAAAACCATGGAAGGGCCAGACCTGGATCCTAACATGATTTGGGAAAGCGTTCTGGCATTTTAGAGTCATCAAAGAGTTGTTTCTGAATACAACACACCAGCTATAAAGGAAAAATATTTTTCTTTGCGTTTTACTGCAACATTTTCAGAATGTGCATCCTACTTAATGTGGAAAGTCGCTGAAGTCAGAGAGATAAAAGCTCCATGACCCATGAAAGAAAACAATATTTTTACTTTTCAGTATTGAGAAGTGCCTGATTTTTAAAAAATTAAATATTGATACTTTCCCCTGTGATTTTCATTAACTTTTAAAGCCGTAAGTTAATATATTAAATGCCATTGTAAAGGTCAGAGAATCTTATTATCTCTACATCAAACTCATAATGTTTTTTTTAAGATTATCATATCTCTTGGGAAGTCCTGATTTAAAGACTTCATAATTTAAATATTTTACTCAGTTGTTTAAATAGAGGTGGGCCAGAAACAGAACCTTAGCTCAAAACCTGCATGAATCTTGGCGACTTGCTGGTTCCAATTGGTGCTCCAGCTTTGTTGCTCAGAGGAACGTGAATTAAAGCTACAGGTCTGAGTGCTCCAGCTCCAAACACTGTGAATGGCCAGAGCTGCAACTACATTTTGTTCTTATTTTTGTTTAATAGGTAGTACCACATGGCATGCATGCTCTGTGTTTGCAATACCTTGTCTCTATATCTATAACCCCCCCAAGCCATAAATAAACACAATTGGTGAAATTCTCATGGATTGTTAACTTTGGAAAAGATGCACAAATACCTATTAAAAGGCAGAGTGAATCATCATGGAATTTCCATTCCACAGTAAAAGCGGTATTTCATTTTGGCCAGGGAAGAGTTCTCCATTTCACCCTTTCTGCTCTGGCTTTACTGTAGTTTATTGAAATGGCAAAATGAAACACTCTGATTTCGTTGAAATGCAACATTCATGTAATTTCACAGTTACCTTTGAGATGAAGTTGATAAATTCCTATAAAATTATTCAATTTTGTTTAGTCAGCATTTTCCAAAAGGAGCATTTCCAGTGGGAAATTTTTAACATTGAGAAGAAAGGCTTAAGTCAGTGTTCAGGATGGAGAGGAAGGTAATGGAGAAGTTAGTCTGTATCCTGTTACTAACCTATTTATATATGGTGACTTCTGTTACTGTGAAACTCCACTTAAACCCAAGGTGCTGCAGCATGACGTTGACAAGCATCTTTACCTTACAGAGGCAGTCAACAACAGCATTTGATGGGAAAATGAAATTACCCATATGATCCGATACCAGGCTGGGACAAGCTAAAGAGGGGAGAGGGTTTGTGGAGATACATCCTTGCAGGTACCAAGAAGCAGCGATGCTCTCGGCACCCTGGGCTGCCAGCCAAGGAGCGGGACAGCCAGCTGGGCAGCGGGGCAGGGTCTTTTCCAGGCTTTTGTTGCGTAGTTGTTTCCGGGTCCATCACACCATGCTGAGCAAGGCTTGTTTCGCTAATGCAGCTATACTGCTCTCTATGCTCCTGCTGACTTGTTCAGAGCCAGTTGAAGCATCCCGGCATGGGCCTGGCTGGTATTCGGTAGATGCGACCTGAGGCATCACTAAATGTGCACCCATGTTGTCTTATTTTTCAAAATATTACCACTTAAAATGTAGCCTGTAAAGATGTTGAAAAGTGAGCCGAAAAATGAAAAATAAATGCACTAAAGTGAAAACATATGGCAGGTGCAAGTTATATGCAAACTTTATAATGAGTTCTGAAAATATACTTGAAGAATGAGAACTACAAATGTTTCTAGTATGGATGGCACATATTAAGGATCACTCGTATGTGCTCCATGATATTTGCCAGGTCTAAAAGTATGGTTATGCTGGTGAACTTTCATTAATGACTCAATACCCTGAGTGTAATAACGGGCAAGAAGGTTGGTAGCATGAAGTCGTGCTCTAAATTGTGCTCAATGGTTTCAAATGAGGGATGGATGAACTGGCTGCAGTAACTAAAACACTGAGCCTGAATCTATGTAGGCGATTCAAAGCAGATATGAGCTCCAAAGATTCGGGGACAATCAATTATCACTATTTTTTGCTTTTAAATATGTCTTGCTTTCCACATCTCATCAGCTGATGGCTGTGTGTAGGACTGGAAGCAAAAGTGCCAAAATTCCATTTGTTTGTTGTTTCTGGCACAAATCAGATCAGGAATTGCTGCAAGATTTCCAACCTCGTTTACCAGACCAGAAAGGTTGGGACAAGTCTGCATAATTATAGGAATCCGACTTCGAACCCTTCCCCTTTTGCCCAGTGCCTTGCCTGACACACAGCAGCACAGGGCAAAAGCAATTAATGGACTCAATTTGGTTATAACATGTATTTCTGCTTTTTTTTTTTCTTCAGAGCTTTGTCATCCGTGGTGGCTTTAGGAGCTAATATCATCTGCAACAAAATCCCAGGCCTGGCCCCTCGGCAGCGAGCGATCTGCCAGAGCCGCCCTGATGCCATCATTGTGATTGGGGAAGGGGCACAAATGGGAATCAATGAGTGCCAGTACCAGTTTCGGTACGGGAGGTGGAACTGCTCCGCACTGGGAGAGAAAACAGTTTTTGGACAAGAGCTTCGAGTAGGTAAGGGTGTCTTTAATACAGTGCTGAAGTGATACATTGGGGCTGTTTTTCTTTTAGCTTTCTCACTGCGGTCCTGCAAATGTTTAATATCCCTCTGGTATTTGCCTACTGGAGTTGAACAGTGATGCCCCCAGAACTGTGGTCTGTATGTTTGCAGTCATTGAAAAGTAACTGGCAAGAGACAGGAGGTCTCTAGTGATCTCTAGATGAAGTCATTTGTATCTGCGCAACTTCATACCCAGCAGTAACTGAGATGCCTGCACAGGCATCCAAGGACACAGTCATTACACCCTGTGAAAAAATATTTCCAATTGTCGTGCTGTTAGAAGTTGCCGTGATAACCATGGCGCATATTATGACCAATCAAAAGGGAACTAAAATCAGCTCCAGAAAAACCTCTGCAGACTTCCCAAAAACTTAAGTAATGGGGGACTCCCAATTAACTGATGGAAGTACAGTGCATACGACACTGGACTTCCAATATACAGCAGTGATACATATCCATTTTAGTGTTGCTATCGTATGGTAAAGAAAATACTGCAAGTGATTGGAAGCAGGAAACCTATTCAAAGAAAATAATACAGGACCTTGGCCTGACAAATGGTTAGCTGGCAGAAGTTAAATTGATCACTTTACATTTACCCTATGTCTGATATTATTTCATAGGGGAGATTATGCAATTTTTTTCCAGCACAGAGATAATTATTTTCCTTATCACCCAGATGAATATCCTTAGCCTATTCCTGACCTTCCCTCTCTCCTCCAAGGGCTGCCCACTTACCATCCTCCATGCTGTCTGCTGCTCAGTGTTGGGATAACGTTTTGTGGTGTATGGCTCTCACAAGGGCCATTCAGCTTCTTAGTGGGCTTGTAGCCTGTTCTTCTTGTGTCTGATTCTTCTTTGGGTGACACCTTTTTCTTGAATTCAATGGTTTGGATGAGTCTTGTACCTCCAACACAACTGAATGTGGTCAGATATAAGATCTTGTCAAAACTGTGTGAAAAAAAGGCATAACATTTCATCCAATCTGTGCAAAGAGGAAACAATGTACATGGTGCTTTGGTTGTTGCTGGAGGTCAAAGCTTTGGGTTTTTTTCCCAGCATCTTTGTGAAACGGATGCCAAAAGCTGAGGTGTGCTTAAGTCAATGATGGAACTGAATATTTTTCAAAGAACATGCAAGTCTGAGAGTCTGGCTGAGGTCTGGGCTTTTTAAGGGCACAGTGACCCAGCTGTAAAGTGTTGTAATTGCATAAATCTGCTGACATCAGGGGAACTGACTGACACCCGCAGAGAATCTGTCATATTCTGTGAGCATTACTCGACATCAAATGACAGAAGTGGAGAGGGCTAAAACTAATAATAAAAAGACCCAGTAAACCAAACTAATGGCAAAAGAAAAGTCTGAACTTTTTGAACTTCAGGAAAAAGTTTGGTAGAACTTGTTTTTGATGCTGAAAAGCTGGTGGTGAGGAATTTGCTCATCAGTGTCTCTTCCCACATTTGTCCTAAGATATTTCTAATTCTGTTTAGATAATACTTCTTGCCAAAGTTTTGTTTCTTAAAAAGAGTGTAAGTGGAAGGCAATAAACATCCTCAAGACATCATATACAGGAAATACCCTAACATTTGACTTTTACCTTCAACTTTAAATGAACGAGAAAAACATCTAGTCACTTGTCTTGACTATTAGAAGCACAAGTCTGGTCCTCCTTGGTTGGTCTTAAGCTTGTTTGTCTTAAGTTGATGTCCAAAATGATGTTGCTGCCGGAAAATATACAGCTGCCAAGCATGCTACTGTTGTACTTCTTCATGTTATGTTGTCTTGATCTGCCAAAGCTTGCAGGCACTCTCTGATCCTTAGACAATTAAGTCCTCTCAACTTCTGTGAGATCACTTATGTCCTTGAAGAGGCACACTCTGGACGATCGTACCAGAGTCAGTGTTATCACTAAACTTGCTGGTGAAAAGGCTTTCACCACTTCTGCTTTCCTCTTCAAGCTAGGAATCTTGTGACACCTCATCAGCTCTGTCCTTGTACTCATGAGTATTAATCCTCTTCACTACTGAGAGACTCCTTTCATCCTCAGAAACCTTGCAAGTGAGCGCAGTCCCAATGCCTAAAGAGGATTACAAGTTGTGCCTGTGCTTTCATTTTGAACATTTCTGTACAAAATAAGAGCTACTGGGAACAAAAATTGTTTGGCATCAGGATGGACTAGCTATCAGGTTGGTCAGACTATACAAAGTTTGAAAAAAACAGGGTTTTCTTGAGCCACTGTTGAGGTCATATTTGCCAAAAAGTTCACCAGATTTTTGACCTCTTCACCGAACCTGGGTGGTTTCTTGCAACTCTGAAATGACTGATGTGGAATTTGGTGGGTTCTTTTATGGCTTAACCCAAACACAGAAGAAACTTGGCAGTTGCAGCTGAGTTCTGCTTTGACATTTGTTGGGTGTGAAACCACACAAACTGTAACGGATGGAGAAGGTTTACATGACCCCTGCCAGCTGAGCCAGATGAGTTCCATGCAGGTCTATAAAGGATCCCATAATCCACATGTCTTTATTTGTTTTATTACTGGAGTAGCACCCAGAGACGATGTGGTCAGTATCTAGGAAAAGAACAGGATTTAGGAAGTGGTGTTATTACACCAGTGACAGGAAAAAAGTAAAAAAAGGACAAAGCTAAAAAAAAAACCAAAACAAAACTTCAAAGGTACAAAATACTTGTAAGCATAAATATTCACATGTGTAACGAAACACATCCATGTCTGACACATACAGAAAAACTAAACCAGACATTTGATTCTGCCTGAACAGAGTGCAGAAAGGATTAAGACTAAAAAAGACTTAAGTACTTAAGTACTTCACCCCAAAGGAAAGCTCATCTAGCTTTTTCCCAGAATCACTTCAGGACATGAACAATCAAGGCAAATTATTCAGGTCATAGGGAGGAGAGGGCGAATAAGCCATGATAACATGATATTAATTGCTCCATCTGTACAGGAAAGAGAGGACCTACTCTTTAGCCACTGGGCCAAGGCTCTACCATGAGCACTGACAAGTGCAGATTTAGGGTTATTGTAATTCATATCCTGATGCAATACTCCCCCCCCCCAAATTCAAAGCAAGCCCCCAGACTCACCCAACATGAGGTTTCTCCAACAGCTGTGCATCTGTTGCCAACACCACCTCTTCGGTGCCATTGTGCTCTGACTATGCATGTCTTCCCGCCACAACCAAGCAGCAGCCAGAAGGCATGACACAGGAGCAAATGTCCACCCTCGTGACTTCTGGGGATCCTACTGTGCCAGGGAAATCACCAGTAAGTTAGCTAAGCTGGATTGGTGCTGAGCTATTTTTTCAAAGAGGTACCTCAGTGAATGAGGGCTGTACCACCTATATATAATACATGGGAGTCTGTATTAAAAACAATTGAAATAGTTCAGAGGACAGATTAACAACTGTAGAAGTTATGTTAGGCATGGGGCATTCATGTTGGTGTGAAAGATTTATAGCAGACAGAGATAAAAAGTGACGGAGAGATCCAAATTAGTGGCAGGAACAAAGGATGTGGCATGGGATGAATTAGCCAAGCATTGTGTATAGATTTTTTTGTATATTTATAGCTGGGAACTTTTTCATAGTCATGCCATCCCCAGAGAAAAGTCACTACTACACTCACTTTACTCATCCTGTCCCTGTACACGTATTTGTCACCTTCCTGCACTCATCTCTAGTTTTCATGCCAGCTTCTCACATAAAGTCATCTTTTGCACTCTCCACTCATTTCTCTTGCTGTAAGCCTCCAAAAAATTACCTCTTTAAAGACTACCTCTTTAACAAATGGATTAAAAAATGAATTGGTTAATGATATATCAATTCTTATTATTGATAACCATCGTTGAAAGATAATTGTCCTTCTAACTTTTTGAAGGCAAGGACCCTGATCTGGAAGAGTAAAGCCTCTGGTCCTATTAGGCTATTGATGCAAAAGAGCTCCAGCACTAGGGACTGGTCTCTATTCCCCCAAACGATGGCTGGAACAATCTATCATGTAGGTACCTCTAACAGTTACAGATCATTAATAACAGGTGGAAGCAAATAACTCCACCTAAAAAAGTAAGCAGTGCAGCCTCTGAAGTATGGAGTCAGAATCAATAACGGAAGTGAAACCTACTGTTATTCTTTGACGGTGGATTATTCTGGCTAATTATTTGTGCATTGGCCATTTCTGCTGGAATTCTCCAAATTGATGCGCTTATAAACAGAGTACCCTTACCGTGCTAAATCCAGGGCAAAAATGAGGCGTTTTGAAAAATATAGCTGTCAAGATATCAAAAGTGATCTGTAGATGTCTCCTTTGTGAGACTTATGATGTGGAAAATGATCATGATTTAGTAGCATTCATTTGGCCATGTCATTGATACAATGATTTGGCAAATCATTGAACTGGACACCCGACAGGGAAGAATTAACAAATAGGCAAAAAACAAGAGTATTCTGAAGTTTTTTAAAAAAATCTCTGACCTTTTGTATTGATCTGTAGTTTTCTGGCACGTTGAAAGGGCACATCTGAAGTGAGGTTAAAGCCCTGCTTGCTGTGGGAGGTTTAGGAGAAGAACAACATCTTAAGCAGCTTCCTGTCGCCTCGCATTTGCTCAACTTTTGATCCAGGCAGAAAGGGGGAGGAATGGGTGAGAAAGCTACAGTTCTAAAGACTAATAAAATCTGTGCATGGATTTTATTAACTCACAGGTGAAGAAGACTTTACAAGTTATTTTGAGAAACACAATCAGAAAATAAAGTTGAATGTCACGGTTATATACAAGCATGCACTCGTACATATGCACACATAAACCGCTAAGAAGACAGCATAATTTCAAACAGAAGACTAAGAAAGGGAGTGGAACATGTTCTGAAGGAAAGATACTCATAAAAAAAGTGATTCTTTCTATATTTGTACTAGAAACAGGTAACTAAGTCCACATTCGATCCCAGTGTTTTAGCTGCAGGCCTGAAAGAACATGGGAATTGGGCATGAAAGATGTGCAAGTGATGGCGTCACGGAGAAATGGTTGGCATCTTATCATACATGCTGAGGGGGTGTCAGTCAGTAAATTATTTTTGGTTCAGGCCAAATATAGGCTTAATTAAATTTGGATTCAGACTCACATATGAATCCAGTCATTTTTATTCTGGGCTACGATGGTGGTTTAACCGAGATGCCAAACGATAATAAAAACTTCCTACCAAAAATGGGAGGAGTAGAGAGGCTCATTATTCTCCAAAAATGGAAATTTGCGTCCAAGCAGATACATTAATCTAGCACAGTAGTGTCTAGTATGGTATGACTTGGCCAACTTGGAAAGCTTGACTTTCAGTACGAGCAGAAAACTTCCAATACATGAAGACAGACGTCATTCTTAGGAATGCTTTACAACCATACTTTTGCTTTAATGCTATCAGCAAATCAATAAAGGCAACCATAAATGAATCCAGATAGTTTGCCTAAAGTAAGTACATTTCTATCTCACTTTTTGCCTTCCTTTCCTCCTGCCATTTCTTTCACTGTTACTTTATGTTCTCATTTTCCATTTTTTAATTGATTTATGTTGTTAGNTACGGACTTGCGTTATATCCAATAAAAACAATATGGGGGAAAGAAAGGAATCACACAGCTGGAAACAATTTGGAGGGGGAAAATGAGTTGGAATTAGATTATTTTAAATATGATACAGAGCAGGGTACACACTTCACCGACGGAAAGGCAGTAATTATCTTTGTCATAACAATA
>VYZW01036798.1:14825-49576 GCA_013401315.1 Balaeniceps rex | reverse complement strand
AGAAAAGTAACTCTAACTCAGCTGAAACCAGGACAAGGGCGTAGGATAGTTACCAGCCACTCACTGATTTTGATCTGTCAAATGTCCCAGAGAGGTGCAAAAGCCCTTCTTCTGGGAACGCTCCTTCTCTGATCTTTTTCTGAATACTGTGAAGAACTGCAGCTCTTTGCTCTTTGTGCCATCTTTCTCCTGGTGACTCTCTCCCAAATGGACATTTCAGACATCAAATCTGTTTATCTTGCTCATGGTTTGTTGAAAACAGTGAGTGAATCTTTTTGGAGCATTTAACAAACACGAGCTGGAGGAAGGGGGACCCTTTGATTCATAAGCAGGGCATAGACCCATCCCCAGAGTAACTAGCATACTCATCTCTTGTTTTGTTATTTGCTTAGGGGTATTTCAACAGGCTGTGGGCCTAGGGTTTAGAAAACTAAGCGCTGAAAGTGGGGCACTGACATAAAATAGTAATTCCTAAATATTTAGAGAAGCATGTGTATAACCATTTGCAGAATTAGGGCCTAGAGTGTTTTGTTTGTTTCTAAACCCTACAAGTATGCAGTTGTTCGAATGTCTTATTTTGATGCCTAAATGTGATCTTTTAGGAGGCTGTCTTTTAGTTGCTACTTTAAAAATGGATCGTGTGTCTAGCTTTTTCTTACAACCTAAACCACTACCAAAACCCAATGACATTAAACATCAACTACTGTTAGCATCCAAAAACTACGGCTTAATTTCCCACTATGAATATTCAGAGTTGAGAGCCAATAACACTGTAATATGATAAACACCAAGGCTGGAGGCTGCCACATTCAGTTGCATAGGAACCGTTTATTATCAGCAAACATGGTTTTGACAACCACTTTGAGGCAACACTGCTCAATATCAAATAGCAACAGAATTAGCATGCGTTTTCATGTTAATTACTGTAGCGCACCGTGCTGTGTGATGGCCAGGGAACGCAACAGGGAGGTCTGGGCTTTGCCAGTCACTTGCAATGTAGAATTCAGCTAATGTGAGTTTATTAGCTCTGAGGAACAGCATTTAATGAGCTGCTAACCTCATGATAGGCCTGCTTTCCAAATGGTTAACAGGGCCTGCCAACTCATAAGTCATGTATGAGAGAGAAGGAGGACACAGCAATAGGTTTCTGGTATTCATTAAGCGGGCCCGCAGAAGTCACAAGTGGCAAAGTGGGGTGACCCTGTGGTAATCTCTTAGAAATGGAAATAAAATGCATATTCCACTGACTGGCTCTTGGGCAATTATGTTTACAACACTATTAACCAAAATTTATGGGAAGGAAATATAAACATGCTTTGGTTTTAAGCTCCTGTTTTTTTCATCAGTCTTTGAAAACTTTATGAAGGTGCTGTTCATTAATAGCACCATAAAAACATGGGTGTTTCCACGGGCAGATACTCTTCTGTGATATAGGGATAATTGTAAATTAATAAATCAAGTAGTCATGTTGTTACTGAATGTAATTGGAAAAGAAAAATCCTTGATGGTCTTCTCTTCCTCATTAGTATGGTGTAAATACATGCTTAATAGCATCACTGTAAAACATCGATTTCAAGAATACTTGGTACAACATTGAGGGTAAACTGCTCCTTTCTTAGTGCTGCTGTTATTTTGATTTATTCCTATAGTGTAGCTGCTAGTTTTGACTGGTGTACCTGCTTATCCACTCTCTTAATTGATTGTTGTATTGGTTTATTATTTTAATCAGGGCTCTGTGAAAAGGAGCCCGTTTCGTAGAGACAGACAGTCAAATCTTTTATCTCTAGTTTCTTTAGGCGACTGTCTTTAACAGTCTCTCTGATACTGCAACACTGATTGGCAAGAACAATTTACCACTAAGGCATAATAAGGGAAAATGTAATAAAATGTCACCAGGCACTGCTCATTTGCAGTTGTTTGGCTAAAAAATAGGTTTCATAAAACTTAGGTGAACTTGGAAATCACCTGAACACATTGCTTCCTAGATTTATGGTTCAATAAGCCTGCATATATGCTTATAGCCACTTCAGAGTACTATGACAATTCATCTCACCTGCAGTCAAAAATTGTGCAGAGGGTTGCAATCAGATGTGTCAGAGAGCATCTTCCAGGCAGCAGACACTGGCCTGAGGCTCCGGAGACGTGGCTGCTGTGTTGGGAACAGGCACCCCATTCCTGTAGGACCTTTGGCAAGTTGCATCTCTTTATTGTGCCTTATGTTGCCCACCCGTGTTCAGCCAGTAGAATAAACTTAGCCTGTAAGTTACTAAAAGCAAGTTTCCTGTGAGGTACCTAGGACACAGGGGGTACCAGCCTTGTGTGGGCCCTGACCACCCTTCTGTAGGGCAAGTATTTCATGACAATGGTATGTTTCCTTTATGGTACTCCTGAATTCATGTTGCCATGCTTATTCCTACAAACACCTTAAGTGGCACCCAGCTATAAGAGTTTTCCCAAAAATATGCAGCAGTATACAAAACCTTCCTCTGTTACCAAAGCAGTGTGACGAGAGGATACATACAGCCCTATCAGAGGGATTACAAATTCACAAATGGCTCAAATCTAGTTTAATCCAATGCTGTCCTACAGTCTGCCCAATATATTTTAGTGCTCGTATCTCAGAGTATGGACTTATCTTCAAAAGAAGGACAAAAGTAGCATCCCTACTCAAATACTCTGCTCAGATTACTGCTGTGGAAATTGTTTCCTGCATGTCACCAGCGCTATTGCTGAGCAATACACTCTGTCCCAGAATAGCACTGAAGTTGCAGAGAAGAAATGAAGTCTCTGGCTTGTGTTGCAGTTTCAGACACCTGTAGCACTGTCCTTACTGTTAGCAGAAAGGTGCCTTTCTCGCTTCTCTTCTGCTGTGAAAAGGCAGTTTCTCACTCCTGTCCACTTGTGAGCTCCTAGAGTGGGATGTGGCAGGAGGAAAGTAGTGGCAGTACTTTGATAGCGTTTCCAGGACGGGGAATGGGTAGCTGAGCCCCACAGCAATATTTCATTATCGTTACTGATAATAGAATTCACGTTCAAGAGGAGCTTACTTTTAAACTTGCTTTCAATAGGTATAAAGTGACTGCTTGCATGTTTCTGGCCTGGCACTGCACAGATACTAGGAACAGACGGAGGAGGCATTTTGTGGTCAGAGACGTGATTTTCGTCTGATACTGTCTTTAGACAGACACACTACTATAGTGTTCTGTATTTAGTGTAGTAAAGCTGTGTCTGGTTGCCCACAGCATTTGTGTGTTCAAAGGACTTTCTTGCTTTCAAGATTCCTTGCATCTATTACCTTAAACTTCCCCCCGCTTTACATAGTGTTCTTTATGTTCCTACAGTCTTTGGGACTGTAAGGTCCCACAGTTAGTGTCCTGGCATATATGTGAGCTCATTACGTTACAGGTTGCTGTGCTTACAGTTGCTTTTCTTTAGAGAAACTGGTTTGAGCTGGGTCAGGTTTTGTGTCAGGAACTCGGTCGCTTTCTAGCAAGTGTCGCCTACAAATGGCCAGAATCAAGTCTGAACCTCCTTCCATTAGGCCTGGGCTGGCCTGGTTGCACCAGTGCTGCCCTGCCTGCTGCCCTGCCTGCTGCCCTGCCTGCTGTGCTGGCTGCTGCCCTCTACCCTCTGCACACGCCTTGCCCTCTGTTTCTTTCTTTGTGGCAAGGCAGTTAGTTAGTCCTGAAGCAGAGTGACACGTCTGAGGTAAATCCAAACCAAAATGAAATTAATTGACTTTTTCCATTGACTTTGGATGAGACCTCTCATCATTAGTCTTTTATATATTTTAATTTCATAAATTGTTTTACATTTCCCATGACAAAAGAATGATTTAAAATGAAAATGAGGAATTTCCTTATACAACATCAGATCCTTTAGTGATTTGCTCTATGAAGATTGCACATTATTATAATGTGAATCAAATAAGATGAACATTTGCCCAAAAGGAAGGTTTCTGTATATGTGCCTACACACACACAGCCTAAAGCCATGGGTTTTGCTTTAAAGTTTTTGTCTTACTGATCATACTTAAATTAAAAAACTTATATATGTATTAAAAGCATATATATGCTTTACATGTAATATTTCCCCTTTTCTGTATATATTTTTTCTAAAAATCATAGGTATATGAAATGTGAAGGCTCTAATGCAAAATAAAGTCATGCTCAGAAAGGGTGTATACCTGATGTTTCCAAAGCTAGAGTGCCCTACAGCTAGCCAGTGTCCCCATCGCTTTTTGTTGAAAGTACTGCTGCTAGTTTTTTAATCATTTCTCTTGTGAGGAAGCTGCTTTCCTCTGTTTTCTGGGTGCTATGCAGGACCGGGGTGGGAGCTGATGGGTGGGATGCATCTGGAAATGTGTTTGGCACCCACGCTATGCCCCTGCCAGCCACCCATGTGCCATGAAGCTGCGCCTCCCTTAGCGTTAGGCAGTACTAAGCTTCTAAACCCCACAGTTCAAAAAGGACTTTCTAAAATCTGATCATAGGAAGGGAAGCATTTATTTAAGACTGTTCTTGGAAAGGTATTTTAAATAGTCCCTCAGTGTACAGTTCCATTATATTTAATGTGAAGAGCCAGAAGAGCAGAGAAGATGGAGTGTTGGCTTGCAGACGCAAGCTCAAGTTGCTCACACAACAAGCTGAAGGGAGTTGGGTTTAACTGTTTGGTCAAGCGGCATCATGTGAGTCTAACGGGAATTTCGAGAGCATGGGGCTGGGAGATGCTTCCTTTTGGTTTCCACCTTGTACGGGTGCACTTGTGTGTGTAACCGTACACAGTGTGCAGCCTGGCTGTAAATGTGATCTGAGTGCTTGACACTGAGCTCGGAAGTAAAATTTTTCAGGACAGTGACTAGTGTAACTTGGATAAGCTTTTAAATTACTGGAGACAGAGTTTCATAAGACTGTATGATCATTTAAATTTCAGTAGGAGGGGGGTTTATTTAACAGATGAAAACTTTTCCTAATTTCTTAAACACCTAATGAAAGACGCTACTTGTATACCTGTGTAAGACCATCCACAGAGACTGTGCTCTGTTTTGATTATATCACCTTAAATTCATACCTTTAAATGGTGCTAGCACAACATGCGTATACAAGCCCTTGGTCAGGATGCTGCCCTTGCTAAATACACTGTGGTGCAGCTCCACTAAGCATTGGTTTTTAAGACAGATAAAGCCTTTTGCTTATAAATAGGGATTACAAAACAAATGGTTGGTGTTAAAGCCACAGGTTAAATGAGCTGCAAAGTAAAATATCAGGTGAATGGAAGTTCCTGTGGGCTTCAAACACAAGGATGTTTTCCTGCTGTTCTTGAAGATTTATAAATACTTGAAGTGTGAGTGGTGGACCACCACAATCAGTGTTGCTACGGCATTGTAATAAGTTGGGGATTTGATTCTAGGACTCAGACACTGGGATAGTTATTTGGGTGCAGACTCAGGGTTAGGTGGGGTGAGGAACTCCTGAAGGAATCTCATGTGGAGATGTTCCTGATCCCTTCATTCCTTTATAGGATCTGCTAAATAATTGCCTTTTTGATCTAGGAATAGCAATTACAATTTGCTGCTGGTCAGGGAAAGGTTAAGCCTTCCTCCAGGGCTATTTTTAAATGTGGCAACAACTGTCTTCAGTGTTTGTAATCTGTCCAGAAATAGATGCCACTTAACAACAACGCTAAGCAAAGAGAAGGGCCTTTTTCAGGAATTCCCACTCTTCACAGGCATTTCATTTTTGAGATCACTTTCAGCCCAAGGACACTTGTGGCTGCTGGCTGTCAGGCTGGTAACCCTGGGCCCTGCCAGAGCCGGAGCCGTGGGCGAGAGCAGCACCTTCTGGAGTGCAGGCTGAACCACAGCGGCTCAGGGAAGGGATGGCGTGCGAAAACCTGCTCTTGCAAAAGCAAAGAGCTGAGCTGAGATCAGGAGAGGGGAGTTGCCCCAAGGCCGACTGGAGCAAAGCCAGCGTGGTTGTGCTACGTGGACACCCCTGCTACTGTGGAGCATGAGTCTTGCTCATTGTTTGTGCCTGCATCTTATTGCTTGTGACATGTTATGCCCAATCACTTATCAGGCAATTCTAGTGCAAACAGCAGTTTTGTACTTCATTGACAGGTCCTGTTAAATTCAAACCAGCCAAGCCAAACTCATTGTGTCAGGGAGAGGGGGAAATATCTCCACAACTGTAAGACTTCCCCAGCTTTCTCACCTGCTTCAAAGCAGTTCATTCTTTGGGGGTTTGATAACATTTGCAGAAAATGCGTCTGCCTTTGCTATTCCTCATCAGATGTATTGGGTTATTCTTTATATTGCATATCGAATGCTGCTACATTACATACAAATATCAAAAATAGTCTCTGGAAAATGCATAAGGTCAGCAAATGCCTAGTTCCCTTGGTCACTGCCTGTGATGGGAGATATATCTGCTCACTGCTTGTGGTAGCTGCGTACCACAGCAGGAAGAGCCAGACTTGTCTTCAGTATCTCTGTATCAGTATGCCAGTATGCCCAGGCAGTTGAGCTCTGGACCTCTAGTTTTAAGCAAGCCAGAGACCTATATATATGCATGTCAGGCTGGATTAGGTATGCTTTTGAGTCTGAAAGTGGCATCAGCTGCCTTTGTAAAACCACATAAGTACAGGAAGGTGCTTGAGTGTAAGACAGTGAAGTGGAACTGAAGGGCATGTTTGTACATCCAGCATGCAGGGAGCCTTGTAGGTTTTCAGGCTTGAAACTACAAAAAGCTAAGGTGCCCATGCATAGGTCCCCAGGTAGAATATGAACCTAAATATTAGAGGCGCTCTCTTGACTCATTGAATCCAATGTACATTTTGCCTTACTTGAGCAGGATTGAGCCCTTTAAGGTGTTATTTTCCTCTAGACATAGTGTTATGGTTTAACCTGGCAGGCAGCTAACCACCACACAGCCGTTCTCTCACTCTCCCCCTCCCCAGTGGGATGGGGGAGAGAATCAGGGAAAAAAAAGTCAAATTCGTGGATTGAGATAAAGACAGTTTAATAGAACAAAAAAGGAAGGGGAAAAAATAATAAAAACAAAATAAGTGATGCACAATGCAATTGCTCACCACCCGCTGACCGATACCCAGTCAGTTCCTGAGCAACGATCCCAGCCTCCCAGCCAACTCCCCCCAGTGTATATACTGAGCATGATGTCATATGGTATGGAATACCCCTTTGGCCAGTTTGGATCAGCTGTCTTGGCTGTGCCCCCTCCCAGCTTCTTGTGCACCTGGCAGAGCATGGGAAGCTGAAAAAGTGCTTGACTAGTGTAAGCACTACTTAGCAACAACTAAAACATCAGTGTGTTATCAGCATTATTCTCATACTAAATCCAAAACACAGCACTATGCCAGCTACTATGAAGAAAATTAACTCTATCCCAGCCGAAATCAGGAAACATAGGAAACTTGAAAATTTTTATTCTAAAACAGAATAGAAAACAACTCAGTGTATGCAAGACGTTGTCAGTTGCCAGAGACATTTCTGGCATACCGGTAAGAAGTAGTGCTTTTAGCAGGAATTGAAAATGTTTTTTTCTCTGCCAGGGAGATTATAGCTTGGCTGTGATTTCTGTGTCTGATAGTTCTGAGCTGTGAAGGGAACAGTTCATTCTCAGCCAGTTCTGATACATGAGAAACCTGGGATCTGGTTTTAGAATATCCCTGAAAGCTTAATTTGCAACACTAACGTAACACCACCTTGTGAGCAGTTTAGCAGATACAGCCGGACCTGAATTGCATGGATCATGGTACACGCTAGCTTTTAGCTGCACTGTTCTTTGCACAAAGGCAAAGAAGTCGCTTAGCAAAAACTGGTGACTTGCTTTTGGTTAACCAAACACATGTATATAATAGTAATTTAATAATGAGTTTGTGATAGCATGATTTTCCTTTATGTTGCCTGTCAGCATTCATTCCAGTGTTTCTTAAATCACTAGATACTTAATACAAGTGGAAAGACTGACTTTTAAATTAACTGGACTTCAGGACAAAGTTACGGAAAGGGCCAGAGACTGATAAGATGCTTATGAAACTTAATGCACTTCTGCATCAAGTCCCTGTTTAAGAAAAAGAAAATATACAACCCTGTCACTGTTCTGTTGAGGGCAGAGATTTAAACCCCTGCTCCACAGGTGTGTAATGAAGATGCAAGTGGCTGGCTGCATGTTGAAAAAGTACAGGAAAAGAGAAATGCAGAGGAAGTAGTTACAAACTCTAATCATGTTAGTAGAAAGCTATAAATTAGGTAATTATTTACTTTTCTTCCCTTTCCTGTTTTATAATTTAATAAAAAGAATAGTTTGGGGAGGGGGGAAGGTTGAGGAGAGGAAGGGAATGTTGCCGTGGCAAATGAGGGACCTGATTTTACCACCCTTCTTGTTGCTGTGAAGGGATATTTCCCCATGTAAGCCACGTGTCTGTGGCTAGGGACAATTTGGTAGAGCTAAGCTGAAGCTTGGGAGATGGTCCTCGCTCCATCCTTTTGCACATCTGGGGAAATGGGCAGGCAAACTGGTGGTTCTTCTGTGTTGCTTCCCTGCAGTTCCCCTCGTTGCTGTAGTTAAACACATAGTGAGGAAATGGGACGCACACAAAAGTTTATTGGGGTTTTCCTACCATGTGGATTAGTAGATTTAGCAGATTAGGCCTTGAGGGAGTTGTGTGAGTACAAAGTTGTGCTTGGTCACCATAACTTAAGCATTCTTATTTGCATTGGCTGGAGAAACTGCATCTAGATAACTTGGGGTGAATTGCTTTTGACAGCCATATGTAATTCAATTTCCATTTATAATGATGCATAGACACTTTGGAGGTGATCTATTATGCCTCTTCTGGGATAGATCAAGTGTTGATCCTTGGCTGAGGAAGACTTCCTTATTCCTGAGTGGTGCAGGCACCAGAAGGTATCTGATGAGTGTGCTAAGTATTGTTCCCGCTGGAAGTCACGATACATTGTTTACACAAAAAAAGTTTTAGCAAAATATGAAGATTGTTTGAGATGAAAAACTAGCACCTCAAAGCTTCCAGCTATTAAAGGGAGTTCAGTTCGACTTTATTCACTGGCTCAAGCCAAAGGACTAAAAAGAACAGGGGAAACTAAGTTGAGATGAAGAAATTACTTTTGTTAGGTCAATATGCTACACTATTCATTTTTAATTAGGCCATCACAGCAAGTCTCTGCCTGTCTTGCACTGATCATATATTCAAAGATCATCCAGAATATGCTAATGTAAGGCTTTTAGTATCCTTTTAGGGATACATTTAGCATATTAAAAGCATACTCTGAGCATTAGCAAGACATACTGTACTGGTGGTTCACAGTCAGCCAGACCTGGAGTTTACTTAGGCCATGCTATGCTCTGTGTCCTGTAAATTATTACTGTGTATATTTTTTAAATTGAAAGCAGGTCACTGTTTTCCTTACTAATTAAGGCTGGAAGCTTATTCCGCTGTGTCCATCTGCTTCAATGTGCTGCTCAATAAAATCTGTATTCTTAACTGATTTATTCAAAACACATAGATGCTTCTTACGTTCTTTGAGGTCTTTTCCATCAAGGCAATCATGACTAAGTAATCATAAATGGGTGAGTTTATCATTTAGCCACTGTTAGTCAGAATTTGGACTTTATAGAAATTCAGGCCAAAGGGAATCGCTGTGTCCACTGGTCTTTAGCTGCTGGGTGTGGAGCCTCTCCCAGTGATTAAGACCAACCATTCGGGATTGCAGCAGACTGGGGGATCCTCATTCGTTCCTCCTCCTTCACTGAAAGTAGGCAAAAGTTTTCCCTTCTCTCTGAATGAGTGGCATTCCCCTAGGACTTCCCTGGCTCCTCTGTGCTGCAGCAAAGACTCCTGTCCTCTTTCCATCCTGCTTCACTGCTGACCTAGAACAGGCCATCTTTGGATGAGCAATGGCTAACAGCAAACCTGTCTGAAACTGGGAGGAACCTTTGAAAGGATCTTCAGGGAGTGGAAATTACGATATGTAAACAGGAAATACTTCATATCAGAAACGGTAACAAATTTTGTACAGGTAGATCTCATTGCATTATATTAACATGTTTCCTATGCAAGTGCTCCTGGGGTACCTATTGTGGAGTTGGCTATGAGACCTGGTTTGAGGATAGTAGAGGTACGAGCTTTAGTTATTCACTGACTTCAAGTCCAAATTAGCAAATGGTCAATTTAGTTTTCCAGAGGAGTTAGGAAGTTAATGGGAAGAGGTGCAGAAAAAGATATTTCTCCTGTTAGAGAAGTAGCTGGCCACCCGTGCCACCTCGTTGTGGTGGTGGTTGTCTGACAACAGCAGACATGCGCTTCTGCTCCCAGCATCCCATTACTGTTGCTCTTCGTTTCTCTTGTACTACTGGACCCTAAGGAGCAGCTACCGCTTCCTGTCCTCTAGAATTGCTTCGGGCCTCTTTGAAGATGCGCATTTCTTTCCCTTTGTGCTTCTGAGACATTGTGCAAGCGACTGTGCTGCAGGGTTGTTCCGACACCTTTGCTTGCTCACACCTCTGAAGGAGTGTTTCAAGAGCCAACTCAGAACAGGACACTAAAAACTGCAGGCATTTTATAGAATTAAGTAATTTCAAAATTAACATAGCAATTTGCATAAATTACTATGTAATCACTTTAATATTTTTTCAGGCTCCCCAAGGCGATGTTTTAAGGCATGTTACATAGTAAAAGTGGGATGAAACAAATGAATGTTCGTGCACAGAGGGCAGGATTTTCTAAACCAATCAGTGTTGGTGGTATACTGGCAGGATTTTGCTTCACTGAAGTCATTGGTGAAAATCTCACTAGATCCCTGCTGAAAACCCTACCCATATAGCATGGGGATGTATGGGTGCTGGCCCCAGCGAGTCCTGCAAGTTATGAGCACAGTCTAGCAAAGAGTTTCCCTCTAGGAGTAGGCTCATAGACTTCTATGTAATTATTTGCATATTTTATTTCAAATGCTCAGGCTCTTAGAGGACTAAGCCCCATTTGACCACACAGTTTCCAAAGGTCATCTCATTATGAAACCTGAAAAGGGTATGTGATTATGTAGTTACATCTCCTGCACGAAACATCACAGAAAATGTCCATTGATTTGTATGTGCTGGCAATAGCCTTTTGAAGGTAGACTTCCACGAAGGAGCTTTGCCTCAGCTCTGGCCTGATTGCTGGGCTGATTGGTAACTTTTCCCATCCAGAGCACATGCAGTATTTCTTACCTGAGTTCCTGTAGCATTACTTGTCATGTCCAGGATATTTGTCTGCTAGAATGAAGGGCCTTTTCCTATCCAGTGTCTGTTCCTTGAGTTGGTATGTGCGGATTGTGATAAGGTCAGCACTTAGCTCTATTTCAGAAAAGAAAATAGATGGAGATTCAGAGGCCTTTCACTATAAATCATGATTTCGAATCATTATGGCTCATTTCTGAACCTTATTCAGTTCATCTTTATTCCGATTTTGTCACCAGAACTGGGCACAATGCTCCAAGGTCCTACTGGTGTCAAACACATCAGTATTTTGGCCGAAGCCCTGACTGGAGGGCCTGTGTTGGGCTCCTGCATTGAGAGCCCGGCTTCCTGCAGCCCCTTCTATGCCCAGAGCCCTGCTTCTTCATGCTTTGTCAGCTTTGGCATTGTTAAAGGTGTTCATTGAACCGTCTTACAGGTTTTAATGTGTGGTACGCTGTTGCTTGTCCAAGTAGGGTTCAGCACTTTGCAGCCCTGTAGTTAATGTTGTCTTCTGGTTAGGCAAAAGTTTAATGTAATTTTGGCAGAAGGGCGAAGAGAATTACTTGCTGGTGTCTCTTTGCTCTTGGTTAGTGGCATGTTTGTCTGCCATCTTGTTTAAATTGTTTTTTCTTTTTGGTGTGACTCAAGAAATGCATCTTGAGCACTGTAAAAAAGTTCCTGTATGCAAATTTGTTTTGGAACTGATTTTGCTGTGCATCACAGGAGTTACTGAAGCTGATCAAAGTCATACTAAGTGTTAGAGAAGATTACAACAATTATTTCTTTATTTCATGTGTCAGTCTCTTACTGTTCTTTGTTCTAGCTGTCTCTTTTTAAATCTGTACATTTTCAAAATCGTTTCACCATTCTGTCACTAAAGATTCAGCTTTTTTAGTGAACCATCAAAGAAACAGTTATTGACTTTCTTTCTGTCTTGGCAGAAGAAGTGCTTACCTTTCAGCTTCTTCTCTGTGTAACAAATCTACTTCATTTTTCCTTTTCCAGGCTTAAAAAGAGTATGGGTTGGTAGGGCCTACTGTGCAGTAAATTAATTCCAGGCTAAAACTGAGAACACTTTCAAAAGGAAAGAAATTTTAAGAGTGAGATACACACATCTGTGTATGCACTTTTCCTTTCTTTTTCTTTTTTTTTTTTTTAAATAGAATTAAGGCAGTCATGAATAGGTCTCAAGATTACATGTTTATTTCTGTTGTAGTTTCAATAGAACTTTCTGTAAAACAAACTTCATATACACCCAGGTATGCACGCGCACACACATGCACGTCATGTACTTTTATGTATACTTACAAAAACCTCCTACTTTAAGTTTAAAAGTAATCAGTGTAAAAGTGTGAAATGAATTTCCCTTGCTTATTTTCTCACAAAAGGAATTGGCACTGGAATCATTATGGGCCAAATTTTGATGATCTTGTTTATACTGATGATATTTTGCATTGTGAGGATTTAATGGATCTTAAGGAAAACAAAGTGCTAGCTTGTTTTCTTTAGTGATTAGCAGATCTGATTTGAAATCATTGTTATCTGAATTAATTTTTAAACACAGGTAGTGCGTAGTTTATTTTTGGACAAAGGCCCATACAATTTTGGGTATTCCAAAGTAGACGGAGCTCAAAAAAATAAAACATGAAAATATCCATAGGAGAACCATAGAAATAATATGTTAGGTAAGTACTTTTGTATGAAATAAGTTTTTGTACACAACTGGAGAAGAGAGCAGTCTGGGGAGGAAACTCTGGAAAATCATCTGCAGATAAAGAAATGGGAGAGGGTTGAAGCATTTCTGTACATGCTTGATTGGATTCATGTGCGCAACTCCGTTTCATAAATAGTGTTCCTATATGCCGTAGTCCAAAGCTTGCAGGAGGAGCATGTATCTCCTGCAGATTCAACACTGTGTGTAGCACTGCCACTATGTACATATATTTTTAAGGAAACATTAAGTACCTTTCTTCTTTGTGCTGCTTCATCCCCTTGCTCTAGTTCTTTGTGTAGCTCATGCTCATTAATTGGTTAGTTGCCATGTCATTTCTGTAGCAGACCGCAAAAATGCTATTTGCTTCTTTTCTTGTTTGGGTTACTTTTAAATCTCAGATACTAGCTATTGGCAAAATTTACATTTTAACCTCAGAAGGAATAGGATTTAGCTAATTGAGCAATCTCATCTTTTTCTTCATCCCTGAAAGAGTTACCACTTTGGGCAGCGTTGAATTCGCTGTGAGGTTTGCATATTGGTGAGGTGGCTCCACTGTCGGTGATTTGTCCAGGGGAAGTTTTGCTGAAATTCTCCCAGCAACCCTCCATTAGCATCTACAGGCACTTTCTGTCTTCTTCCAAGTAAAATAGAGGAAGTGGGGGAAAGTCAGAGAAGTAATTAAAATGACAAGACATAGGAAGCAATACACCTCCTCATCATCAAAGCTACAGTTTATACAATTCTTTAATTTAAAGCTGGCGCTTGCGAAGGTATAACACCAAGGTAATTAAACTTGTTTTGTAGTTTGGTCACTTTGCCTGTTATCTTGCTGATTTGGGTGGTATTTTATTAATGATCTCTCAAGGGAAAACTACTGTAGCTGGGAAATTAATGAAATATTAATAACAACCAAAGTGATGCATCTGATTCTACTTCGGAAAAGCCTGACATGAATGTGCTCTGCACTTACTGTGCTCTGTGAGTAGAAAAGTCAGTGCAGAGCATGTATGCTCCGCACTGCCTTGAGCATGCCGAGTGCGATGTCCCTGGGGGGTCTCTTCTGGGTTAGCAAGTCAGAATCCACTGGTAAAAGCAGAGTCAGGTGTGGGCAGTGGAGCAAGATCTACAAACCTGCTGAGCTGAAAATGGACCTAAAAGAGCACATCAGGCAAGATTAAACCTAAGTGACCAAAATCTCTGTGGAGGTCTGGAGGAAAAGAAAAAAGGGACAGAGCTGTAAACATGATTCAAACAGGTGGAACTGCCAGAGAAGCCCATCTTGGTCCTGAGAGGACAGAAGTACCCAAGTTCAGCAGATTCCCCTTCAAGCACCTTCCCTGATTTTTTAAAAAATCCATCCCGTAGTGCTGTGCAGGTGAACAGTTGCTGTTCCGCAACTGTGCCAAATCCCCCTCTCCTTGGTGTGTTTATCATGGTACATCTTTGACTTCGGCCGCTTCAGATAAGTTGAGGAAAAAGCCGTGTCTTGGTCGTGTTTTCCATTGGTAACATTAGTTCATTTGCCCTGGTCATGATAAATACATGTTACAAAACTGCTACTTTACTGGAGACTGGAGTAGGCTTGAGACAGACGTGTAATATAGTAACAGTTAAAATAGCCCAAACAAGGTTTGTGAAACCTGTTAAAATTTTTGCTATGCCTCTGGCAAAACAGGAGGTTTTCGGAGTCATTCAACCTTATTAGCTCTGCGAGTGCTTACTTACCTCCATATACATAAAACACGAGCTGTTTAAAAATAACAGCATTCAGAGGATGGCCCAGATTTTTGTAGAATAACAAGTAATTTTCAATTCCTCTGAACCCTTCTCCTTTTTCCCTGAGTGTGCAACATTTTCTTAGTTTATAAGCTTTTTGATCATTTAGGAAATTAACATTGCAGCAGCTTCTGAAGGGATGTGTTCATCAAGGAAACCAATTCAGATAACAAAAAGGCACAATTGTTAGTTGTCTATCGTTACGGGGAAAAAAGACCCTGCAAGCTGATTAGAGTCCTCTGTAGCTGGTGGCTCTCAGATATCACCTTCTGCCCTCTTCTTCCCACCCTCGCCTTCCCAGCAGCTCTGTGAGCAACACCATCGTGAAGATGCTTCCTTACTGTATGGTGCTACGTGACAGGAAACGTGACATCAGGCATTACAGAGCCATCTTGAGCTCCCTCATGGAAGAACTGTGCTTCCAGCCAGCCAGACACCTGTAGATGACAGTCTGCGGAAAGGAGAGGGAATGAATGTACATGTTCTGGAGAGTTTTCCCATGCTGAATAGTATCGATAGATAGATAGATAAGAAAGTGAAAGCAGTCATGCAGCCTAATAGGTTTTCTTGGGAGATCTGGGCTCAGACCTTACTTCTGACTTGGGTAAGTTATCTCTACTGTCTTTACCTTGTTTCCCCATCTGTAAAGTAAAATGGTGGTACTCCTCTTTGGATTTTCCTTTTCTTGTGCCCACAGAAGTTTGGGGACAAAGGCTGTCCCTTCCTAAGGGTTCTTACAGTGGCTGAAGCCTTGGATTGCCGTGTAATCAGAAATAGCCCCAAGGTTGAGTTGTTGGATTTGTCCCGATTTTGAATATGAAGTCCCAAGATGAAAGGCATTTTAGCAAGGGATGTGTTTTTGTAGGTACTTATGCGCACACACCCGTTAACATAGTAAGTGAAGCTGCTGAAAAATAAGCCATTGCCAATACTGCCTCTCAATGTATCTTACACGCAAGTGCACCCAGTATCATCGCTAGTCAATACTAGCGATGTGGAAATGTTCTTTCAAAATAGGCATTCATAATTAAACCGAGATCAAATACCCAGCCTTTACTCTAGTGCTAATGATGTGGAATATCTTCCTTTTCTTGTATTATTTTTTCATGTTTGTGTGTGTGTGCATGTGTATTTTTGCAGCAAGCTGGAAATGATATTTTTAGTCAAGAGGACTAATTAATAATTCATTCATGAATAATGATGAAAGTAGCTGATTAAAATGTATGTCTAGCTTCAAAAGGAATAATCTTTAGAAGTTATAAGTGTTTATAAAGTCCATCTCACCCCGTCTTCTCTTCCCAGCCGCTGTTACAACAGCTGTTGTTATTCCCATTCACAGGTATCAGGTAATAATTATATTAGGGAATATGATTGAGAAAAGCCTAGTTTTCTGAGGAGGTGGGCAGCTCCCGTTGACTTAGCATGGTTGGTGCTCAGCTACCCTGGGCATGGGAGCAAGCTGGACTGCATCTCCTGATGGCAATGCAAGGTAGAGCTTCAAAGATGGAGCGCCGCAGCTCAAGTGATGGTGTGGTGTGTGTGTAGCACAGAAATCAGAAATGCACATGGGCATTACATGGGGTTGCAGTCAGAGCTCCCACAACAAAAGGGCTTACCTGAAGATTTCCTAAAGATGACCTCTTTTTGCAAGAGTCGTCCTGCCAGCATTTTCAGCTATTCCTGACAGCACACAGGATGTCCTAGGGTGGGGAGCGTTAAAGTGCAATGGTAGTGGCATGTCAGCATTGTGATTTCTCAGGGGCAGTAGCTCCTCTCTTTAGTGCCCTGTGACCATCAAAGTATCGTATTGAATGTCCTTGACCAGCAAGCGAGCCTGCAAATGACCCACTGCAGTTACAAGAGGTGGAGATGTGAGGGAAGTCAGCTGCAAACCTTCCTTTAGCCTTGTATCTCTTGGTTTAGTGGGACTGTGTTGGATTGTGTCCTACCTACGAGTTCCTCAGTGTCTGTTTTTCTCTCCTTTAATCTTTCTTTGGAAGAAAAAAAACCCTGAAAACACAACACAAGGAGCAAAACTGAAGAGAAGAGGGATCAAAGTCTTTTCGTGAACATAGTGTGTGTAAAACCACCTGCAGGGGCAGATTTGTCATGGTACATTTTTGCAAAAATCATTAGCTTGTCATGGCAAAATGGAAAAAGTAACAAAACAGCAGTAAAAATAAGTTAAATTCTGAGCCTGGAGGATCAGCTTGTCTAAAATAAATGACACTTCTTTAGGGGTCAGCTCTTACTTTCTCCAATCCTGTGTGACCATCACCCTTTTCCTTTTAGCTTAGCCCTTTCCCAAGCCTCAACATTTCTGCAGTATTTTGTATCTGACATGTTGAAGAACGCTCATTATTACCCTTTTCCCTCTGGATGATCTTTTTTTTCATCCTGGTTATGTAGTGGTGGCAGTACATAAAATTATAGCTAATTCCACTGGCCTAGTCCTTTCTGCTACTCTTAGGTTGTATCCTCAGCTCGAAAGTACTTGAAAAAGTTCTGACAAGTTTTTAGGGAAAAAAGCGTTTGCTTGTTAGATTGGTGAGGCCTCTCCTGTTGTATCATGTCTTCTTGAACGAAGTCCTTATTTTTTGTTAGTGCAGATATGCTTATTACTCCTTGTGAAACAAAGGCACATTACATGCACAGTTGGCAATGTTCAACTCCTAATAACTCATCTGTGTTTGCGTTCTGAACTAAATGACCTGAAAAATTGTAGGTTAAAGTGGAAGGGAGGGAGTAGAAGGGTAGACACATTAGAAAGAAGAGAGGTTCAGGAATGCTTTTAGAACTGAGAAGTCTTAATTTTCCAGCCCATCTAAAACTGGAAAGCCATTGAAAGTGTAGGACTAGAAGTTCATCTGGTGTAAATAGACATGGTTCACTGATTATAAGGGAGCTATGCAAATTTATATCTGCTGAGGATGCAGCCCACAATTTAAAAAAAGGCATTTAGAGACCAAAGGGAGAGTAAGAGAGCTGTTTATTTCTCAGTAGCTGTGTCAGGTTCACCCCAGGTCAGCAATGAGCAGAAGGTCAGTGCTCTATGCTGGTGCTTGCATATTTACCACACCATTCAGCCAGACATCCCCATTAGCATTCACTCCTGCAGGAAGCCAGCTGCCTCCGTTACTCCGTTACTCCGTTTCCAGGCTGACAGGTAGCCAACTGCTGCCCCAAACAACACCTTTTTGGTAATCTCGGTTGGAAGAACCAGAGGAGTTACCCCTCAGGGTGCTGCCTGTAGGACAGAGGTGGTGACATCGGTGCCACCTGCTCTGCGCTCTTTCCTGCTCCTCGACTGACGTCTCACAAGCGCTGTCCTGGCTGGGACTCGTTCCTTCCTGCAGGTCATTAAAAAACATACGGAAGAAGTGGCATTGAATAGTACTGCAGGCATTTAGCTGGAGTAGCATTACCTTAGCTAGTTCCATTGCAAGTTAGAGTTGCTCTTTTTTATGATTTAGCACTTTTTTGTTTAACTTAAAAATTTCTGTTGGTGAGAGAGCAGCAAGCAGGTAGTGTGATATAATGGCAGAGTTGGTAACAAACTCAGGAACCCACAGACATTTACACGCACAAAATCTATCAGCCCCCTTTAAAAACAAATATGTTTTTCTGTTTTTTTTTCTAATTTATGCCCCAGGGGTGAAGCTCCAGCATGTACTCTTGCAAGTGTCAGTTCCACATCCCTTGAAATTCTATTGCAAAACTCCCCTTTGCTGCTGAAGGATTAAATGTTACCTCTGTGTTTCTGTATTTAGATCCTATGGTGCAGTGACATCTTTCCTGTGCATTGCGCTCTGTGTGTGATGTGACAGGATGGACGGTATGTGAAAATGTATTGTGGTTTTAATGTATTGGGGCCCCGAAGTGTATTAAAAAAGCTTTTGGAAGATCTCAGGAAAAATAGAAATTTGTACACTGGGCTTTGGGGTTGTGTTAGTTGATGTAAAGCATTTTTCTTTGAAAAAGCGGCCTTTTGCTTGTGATTCCGCCACACAGTAGCGGCTGTCCTGATAATGCAGAGGCAAGGTGAGCTCTCTTTGTCTTCAGGCTGAGGAGACTGCAGAGACCTGAGCTCACAGGGGCCAAAAAGCTGATTTAGAACATGGGTGGTGGTGGCAGTGGTGGTATACACATGCATGTACGTATTTTAAAATGCTAAGACATTACCATGGAAGATGCCCTTTAGCACTGAGGGTGGGAATAAATTTGGCTATTTTGATTGAGGACCATGAAATTCTGAAGCAGACCCTTAACTGATGAAAACAGCACTTTACTAAAAGCAGCGGGCTAATGTTTGACATCCATGTTAGCTGTTGTTTTTCTGTTCCTAGCTTGATCATTTCTATTCTCTTATTTCAGTTATCAGGCCTGGCTTCAATCTTCAGCAACCTCCTGCCCATCTCGTGCTCTTTAAGCTAGCTAACCTTAGTCCTCTGCCAATTTTTCAGTAAAGATAGTACTTCTTCAGTTTCCAACTCAGCTCTGTTTTGGCTTTAGCACCTCCTGCCCTGTCAGTTAGGTACATGGACTTTTATTTTCATCTCTTCTTGGTCTCACTAATGAAACAGTCTTGGTTGCTGTAATAGTCCAGTGGTCAGATGTGGTTTTGATACCTGTCAGTCCAACAGCTTTCTTAGTTAAAACCGTAATCTGCAATATATTGCAGTTTCTCTTACTGTGAGAAATAAAGCATTTGGGGGCGTACCAAAAGAAAACATGCCCTTGTGGTTTAGAGTGTTTAAAGCAAAACTGAAGCGTGCTTTGTATCAAATTAGCTTTTGCGTTTCTCCTTCAATCACACTGCCAGATTTTTCTTTTATTACATTGAGTCAGTTTTCCCTCCCTTCTCAACTTCTCCACCCTTTTTATTTTCACAGCTTTGCTTCTGTACAAGCTTCTATTCAAGCTCAAACTTCCCTTCTATTCAGTGGTGATCCTTAGGTGGCCATAATCTGGAAAATGTTTCTATTGCTTGGCATTCTTTTAATTATTAATATTTCAGTTGTTAATATTCAATAGTAACTCATTATGCAAAGTTTATATCATCCTGAAGAACCACAGCTTTAGCAGGGTCCAAAGCACTAGAGGTTTCTTCTGAGAAAATAAAAATTTATGATATTTACTGTCAACAAACTTGTAAGATAAAATTGTATCAGCAAGGGGGCAGAAAAGCAGAAAATTGCAGACTAAAATGTGTGAAGAGCTTACAGAATAGAAGTGTTAGTTAATTATTTATCTCAGATGGGTAGGACGGTGTAAAATCCACAGATAACAGTAATTGGGGTGACTCATTCTGCGTTTGCTTTGTTAATACTTAAAAGAATAATATTTTTTTTAATCGAAAATTGGACACAAATAAACTGGTTCCATTAGTTTCATTTAAGAGATAGAAAACAAAGAGTGATAAGCTCAGCTGTTTCTTCCAAGGAGAATGCCCGTTTAATTCCTCTGCTTGAGATTTAATGGGCGTGATTCAGGTCTCACTCGGACCGCCTGTAAATCAGAACGTTCCCTGGCCACCTTGGTAGATGTAAAGCAGGAGGTGAGACCTTGCCTGGTCGCTGTAAAGCAATCAGCAACCTGCCAAAATGATCAGGAGGTAATTTGGGTAATTGAGGAAAAAAGCGTGATATTCGTCAAGTCACAGAGACGCTGGTAAAAGACAGTTTTGTCCACTGCAATAAATCCACCAGCCCTAGATTCTTATTATCTACAAAGGCTGCTTTTGACAAGATTGTGACGTAGAGCAACAATCGGTCTGTGGCTCCACATTTGCTGCAATGGGGATCCAAATTGTTTTTTGACAAATCCTTAGGAAGGCTGCCAGAAGCCTTCTGGCACACACTAACAACCGGTTTATGGTTCTGCACAAATATACAAACTCCTGACAGAGGTTAAATGTACTGCATTAGCAATTGTATTCTATTTTATCGTATGACAGGAAGAGAGATGTTGTGATGAATTAGTAATTTGCTTGAGAGTAGTTTGAAAATATTGCAAACTTGACAGATG
Organism: Balaeniceps rex; assembly: GCA_013401315.1. NCBI lineage: Eukaryota > Metazoa > Chordata > Aves > Pelecaniformes > Balaenicipitidae > Balaeniceps > Balaeniceps rex. The sequence goes on along the minus strand of VYZW01036798.1, from coordinate 28,804 downwards.
GCAAAAAGATAGCTTAGCAATGTTACATTATTTCTATTGTGTTTTAATTTTTAACACCTTTGCTCATAACATATTAAAAACAAAAGCAATAGACCAATACTTGGCATGGCTTTTTGTTGCAGATTTGTCAAATACACAGTTTCTCACCTGGGGAATCCTTACCTTCATTTCCATACTAGAAATCACAATATTGTCTTTCCAGAACAAACTGTGAATGCAAGCAGGGCATCTCAACTCCACTGATTTCAAAGTGCCAGAAGAACCCAACTACTGCTTGGTTTCTTTATACTCCACATAGTGGCTGAAATGAAAAGGTAGAAGGTGGCACATGAAGCCAGTTTGTCTCATAGCCCATGTTCAGAAAAGGCTTTCCCTTTGTGATGTGGAAGGCTTTGAAGGTGTGCTAGTGGAACAGGGAGTCACATAACCATGTGTTTTCATGCAGGATCCAACCACAGAAGAGTACCAAGTATGCAAGTCTCATTGCAAACAGCCTTAAGGTAAAGAAGGAAGGAATGGCGAGATATCAAACTGGCCCCGGTGCAACCAGGGACAGAAGTGAGGCTGGGGTACTGTTCTCAGCAGTCCGTGGGCTGGCCAGGAGTCCTGGTACAAGTAAGAGCCATTTCAGAGTGACTTAGTCCCTTCGATGAGTGGTAGCTGACTCACTCTTGGTCTCTTCTGCCCACTTCAGACAGCTTCGTGCCCAAACTGAGGAGGAGAAGGAGGGCCAGATGGTGCTGAACTATATATCCCAGTGCTGTTTCGTTCAAGGCTTTCTCACTTTCTGGGACTCCTCACCTAGCTCTACAGTGCAGCTTTGAACATCACAGGCAGAAAAGGGACCTGAGAGAGGGTGGTCCAGCCCCCACAACCACCAGGGAGCCATCTTTGAACTCTCTTCATTCACGGGTGTGGAGCTGGACAGGACTCCTGGCAGTTTCCCATTCTTAAAGCTAACAATTTCTATAAGCTATGTCACCATGCCTATCATGTTGGATTTTGAGATCTGTCATTCATCTTTTCCTTGTTCTTTGCACTTAGTCTTGGTTTTGCCAAAGTAAGCATTTTCTTTTTTCCCATCCGTGGCAGTTTTTGCTCTCTTTGCCTCCCTTTTTTATTTCTTTCCTCTTTCCATCATATGAGGCAATGCTAGTAGTCCTTTTCATGTAAAAAATAAATCCAAAAAAGGAAAAGAAAGCATGTTTTGGTACTTTGTGTTAGGCAAACATATTCTTCAGGACAAGCATATTTTATCATTTAAGGAAGAGAATAACTTTCTTTTACACTGCGACTTGCAAGCTGCTGTGGGATGATGGAACAAGCAGTTTTCAGTTATGGTAAAATCATCCATGTGGAAAAACAGACTGTTAAATGTTCCAGACAAGATAGCTTTTCAAACCCCTGACCTGGAGACTAGTAAATAACCAGTAATTCTGTGACCACCGGTTGTTAGGCTGAAGAAAAAAAAAAATACATCAACCTGTTGCCTTAAAGGGACATTGTGTCACGGAGGTGTTGCAGTTCCCCATGCCAGGGCCTGTCAGTGCCCAGAGACTGATTAAGATTTTCTGTACAATTTGAACTGCAGCTGCTTACCAAGGGACCGAAATAAATAAAAGCCCCATTACTGGCAGGAATTTCTGAAAGGGCTAAGCTGGTATCTCGGAAGCATTGTGGCACAGAGGAGCTGCTGCACCCCCTGAAGCTGTGGCCCCTCAGGCTCGGACCACATCAGTGCCCGAGTACAGTGAGCTGAAGCATGGTCAGCGCACAGGGATCTGCTAGGAAATGCCAGGCGCTGCAGGGCACTGGGCGAGGATCGCCTGCAATTGCACCAGTAAGACAGGACAGCCTCTGTTCTGTCTCCATCCTGGTTGCCCAAGCTGTCGAGCAAAGGTGGCTTAGCTGAGCTTTGTGGCAAGTGGTGGAGAGCCAGTGTTGTGGTTTCTGTGCCCCATCATCCTTTTCAAGTGCTTGTTGGTGGAAGGGGAGGAAGATTTAGGGGCCTGGAGGGAAAGGAGCTGTGAACTTGGTGTTGTCTTGACAGTCAGAAAACCCCTGTGAGCTGTGGTGGGAAAAAGGAGGGGGTCTGCTCTAGGGTGTATTTGATGGGCTCCGGGGAAAAGGGAGATTTCTTAGCATTTGTGTTTCTTCCTTCTTTTTTGTTGTTTTGTGTATGCCTTATCTTCTGAGAGGCTGTGGTGGTAAGTACGTCTGTTTGTGATGGGAGGTGATGCTTCGAAGGTGTTTTAGGTAATGGGGGGAGGTGTTATATGGTTTGCAGAGGAGAATGGCCCTGTCTCATTTCCTGCCTGGTGTTTCAGTGAAGGAGTGCTAGAGAATTAATCAGACTTGACTCCTTAGGAGGAGATCCACTTACACTGCTAACTGCAGGGTGGCTGACATTATGTCTTCAGACTTTTACGGGTCAGTATGAGTTTGCTTTGCTCATGCCTACAGCTGAGTCTGAGCTGTCTCTCTTTAGTAACACCGTGCTGAGTTGTGCGTCAGAATATATTAGCCCAAGTCTAGCACTGTGCTAAAGCAGCTATATAGCTTTTAGGGGACTCAGAGCATGGACAAAGCTTGCTCTCTGTATCAGAGGACTACCTTACTCAGAAAGGTACCTAAACTAGCTCAAAATGAACCAGCTTAACTACCAAGCACAGCCTAGATGTTGCAACATAGTAAATTACCCCATTTGAAATGCTTGTGTGTGTGACAGCTTGCCAGCTCGCGGCGTCCATGAGCTAGTCCCTCCACCGCCAGCCTTGGGGAGAAGCGGGCGTTTCCGTGTTATGTTCCAAGGACCACATAATCGTTTCTGATGCTATGCGACGGAGAAAAAGCATTTGGTCTGTACTACACTGCTCTGCAGATATATGAGACAGGCATTTGGGGGTGATTTCAGTTATGTTTTGAGAGGCTCTGAGAGGCTCAGTGGGACGCAGGATAAGGCCTTGCGTTGTGCATCCAGAGACTGTGGCTCTGGCTGTGGTGTTGCCACTGCTGCTCTGTCCCATTGTGTGATGCCCTTTTGCGCCTCCATGCCTTTGCTTCACTTGCCTCATCCATCCTCTGTACAAGCTGCTCAGGGCAGAGACTGTTATGTGTAACTCTATGTGCAGGAATCAGGTCTTTATGGAATGCAGAGGAGCTGATTTTATACTACTATTGATAATAAACAACATCAGAACATAGCAATGAATTGATTTTTTTAATCATTTCATCTTCTTCCCCTACTATTGGATGGGATTATTCTGTCTGTTAACCTTTAAAGCTATGGTACTAATTTGCTTTATTGCTTAAAAACCAACGTGAATTTCCCCGAGGCTGTTCCAGAAATCGCTTCCTTTGTTATCAAAGGATCAACAATTCAATGAAGACATCTGTTTTTTTTTGTTTTTTTTTTTTTACCCAAAGCTGTTCTAAGAAAAGAGTATAGAGATGTGTATAAAAAACATCTATTGAAGTAGTTCAGAAAGTACTGCTGCTCCTGTAACAAGCTGTTCACGGTGCTGTGCAACAGTTGTATCATCCCAAAATGCTCACTCGTCCCTGGAATGGTGTGCGTTGTTCCAGGCACCTCATGCAAATCTTTGTACAGAGACATAAGATTTGTATTTCATTCTATTTTGTACTATAAACTGAGCAGACCCAAGAAAATTGTGCAGAGGGAGGTTCCCCAATGCAAGTACTGGGGCAGTTGTTCAATCTAGCAATGGCACATGCAAGCAGACAGACTAATGCTCTCTATAACTCTCCTCTTCATAGGTTTTCATCACACAGATGAGAAAGACTAACACCAGAAGCATGAAACAAGGAATAGTAAATACATTTGTAGACAGCTGGCTGATTTGCGGAACTCACTGTTGCAATAGCTGCTGCAGTCAGGAGTGTAGCAGGCTTGAGTAATGGGACAGCTGTCGGTGCAGGTAATACCAGCTTTCACCATTATAGTGCTCTTCAGAGCATGAAACTGCCGCAACTCCCCACTGGTAGGAATCCATTTTCCTTAAAAATAGACACGTCTTTCAAACACTGTGTAACAACAGAAGAAGGAAGGACATAGAAGAAAACCATTCTGAGCTGGGTTGACTACTTTTGTGCTCGTATACTTCTCATGCTTTGTGACTAAGTTTTTGCATGTCTTGTGTTTGACCTTCTAAGAGTGCACCTTTGACTATGAAGCTAGGTTGTTTTCCAGATGTAGATGCAGGAGCAGTGTTTTGGGTACAAGCTGTTCTTCCTGCCTTTAGATTTATGTTAGGCGTAGAGTTTTTCTGCCATGAAATACTATCTCAGGTTCACTGAAGGCATGTTGTAATTAGTTCGTTTGTTTGACGTGATACTTTTAAACTACCTTCTGTGATAGCTCCAGTCTGCAATTGTCACCTGCTCAGGTCTGCATTGGTTATGTTGCTCTTCCTTTTGTTCTCGCTCGTTTTTATGATTTAATTGGAATTCAGCAACAACCCTGACGGAAATGAGGAGAAAGATTCAGGCAGGAGAAAGCAAGGTATGTGAAAATGAAGCACAGTATAAAGGAAGCTTTTGTAAATTGGATGCCACAGAAGGTGAAATCTAAGCAAGTTAGTTTTCCGGGAAGCATCTGATTTCATTCTTCATCTGCTTACTATACTTAACGAGTACGATTGTCATTAACACTGAGGCTATTTTGCATGGCCCATTTTGTCTATCATAATACCTCTTGAGTGGTGTAAACTTGTCTGCTGGGGAAATGAGGCTGTTGGAGACCAGCTTTCGAGAGCAGAATCACCCTCCCCGCTTGGACTTTGTGGCAAGAACAGCTTGTTGGGTCAGGACCTGCATCTTGTGCAGTGATTTTTGCTGGCAGTGAATTAAGCTAATGTGGCTGCTGCTTTTTGGGTTTAAGAACATTTTCCAGTTTGCAGGGGCTGAGGATGACTACAGGAGTGGAGGGCAGTGAGCAGCAGAGCTGTGATGTATGTGAAAGCCGACCTTGTGCACATTTAGATTGCACTGAAATAAGCGTGAAGTGGGCCTGAAATTCTGCCCAATTGCCTGCTCTGCAGTCATTGTGGAAACACCTACTTAAGGGGTCAGGAAAGTGGAGCAGCTGACCTCTTGATGGACCTTGATTGCCTCCTTATTGATGTTACTGTAAATCAGAAGAGAAGGAAACGGCACAGGCAAAGGTAAAATGAGGCAAAGGGAACTTGCTGCATCTTGTGGGGTTATGCAGGTGAACAGCTAAAGTTGCAGTGTAGGAAACATGCATATTAAAAGCATTAGTATTATCTGTCTCCATGAGACAGGCAGTATAGCAAATTAGGTACTGGTGCATCACCTCTCACTGAACTCAGACAAACATTTCCCCTTGACTTGGCTCTGACATTGAATGCGTTCCTTTGACCTTTCGTTCTGATTTATGAGACTGGCCTGAAGCCCCGCTATAGGGACTTCCATGATGTGAATCCTTGCGTTTGAAGCGTTAGCTGTTCCAGGGCATCCTTACCTCCCGTAACAATTTAATGAAGATTTGTAATTGGTTGTGCTATATGAGTGATCCACCAACCTAATCGAAGAGCCCTAATGTGATATTCATGTTTCTGACAGCCTATTTTACATATGGTTTTCAAAAGTCTATAACCTTCTTCAGTTAAATTAATGGAATATTTTAATTTTTTAATTAAAAAAATTAACTATTTTTATGAGGCAATTTTTTTAGACGTAATAAGTACTTTACTGTGTCTGTAAATCAGGAATAGCCCTTTCATGTGTGACAGTAATAACCTAGCCGCTGAAAAAAAAGTTAAAATTTTCATCATAGGGGAAAGAAGTCAGACTCTCTGAGCTATTGGTTTTAGCTAAGATTGGTTTATGCCTTCTAGGAACCAGTTTATCAAAGAACTCTTTCCATACTTAACAGATTTTATATATGTTATATTTTACATTCATAAACATGCAGGAATATATATATTTAATACTATTTTTTTCTGCATTTCACTTATACTGTTACTGATCAGTAATACATCTGTGTTGGAAAGCAAGCATTCTCCATCTTCCCTGTGTATGATTTCAGCTATGAAAAGAGAAAAGCGTCTTTATTATGCTCCTTGCAGAGCTATTTGCTTGGAGACCTAAGTTCTTTTTCTAATTCGGTGTCTTTGCATCTTTTGGAACAAACAAAAGGAAAAAAAAAGAAAAACAGGAGAGAATTACAGAACAGCAGTAGTTCTTTAACTGGAAGCAATGCACAAATTGTTCCATCTGGCTACATTGACACCTTTTTATAGTTTAATGCTCATTTGGAAGTAAGAGTCACGATTTCCTTTTGCAGAATGCTGTCATCCTTCTTGACAGAAGAGCTGACAAGAAAGCCCAGATCTCCCAGGGCTTCGGGGCAGCTCTGTGCTGGGCTAGCTGCTGTGTGTCCCTTCCCTGCAGCTGGAAGAGAAATGTGCCCGTGAACAGGGTGACACAGTGTCCCCACCAAAATTGTCACTGTGATCAAATCAAAATTTTATGTAGATTGGGGTTGGTTTTGATGGATTTCCCTCATTTAATTGAGGGAATTTAATTGTTGTCAACAGGTATTTTAAATGAAGAAAGTGAGTGTCACCCAAAATGACCTTTGGTTTTGAATAAGTTGTTATAGTAGATGAAATGGAAATGCCAATAATCTTAATTCAGGTTAACAAAATACTTGATATCATTATTTCCAAATAATTTATTTCAAAATTGGTCTTCAAGTTGGCACAAAACCTTTAATCACATTAATGATGTATTTTTGCGAAACCTCTAAAATCTTTGTCAGAAATCTCTGTTCCAGTATTCCCAGTTGGTAGTGAGTTACAGTAGACAGCCGAGGAAGAGAAGTGCACGTTGTCTCAACTGGAAGAGGGTACATCAGTGTGCATCTGAGAAGTTGAAAATATGACTCTGCAGCTTTTTGAAGGACCTTTTAGGACGCTGATACTCTGTGCCTCAAAAATGGCAGTGAGAGCACTGCTGGTCAGTGGCTTGTACAAGGAATGGAAGCAGTTTGGTGAAGTGTGCTCAGACACAACTATTTCACAGAGATCCCACTCTCTTCCATGGTGCCAAGCTGAGATATTACAGGCACTGGATTGTGACAGCTGTCAGTCAAACTTAGATGAATGTCAGCTGGTAAAATACCATTGTACTTTGCTGCGTGTAGCAGTATTGAATTTTGCCCAGCTGTCATAAAAGACAGCAAATTTCAGGCATCTAATAGCATCACAGCTTAATTTTGTAAAGAAACAGTTGGAGGGCAGTGTGCGAAGCTACCAAGGCTTTGCAAGTTATTGCCTCTAGCATCTGGACCACTGCACAACTCAAATCATAATGGACTTCTTAACGTATATGCAGGGAGAACCCCACTCATACTCTGCTTGATGTTGTCCAAGCCAGTCGTAAAAACACTAACCCAGTCTGTCTCAAAGCACTAAAGAGACTGATACAATGTTAATTAGATTAATTTCTGAGCCCTAATTTGCATATTATCCAAATCATTAAGCCAGTGCCATCCCTGGCCTTCTCTGATTGTGCACAGCAAGCTATTGAGTGCTTGAACCTCTTTGTCGATGCACTGAGCATGATAAGAGCTGCTGAAGGTCTATCAGCTAACATCTGAGAAGCAGTAAAGACAGTCTTCTTAAACCACCATGCAGCAACTGAGAACTGCCCCTTCCTTGTAGCAGAAAGGTAGTGCAAGGTGACCTGTGTGCTCTGATATAAAGGAAAACCAGCCTTCTACTTGCAAGCTTTTGGTTGTGCTTGAATGCTGAGGAACTCAATTGCAGGACGGGAAAGCAACTGTACGCGCAGCAGGTTGGGGCTGGCTGCGCTGGAGGCTCTGCGGGAAGCTAATGGTGACAGCCTGCTGGGCATCTGTACATGCTTCAGTTTTACCTCTCAGTGGGAGGAGAAAAGAGGTTTGGGGCTTTCGTTGGGTTGTAGACTGTGATAAAAGCAAAGCCTTTCTGGTAGGAGGAATGGGGGGAGGAGAGAGGGCAGGAGAGGGAGGGAAGGGTGATGTATTACTGCCCCTTCCCCAAAACAGCTGATAGCTTAGTAGCCCAGGTGATGATTTGAATGTGGGACCACCTCACTCCTTGCTCTGTCCCAGAAGAGAGCACCAAATCCCCCCACACCCAAGCCTGAGCACGAACTGCTTGTGAAGAAGTTGGCTGAATAGGGTAGGTCTCTCCCCGGGAGCTCCCTCCCGAGTCTGAAATGTGTCTGTGCCGAAAGACTTGGTTGAAGTTGCATTTTCACAGAAAGTTTTGGTTTAAACAGGTTGGCATTTCCCCAAGAAAAATCCGTTGGGTTGGAAAATTTCCAAATAGCTCTAGTGCAAAACAATGTGATTAAATTTCAGAACTCCTTTAAAACTGCAAGATGGGGGAAATGCTCACAGAGAGGTGCAAGCAGACACATGGATTTGCTTTGAAAATGGAGTTAAAGAAGGAACTCATTTGACAACTACTTATTAAAGCTATAACTGCAGAATCTCAAATTCTGAAATTAGCCTCCCTGCTTCAATAGAAATGTCTTTGCTCACTGTCTTATTTGTCTCTTTTTTATGTCTCCACTGGAGCGGTCTTGTGCAGGAATGTCTAACCAGCTCTCCCCCCACCACCCTCTTTTTTTTTTTTTTATATGTTTTGGGCAAAGAGGACTTTAGCCTAGGGATCAGATGATTTACAGAGTGTAAAAATATTGCTTTATGATAAAAGGAGATTATTGAATAATCCAGATTTAATACGCAACCTAACAGAACACCCTGATGAATGTAATTGCATTTTAAGCATTCTGATTGAATTTTTGATCCATATTGCATTTGTTTTGCTTATGAATCTTTTATGGAAAAAAAAAGTGTCTGGAGATTAAAGGATTACCGAGTTCTTAAGAAGCCCAGGCAGCTGCTAAAGCATCTGTATATTCTTGCCTAAATTTGGTGGGAAAGCTATATTAATCTTGTCTATTCTAGCAAGCGATATGTCTTTAGCCAAAATAGCCCAGGGGAAGGGGGACAAGAGAGAAGAGATGTAAGGGAAAATTGCTTCTACAGGTGAACGAACTGCAGGGTATTAGCAAGAGCTGGAACGAAACAGTGCTGTAATTGAAAAAAGAATTCATCTGAAATTATTATTGGGGAGGATGAGGTTTTTGTTTTTTTCTCTCTCTTAATTTTCTGATGAGGTGGAAACAGTGAGCAGTAACTTGCATACACTCGGATCACGAGAGTCACTCATTTCTGTTCTCTCTTAGTGGCGAGGGGTGTGGGCAACATGCTGGAGCCTTTAACTCCTGAAAATGATGTTCCTGCAGGAGACATGGAGACAGCAGCTGTGTTTGCAGAAGGGGTTTCAGCAGTGGAGGTAGGACTCGCAGCAAGCATGCTCAGCACAGAGCGTAAGTGATGGATTTAGCCAAGGGAAGGGATTAAAGTAATTTAGGGTCAGGGAGTGCCTTTAAGCAAGACAGAGGGCAAGTGGCTCTGCTTTATACATAAACACAGACAGCTAAGGGGAGCTGTGAAACTCTGTACTGACTGGAAACTCATTGTCTATTTGTGCAAAATGCTGTTTATTATTAGGTCCAAATGACCATTGTATGTGCATGTAAAAAAGAAGCAAGTAAACTTCTTAAAGTTGGCTGCACACAGAAGCGAAGTTATCTCCCAAGGACAGAAAAAATCCCACCAAGCAGTGTGAAATCAAGGGAGGTCTTTCAGGCTTTAACAGGCTCTCCCAAATCTGTAGCATGTTTTACCAAATGCTGGCTGCCTCTTGAAATCTTCTCCTAGTTGAAGAAAACCTCGAAGCAAATCTTAAGAAATGACTTCAGTCTGATTAGGGTACATGGTAAGCAAAAGGTGAACTCAGCAGTGCTAATGGAGGATGGCTTTTGGCTACTGGTTTTTGATCTGTGTGAGCAAGAGATCACCACATGCTGTTGTGGATGAAATGTGTTAACAAAATAAAGTGGTAATTGTTTTGTTGTTCTGAAATGATACAAACAATATTTATTTCCAGTGTTCCAAAACTGTAAATATAATATTTTATAGGTAGCACGACTTTAAAGTATGCTTAGCATAATTTCTATGCTAGTCAAAGGTTCACAAACCATTAAAAGTGAGAACAGAGCCAAAGAGCTGAACAACAAAAGCAGCATTGGAAAAAAATGCCTACGGAAAGAACTTTCTAATTTCTTCTATCTAGTGCTTTTGATTAGACACACAACATGGGGCTGAGGGGAGGCTTTTTCTTCAAGTCCAGATGAGGTTTGCTGATACTTCTAAATACCAGTCTTTCCAAATCCATTGCAAGCAGGTAAATCCCCCAAGAACACTGCAAAGTCCAAAGTGGTTTTGTTCAGGACAAAGAAGCCCCTTAGGCATGGGGGCAGGGGTAGAAATCTGCACTGGATCTAGAGAGAAGTGAAACATTGCAAGGGGAAAATTGATGCCTGCGTGAAACCTCTGGCTCGGTTTAAAACCAAGCTAGAGTGAAACATTTTTAGTCTTCTCCACAGTTCAAGTTAGGCATAACCCATAAGCAGAACTGCAGATGCATGTCTGTTCCTCCATTTTTTTCTTAAAAATCCTGTGAGGTGTTTAGAGTTGGATTGAAATTTGGGCGTTTGTGCATAATGGAGACATCTGAAGTAGTCGTTCCATATACGCTTGACTTCGGGCAAATTTCATATCCCTACGCTATGTTGTTTAGGCTCGTTTGTCATTTTATGGCAGCAGAAGCACAAAGATAGATATACCCTAAAAAAAGGGACTGCTTTCATCGTAACTGGAATCTTAAATGCTGTAATCGTGTGACAGTCTTGGTTTCTGTGGACTTTCCAAGCCAAGTGCAGAATTTAAAACGGCTTTCTGTGTGTGCTCTTGGTCTTGAACCAAGCTGAGCCTGTGCTGTGAATGTGTTTCAGGTATCATTATATCTAACCCGATATCTTCTGTTTGATAAAGTGCACTGGCACTTGGATTCTTTATTTGTTCTTTTATCTATATGCAGCAGAAAGTGGTGGATGCCTTTGAAACTGTTCACAGCAAACAGTGAAATGAAAGGAATAAAAAAGCCTGGCTTGGTCTGCCAACCTCATCTGCTGTAGTTATATCCTGGCCTAAGAGCTGCCATCTTCGCTAATCACATTTCTGCCATGTAGGCCTTGTGGATCGCCCCTTTTTGGCTCCATTTGGATATGCAGGGGCATCCAGTTAAGCAGCACTCTGGGTGCATTTGTGGTCTTCTTTTTTGAGGTAGTTGATGGATGTAAGCAATCAGCTCAGAAAACTTTGGGCTTCACATGCAAAGGCCAACATTTTTTCATGTTATTTGAGTGGAAAAAATGCCGTGCCATCAAGGCAGTGGTAGTACTTGGACAAGCCCTCCAGAAGCAAAGTTTTTTGTTTTTTGTTTTGTTTTTTTTTTTAAAAAGTGGTAGCTGCTTTCATTACTTTTTTTTTTTCCCCTCCTCATTATACATTCTCCTTCCAACACAGGGGTGAAACTGTATGGTTTTTACTGACCAGTATGCAAAGACAGGGCAGTATGAAGTCAAAGTTCTACAAATCATTGAGAATGCAACTGTGAATAGCCATGGTCCTCTGCTAGGCTCTAATAATTCATATTTGGATTTGGTTGTGTCTGTCGTTGCTTTGCTTATGATGATAATACTTATGGAGATGGAGCTTAGCATCTTTTTATTTGTTAGAAGAAAAAGATCCTTAAGCCCCATGTATTTAAATGAATTTGTGTAATTCATAGGAGCTAAAGGATGAACAAATACAGGATCATAATTATTTTTGCCTGGGGAAAAAAAAAATCCATTAATCCTACCATCCCTTTATTGCTAGCGGCAGTCACAAAAGCAAATCGCTGAGGTCCTTCGGCAGTAATTTTCTAGCGAGCTCTTTGCACTTTCTTGACCTCTTCCCTGCTCTGCTGTGATAGGAAAGAAAGGGCAGAAGTGGGAGATAACTGAGAGTGTTGCTCCATGCTGGGAAGTAAGTATGTGTGAACCGAGCTGTCATTGTCATGCTCAGAGCAGAGACAGCTTAGTGATCCCCCATGCTTCCAGGGGCTGAGGAGCCAGCCTGCTCTTCAACTTCACTCTGTTTGCAGCAGTTGCATGTAGCAAACAAAATCAGCTAATCACACCTAATTCTGATGGGTCAGATAGGTTTGCTTTTGAAATAACCAATTCCCTCAGCATCAATTCGCTGGTAGTAACCAATTTACAGTATATAGTGGTCAAATGTTAGAGTTGAACTGTTTTTCCATTCAAAATAATACTGCAGATATTAATGCTGTGTGAAATAATCATTAATAGGTTCAGAATGCACAGTTGGAACTGTGACATGTATTAAAAATTAAGATTTGCTCAGGCTAATGTTCTAATGTTAAACTTTTTCTAAATATAATTAGGTGTTTGTGTTAAACTAACAAGTAAAGCCGGTGTATAATTTGGAGTCGCAGATCATTGAAGTCAGTGAATGCATTTTATTAATTTCATACGGAAAATTGAAGGTCGGGGGGAATAGCATGGGAAGGGGCCCCAAATAATGCTGTTTTAAAGCAGCGTGATATATATTCACGTCAAAGTTTGCTGTAAGAGAATTGTGAAGTTGGGTCTCAAAATGCTTTCTGAAAACAATCCCCCCACTACTGTTGCCTGGACCCTGTGATTTTATGCAAGTATAAAATGGGGGTATGGTTGTAGCAGTGAAGCCCAGGCAGCAGTTGTGGGGCTCAAGCACAGGAAGGACATGGACCTGTTGGAGTGAGTCCAGANTGATGTCCCTGCTCACTGCAGGGCGGTTGGACTAGATGACTTTTGTTAGGGTCCTTTGTTAGATGACCTTTGTTAAGGTCCCTTCCAACCCAAACTATTCTATGATACTATGATGCTTAGCTTTTGGATTAAAAGAAAGATCAGCCTTTGTGGTGCAGAAGGAACAAAGCAACATATATTTCAAAGGCTCAGAAACAAGGCAAGAAACAGAATCTGCCTTCAATTCAGTTTACAGGAAGGATAAAAACCTGCTGCAGGAAGAGGAGGTGCTGGACCTGAGCCCACATTTTCTGAGGGGCTACAACCCTAAAAGGGTTCATTGAAAACTGCTGAAAAACAATTACGCATGAGTAGAAAGTCCTGTATGATTTGCTTCAATTAGTGTGCCTGAATTGTGATATTGCTGTATACTGTGGGCTGTGGCCCCACTTACCTCGAGGTTGCTTATTTAAAGGAATGGTTGTAAAAGTGTGATTTTCAAAATTGTTACCCCTGGAATATCAGCTGTTCATCATTCAGGATTGAAGCCAGGTTCGCAGAAGATTTCCTTTCTTGTTTAGGCATGTAAATAATGGCTATTCTTTTCAAAAACATTCAGCAAATGTCTGCTGTCATGTAACAGAAAATATGTCTTTTCAAATGGCTCAACACAATCACCTGATTTAGGTTTCTGTTTTCATAAGGTAATTCCATTTTTGGAGGTCTGAGTTGACATTCCTCAAAGTAGTTTGTTTTTCCAAGAACACTGGTTATTTTCCCACTAAAAGGGTGTCCCTTTCTCAATATGTCAATATTACCCCCTTCCAATATCATTTATCACTTCTGGAAATCTTGGCCCAATGGCATAAAAAAGAATTCTTTGAAACCTTGGCTCTAATTAGGGGTATTAAACAGTTGGGAAATTTTTGCCTTAAGCTCTTCTGATCACAAAAGAGTTTAAGGAAAATAAATTAATCAGACAAATAATAATTAATTTAAATTTGAATAAAGTTCAGGGAAGAAAAAGACATTCTTGCTGGTGGCTTTGACAAGTCCTTTTACATAATACGCTTGTAACAGTCCCTCTTCTGTTTGGAGACTGAATCTTTCTGAGCATTGGTTTTGCTGAATAAGGTGTTGCATTTGGTACATATAATAGTAAGGGATATGAATTA